>CM055120.1:87123894-87438894 GCA_029206835.1 Rana muscosa
CAAAAAATAATAAATGCACATTTATTATTTTTTATAGCAAGAGCCTGTACAGCATTGCACCACTGATCAGCAGATCGCTGATGCCATGCAGGTCTCCTACACACTGTCAGTGTATCTGCTTGCCTGTACAGACAAGCCGTTACTGACAGAAAGACTCCACAAACTACCACAGCGCCGAGGTAGTTAGTTGAGAACTACAAGCCGACAGCCGCTAAGGATGTCAGGGGTTGTAGTTCATTCACACACAGAGCTTTGTGTATGAATGACGCGGCCGTGTGGGTGGAGTCCCGCACTGCCGCACTGTTTTCAAACAGTGACAGCTGGTGCAGGGAACTTCTCCCTGTACTGCTGTCACAGGGAGGGGGGCAGCAAGCGGTGGCTGTAGCACTGGGAACAATGTTGCATGTTCCACCCTAAAATCTGTTCCCAAAGGTGAACTTATTCTATAAATAACAGAAAATAAAAACTCCTGCGCACAAGTGGAATACCAGACAGTCTGTAAGTGGAATGATAAAAATCACTTGGCCTTGCTGCCTTCACGGATAGAAAGAAAGGCGCACCAGGCTCGTGCATTATCCTTGGGTGGATATATTAAAAAATGATAAAAGAAACCTACTTACAAAACATACATGAATGACACACGTTAAGAGTCCACAAAATCGCAGCAATGCGTCCTGGAGCTCTGAGGAAGAACACCTGTCTTCGAAACGCGTAAGCCGTCAGTGACCCCTGTCAATCCCTCTGTGACTTATTGGAGTGGGTTCTTAGCAAAACAGATTTATTATGTAGCAGACAATTTGTATCGAACACTTACATCATGGTAAGTTTCAGGTGTCATCCAGTAGGATCAATGTTTATATTGCGTCCAGGATCTCTGACGCTACTCAACGGATTTCCCAGGTCCCGGTTATGGTGGCCGCAAGTAGCCGGGATGCAGGCTGGCTTGTCCGTGATAGGAGACAGCAGCGAAAGATGGCAACGGTCGGTCCGGAGAGGAGCGTCTGACGTCAGCTGGATGGTGCGGGGAACCACAACGCGTTTCAGAGCATGCGCAGCTCTCGTACAGGGCATGCGCGCTCCTTTCTCAAGCTACTTGCGGCCGCCATAACCGGGACCTGGGAAATCCGTTGAGTAGCGTCAGAGATCCTGGACGCAATATAAACATTGATCCTACTGGATGACACCTGAAACTTACCATGATGTAAGTGTTTGATACAAATTGTCTGCTACATAATAAATCTGTTTTGCTAAGAGGCGCTTTTCTATTTTTCCTTTCATGTCATTTTCCTTGAGTCGGCTTCAACTTGGAGAAGAGCTGCCCTGGGCAACTGAGTTTTTATTAAAGACTTCCTATCCACAATTGTTACTATAGAGTTTTTCAAAACCTTATGCTACCTGCCATCCCTTGGTAACAATAATAACTTTATGTCCACCCGATTGGAATACTTTTTTTGTTTTTTGATTTTCAACCTTTGTATAAAATCCTTTACACATTTAGGATTAATAGTGTTTGTCTGTGCAGGCTTCCCAAGCGCTTGCATTTGCTATTGTTTTTATTGGAGTGGGTTCGGTTTGGACGCATTGCTGCGATTTTGTGGACTCTTAACGTGTGTCATTCACGTATGTTTGTAAGTAGGTTTCTTTTATCATTTTTTTTATATATCCACCCAAGGATAATGCACGAGGCTGGTGCGCCTTTCTTTTTTCTCTTTGGAACTTATTCTTTAAACTGACCATAGACGGTTCGAATCTCGGCCGGTTCAGCAGGGACCGGCAGAGATTCAAACCATGTATGGGCAGGCTGATAGTACCCATATTGATCGATTAATCAACTTACAACCAGCCTGTCAGATTTTTCATACAATTAACGGCCGCTAGCAATAATCACTGTGTTCTCCCAGCAGGGATGGCTCTTCCGCCTGGAGAACACAATAGCTCCGTGGGAGGCATTCCCCCCCATCAACACTGACTGTGTTGATGGGGGAATCAAGCGATTTTCTTTCTTTCCTGCAACCCGTTTATTAACACTCCCACTAGTACGGTATTTATCTTTATATCAGGTAACCTGTCTAGAAACCAACCCAAGGGCTGCTGAGATAAGTACAAATAGATGTTTGGTGGCGACTGGCCATGCACACAGAATCTTGTCAATCAACAATTATTATAAAAAAAGATTGTGGTATAAAATACAATCATGCTCATGCCTATCACAACATTTTGGAGATTTTGCAGTAAATCCCAGAACAGGTTTTCTAAATTTGTCCAACAGACCCCACAAAGCCCATCTTCAGAATTCCCCACACGTATGTCCCGCGATGCCAATGTATGACTGGATTCCACCGATTCCCAGAACCATTTTTCTTTCTGAACACACAGGGTTTTACAATGTACTGATCACTGATGCCACCTAGTCAAGTTGGAGACGATAGAATGGGGCCAGAAAGACACAGCAAGAAAAAGCCTGGTTAAAAAAAAAAAAAGTGCAGAGAAAACAAAAACACGAAGAATCCAGAGAAAAATTGTTATAGATTAAAATTATGGGATAGTTTAGCCTGATTACATTTGTAGAATTCCATTGGTTATTAGACCTAAATATCCAACCTACTTCTTCAGCAAAACAGCAGGGGCCCATATAATTCTGGAGAACTTACCCATACCAGTACAGTGTCCAACATCTCAACGCTGATAGACGCAGCTTTAGAAGGCCAGTCGGAGTGAACCGCCGCAATCTCGGGTGTCCCTTCCATGGAATCCCAACAGCTTAGCTGGTTGATGGGAAGAGGGACAGGGGGTTAACATAACAGATCTATCTAAATGTGAGTGTTCCTTTCCCTACTGATCCTGCATGAGATGACTCAGACTATTCCTTTTATCCCCTGCTGAGCCAGTGATCCACAATTGTTTCCCAGCATCATTACAGGTGTGGATGATCGCAATAACAAGAGAAATCAGACCGCACCCACTAGATTCCCATCCCTTGTATGGGGTCATTTGCATGCAGTTTCAGTAGCAACAAGAGAGTTTCGGGTCAAGCAGAGAGGATTAATCTGATCTGCATAAAAATAACAATCCTGGAGGGGAGGTAATACAGGTATGGCTAGATGTACACATGTTAAAAAAAAAAAAACATCACTTTAAAGACCCCTCTAAAGTTTGAATAGATTTTTGGAAAAAAGCAGAGGCAACCCATGGAAACCAATGAGCAATGATTTTTTTAAATCTTGCACCGGGCAGATTATTGAGGCTGAATTTACACTATTGTGCTGCGGCAATCGAAATGCTTGGTGGTAATTTCTCTCTATCAATTATCTGGTCATAGAACTGCCAGCCTAAGCCTTATTCACACCAATGTAGGTTGCAGTTTGCATATTGCAGGTGCATTTTGCGTTCAATACGTGCTTTTCATCCATTGAAGTCTATGGAACCAGAAAAAAGTCCCTGGTCCTTTCCATAAAATGCACAGGTGTGAACTACATCCATAGAAAAACATTAAAATGGACTGTAGTGTGTTTCTGCAAAACTGAAAATGCACTAAAAATGCATAGGTGTGAACCAGGCCTTCATTATCTGGCGTGTCCAAGGTCTTTGTTTATTGCTGGAGGATGCCATTACCTACCTCCTGGAGGTGGTGCCATTTCTAAGACCGGCAGTTTACCATATAAACTTTCATATTAAAAGGCTAATGCCTAGTACACACGACCGGTTTTTCCGACAGAATTCCTCTCAGCCTGCCTTGCATACACACGCTCAGACAAAAGTCCGCCCGTCCAAAGCGCGGTGACGTACAACGGCACTATAAAGGGGAAGTTCCATTCCAACGGCGCCACCCTTTGGGCTGCTTTTGCTGATCCTTGTGTTAGTAAAAGTTTGGCGAGAGACGATTCGTGCTTTTCAGTCCGTTACAGCGTGACGAATGTGCTATCTCCATTACGAACGCTAGTTTTACCAGAAAGAGCGCTCCCTTCTCATACTTGATTCTGAGCATGCGTGTTTTTTTTGCCCGTTGGAAAACCATACAAACGGTTTTCCCGGCAGGATTTTTTCCTGATGGGGAAAAAAGAGATCCTGCTCTCTTTTTTTGTCCGGCAGTTTTTCCGTCTGAAAAACTGTGATGGAGCATACACGCAGCCGGGATTCCTGACCAAAAGCTCTCATAGCAGTTTTCCCGTCGAAAAAAACAGCCGTGTGTACGAGGCATTAGGGCCTATTCACACTAAATAGGCCCTAAACCATTGCAGTAGGTTAATGCTTGTGCGTTTTTTTGCACCTGTTCATGTGTGTTGCATTAAGTTAGCTTTTGCATTATGAATGGGCTGTCAATACGCCAATTTTTTTTTTAAAAAAGTGCATGACCCCTTTTTCAAAACATAGTACACCACAATGCACAGTATGGGGTTTATTTTCTAAAGCTGGAGAGTGCAAAATCAGGCTCACTTCTGCATAAAAACCAATCAGCTTCCAGGTTTTATTGCCAAAGCTCAAGCCCACATTCACATCGGGCCATTTTGACATGTCAAATCGGCAGCTATTGTCGGCAATGGCACCGTCCAAATCGGTGCGATGCCGACTTTGCGGCCCTGCACCGATTCCCAACAGTAGTTCCTGTACTACTTTTGGCGACTTTGGGGGCCAATTTGAATAGACATCTGTACAGGAACCCGCACAGATGTCTGTCAATACGCCCCTAAAGTCGGACTGAATTGCCGGTTTGAAATCGTGCGAGTTCAACTGAACTTGTGCAAATTCAAACCCGCCCTCAACGTGAACCTGGGTATAATGAAACAAGCCGAGGTTAGAAGCAGATTGGCTACCATGCACAGCTGCACCAGATTCTGAGTGCACCAGTTTTAGTAAATCAACCCCAATGCGTATTGTGGTGCTTTCAAGGGCGTTGTGCTTTGCACGCTACACTGCATTAGGGTGCTATTCACAATAAATGGCACCACAATACACCACAAACAGAGCAGGTGCATTGGCATGGGCTGTAGCAATGCATGTTAGACCCCTTTTAACACTGCAGCGCCCCCGGCCGTTAGCGCTAAAGCACCGTTTGTTTTTTCAGCGCTTTACCGCGGTTTTAGCAGCGCGTTTCGGCCGCTAGAGGGGCGCTTTTAATCTATAAAAACAAGGCAAAAATTTCAGTGCAATGGGCAGGGGCGTTTTGGGAGTGCTAAATACATCACTCCCAAGCTGCCCCAAAGATGCTGCTTGCAGGACTTTTTAGAACGTCCCGCAAGCGCACCGCCCCTGTGTGAAAGCACTCATTGTCAAGAATGTGAGGCAGTTTTCAGAGGCCATTTCAAGTGCTAAAACGCCTGAAAACTGCCTCCGTGTGAAAGGGGACTTAAGAAGCTAATTACTGCAATGCATAAGTGTGAATGGGCCCCCAATGTAAACAGTCAATTGAAGTGATTTTAGCTGCGGGAAGATTTATCATGAACATCTATTTCACCCATGTGCAATATTGTGTAGGACCCACTTGTGTTGTGTCAATAAACACTAAAATGTGGGTGTTAACGTGTCTCGCCACAATGCATGCCAATTGGGAATGGCAACCCAACACACCACTACATGCATACTATGTGTTTTGTTTTGAAAAGTTGTGCATGTTGTGGAACATTGGCAGTCCATTCCTAATAAATGGGCTGCTTTCGTGCAATGCGCGTTAAACTTTTAACACACTGCAATGAATCACTTTAGTGACTAAACCCTCAGAGTAAAAGCAAGCCAATTTTATTGTAAGAACTTGAGCAAACAAGTTTAGGGTTTCTGTAAAAGTTCATCTAGCGTGGTGGAAGCAAATCCTACAACACAAGAACCTCCAGTGACATTTTTGGCTTCTACTCATAGCTCCACATAAGTGGCCAGGACTATTCAGATATGACTGATAGGGTGGTAGTCTGGTAGATGTTCGTGATATTGTCTTGTTCTTAGTATGATGTATAGACATATGGCTGTCTCAGTATATGTATACAGAATACAGTGATCAGGTCAAACAAGCTAGCTGAGGAAGCAAGCTAACAGAGCTTCATTAGCCAATTGTCATTCCTGGTGGAATGTAGTGTTTCTAGGTGGGTGTAAGAGATCCATCTGATTGATTAAACTTCAGACAGAGGTCTCCCACAGAAAATACTATAAGGCTGGGTTCACGCTAGTGCAAATTGGATGCCGGTTTCCCCACATCCAATTCGCAAGACGGGAGACTGTGACTGGCTCTTAAAGCGGTTGTATACCCGCATTTTTTTTTTTTTACACCTGTAAAGGAAAAGGCATAATGAGCTTGTATGCACAGCATACAAGCTCATTATGAAATACTTACCTTAGAACGAGGCATCGGTGTCCCTCCTGGTCCACGCCGAGGCAGCTGACATTATGCCTTGGCGTGTCTTCCGGGTATCGCAGCTCCAGTGCTGTGAGTGGCTGGAGCCGCGATTTGTCACTCCCGCGCATGCGCATGGGAGACTTCTTCCTGGCAAGGTCCGGCGTCCGCCGGGCCTTCAGCCGAGAATCCCCTGTGCGCATGCGCTGCTGCAGTCAGCGGCGCAGTGCAAGGGAAATATCTCCTAAACCGTAAAAGTTTAGGAGATATTTCTTTTACCTACAGGTAAGCCTTAGTATAGGCTTACCTGTAGGTAAAAGTTTAAAAAAAAGACTATACAACCGCTTTAATGAAGCCGATTCACACATCTCCAGAGCGGCTGAGGAACGAATTGCACAGGTGTCCTGTGCATCTTTGGCTCCATTTCTGGTCCGAATTCAGGCAAAAATTTGGGCCTGAAACGGAGAACAGGGACCCCTAATGTCAGCCGCATCCGTTTTTAGTTTAAACCCAGCCTAAGGCTCGATTCACATCTATGCATGTTGCTTTTGGGGGGGGGGGGGATCTGTTGGGCAGATTTAAAAATGCAAATTGCGGCAAAATCCCAGTAAAAATGCAATACATGCTTTTCTGCAGCTTCTCCATTGAAGTCTATTGAACAAAAAAAAAAGCAAGATACACAGTTTTGCCTTTAAAAAAGTCACAGATCCTGTCCTGCATTTCTGCAAAAAGCATCAAAAAATGCATCAGTATGAATGGAGCCTAAAGGTTTGCCCCACAGACTCCGGAGTAATGAGGCACGAAGCCAACAGTATCTATGCAGTAACTGAGTCCTGAACTGAAAATGTGGACAAAAATTGCTTCTGACAATGGACAGGCAGATATTTTACTGGGATTGACAGGCATGAGACATCTGCACATGTCCTGTAATGCATCGTTCCTGTCCATTTTTGCTACAGACAGTATTATAATGGTGTTAATGTCTTCCTGGAAAATAAGAAAACAGCGTTTCTTCTGTAACGCTGTGCAAACACAGAAAATTAAACAAAGTTAATGAACAAAGTGTAATAACCTATGGCAACCAGTTAAATTCAAGCTGATCTGATTGAATGATATGAGTTACTTCACTTTGAACAAAATCATTTCTGCCTAGACAAATTAGACAGCTACCAATCAAAATCAGTTTTAGTCTGCCTACTACTGTATGCACTATGTATGCTCAGTAAATCTGACTCGTGACTTCAGCGTGAATAGTCTGAGCAAAGCTACTGCTTTACTTCTAATTTAAAATGCAGAATTCTGACTTCTGATTGGTTAGTGTACACTACTGCTATCATATCAGTATGCAAGCTTAATAAGAGGTGGTAGATACGATATAGAACTGAGTCAGGGAAAAGAATTACAATGCATTTTTGTCAAGAGAATCTTCGCATTACTATAAAAAAATAATTTTTCTTAGTGTAGCGCCCTCACCTCATCTTCTTTGTCTAGGGGTATTTCGTATGTGAGGGTGAGATACGCTACGGCCCATGTCCTCCCCATGGCAGTGGGTGAGGTGAAGGCCAGTACCAATTCTTTTCCTCGGGCCTGTGCGTTTCAGTTAAGGACCAAGTCTTGCTGTGCTGACACTTCCCTTTGCTCCCATTAACCAGAGTACCACACACCGATTAGGGTCCAACTCTTGTTTTATTGTCACACTCACAATCAAACAGTTCTTTACCAGCCAACTGGTTGAGACCCAATAACAGTTCAATACGGTGGGGTGAGCAGGTCGAGGCACTATCCTGATTGTACGCTAAACCACTGTGGTTTCACCAGCGGTTACTATAGCCTTGGCTAGAGAGAACTTAGAACTTGAGAGTCTCTACCAGCGACTCAATAGAATGTAGATAGGAGTACCTTCGCTGCGTTGTGGCCCCTGTCAGGGGGAGATGTCCCTCCCAAGGGAGTTACCGGAGGCCCATCCGTCACCGGGTTGATGCTGCTCCGGACTCTCCGGACGGGTGACCTCCCCGGCCTCCTCACCTCAGACTTGGGCCCCATCCACCTCAGGGACCCTCGTACTCCTCCGCCCTTGCGGGACCCAGTCGAAGTCACTGGGCCCCAGGCCTCCGGTTTAGTACCTCACCCCAGGCTGAAGGTGCCTGGGATGGACGCCAACTCCGCTCCGGCCAGGCCTAGGGCACCTGGACCGGAACTCCGAACCGCCTGCACCCAGGCCGAAGGTGCCTGGGCGCGCGATGCAGGAAAAAGACCTCGTAGCGCCCTTTATCTCCTCCCGCGATGTCACGGCAGGTTCCCCGCCCCTGCTGCACCATCGCCGGAAAGGGACAAAAAGGCCAGCTCTGCGGCAGTGAATCTACCTTAGGCCTGTGGGAACCCCGCCACCCACAGGCCAAGGAGAATAATACACCACCCAGTCCTCCACGAATTAACAATGGTCCAAATCCCTTCATGATTTATACACACCTGGGTCATACTACCACCCAGGTGTATCCCCCAAAATTTAAACCCCCGCTACATTAGCAACCAAGGATCTGAGACACAAAGGGGGTGATTTACTAACCCTGGAAAGTGCAAAATCTGGTGCAGCTGTGCATAGTAGCCCAACAGCTTCTAACTTCAGTTTGTTAAATTTCTTTGCCAAAAAAAACCTGAAAGCTGATTGGTTTCTATGCAGAGCTGCACCAGATTTTGTGCTCTCCAGTTTTAGTAAACCAACCCCAAAGTGTTTTAAACTTCTTCTACTTAATTGATACTATGGAGTTGATTTACTAAAATTGGAGAGTGCAAAATCTGGTGCAGCTCTGCATAGAAACCAATCAGCTTCCATGTTTGTTTTTGTACGAGCTGAAGTTTGAAGTTGATTGGCTACCATGCACATCTGCACCAGATTTTGCACTCTCCAATTTTAGTAAATGATCCCCTATGTCAGTGGTTCTCAACTACTGTCCTCAGGACCAACTAACAGGCCAGATTTTAAGTATTACCTTGGGGAGATGCAGACTAGAATACTGCAATAACTGAGCAGAAAATTATATCACCTGTGGTGTATTTCAGTTATCTTGCGAACCTGGCCTGTTAGTGGGTCCTGAGTAGGGAGGAGCTCAGGCGTGTTCGCATTGAACACATACAGAGCCCGACAAGGAAGTCCGCACCGTCGGAACCGCGCTAATCACAGGCAGGGAGACATTTCCCTATCTCTGCACCCGAGCATCAGGACAATGTCTCCCTGCCTGTGATTAGCGCAGCGTGGTTCCGACGGTGCCGACTTCCTTGGCGGGCTCTGCACGTGTTCAATGCGAACACACCTGAGCTCATCCCTAGTCCTGAGGACAGGAGTTGAGAACCACTGACCCATGTGAACTAAGGCTTCATTCATATGGGCGACTACTGGCAGAGATGTTTGCATGCAGTGTGGGGAAACAAATGCTGCCAGATTCTTACCCTGTACCAATCAAAAGCTGGTGTTTTACACAAAAATTCACATGTGCGACTGGCCCTGGATGCAGACAATTTGCATCCAGGGACAATGTTTCTGGACGTATACAAACTGGCTGCACCCAATCATCCAGTCTGTATGCGGCCATAGCACAGGATGCTGCCACATTCAGAGGCGGTGTCTAGCCCACCCTGAATGCAGCAGTCCATCTACCCATCTGAAAGAGGTCCAAGGGTCCCTGGTCCAAGTTGTTTTTGACCCTCCACTTATTCAGCTCCAATCACACACACAAGGGAATTTAAGATTTTACAATGCAAATATTATAAGTGGGAAAATTGCATGTTGTACATCATATTTTAATAGATACAATTTAGTGTTCTAATTTTTACTATAAGGTTTTCACTATATGGTGTGATCAGTAGCAACACTCAGCATGGAAGCTTGATCCTCCTCCTGTTACTATGGCAACTACAGTTACATTTAGACAAGTCCTTAGTAACTGTATAAAATCAAGGGCAGCCAGGGAAATTCCTATAGAGCCCAGACACCCACCTTAACAACTGCAAACACTAGCCAGGTTATATCCTAATACACCATACCCAGAATCTGTTTCAAAAAATGCCCTAAGGCTCAATGCACACTAGGCTTAAAAAAAGACTCCAGTTCCCTTGGCAAAAAACAAACCAAATAGAGCCTTTCTGTACAGCGTTTAGACGAGTTTAGCGGGTTTTTTTTCTGCCAGAAAACGCCAATCAAAAACGCAAACCAGAAGGGCTTTTTTTTCCTGCCTCCAAATGCCAAGCTCAAAATATGCCTGTATTTGTCCTAATGTACATGGACACACAGGATAACATTATCTGCTTCTACAGGCAAAAACACAAAATTCCTGTAGAAACAGCGATTTTTAAGCCAGTGTGCATGGAGCCTTAGAGACACTTCATGGAACATCTGCACAACATAAAAGATCTTGCTAAAGAAATGAGTATTTATATCCTGCAACTCTCAGCAGCAAACCACCTTTGGGATAAAGATGCTGCACTGGTATCCAGCTGACGTCACCATAGCCTACATTAACATGGCTACATAAACAATGTCATGGAACAGACATCATGTGTTTGTTCTGTTGCATTACAACAACTTTCTCAAATATTTAGGTAGGCTATAATAGTCAATTGCTTATTGATAGAGCCATAAACAGAAGTTTTTAAGAATAACCAGCATGCACATATCACCTATGCAGCATCTAACTGGAAAGGCCATAAATGGAAATAAAGTACTAAACAACATATATCCACAAACATGGACTTATTAAATAAAGCACAGCAGAGTGACATTATGATGAGCAAGGCACCGTAGCCCAATTGTTGAAACATTACATTGTTTTCTAGTAATAAAGATATATAATAATAAAAATATAACAACAAATAATAAAGGTAGTCAATTGGAAGATATGACATGAACATGTGCAATTGGACAGTTCAAGCATCCAGGTATATATCATATGGAGAAATCCCGAGTGCCTCCCTTATTTCAAATTAAACTACAGTGATAATTTGGGAACGTCCATCCCAAACAATCGATTGTACTTTTGAGACTTGGTCAGCCTGAAGGTGTCTTTACCACATGTGTGTACACCACAGGTACCGGTATATATGATCATTCCCTGATCCAGAAGCCAGATAAGGTCATGCCTATGATCGACTGAGTACTTCTAGACAAAACGTAATTTGAAAAATTGCAATACCCTATACAATCAGATTTTATTTTTTATAGCTCAGGTTAAACGAAGGCATAATTAGTTGCTCTGGATGAGTACTGGATTGGTTGCTCTGGTTACTGTGGTTGAGTACTTTACTGATTATTGTCACTCCTTGATCTGTCTTACTGAAGATGACCCATTAAGCCTTATTCCATGAAGAGTTCTTATGTGCCAATATCCAAGTTTAACAAGCCAGAATCCCCTCTGCTTATGTCAACCCAGTCCATAATGAATTCTGATTATGGGTTACTGCATGTATGCATAAAAACTCTTTATAGAATGAGTCCATATGTTTCTACCGGTGCTTAGTATAATATTACATTCCCCCAACACATGTCCTACTTACCACAGGTTTAGGTTTGCTGATCTCAACCAGCTTTGCCAGAATGTCCTCATCTGAGAGCTGGTTAAAGAGGTGGGCATCATAGGCCATTGAAATGGAGATTTCTTCCATCATCTTTGCAGGTAGTGCTGTGAACTGCTACGTCACTAGTGAAAACAATTAAGGGTCAGATTGGAGCAACCCCTTATAAGTCCTCCATGAAGAGGAGGACCCAAACAAAGTAGAACTTTCAGCAAGTTTAGTTTCACTGGTGTAGGCTTGCAGGTGGGTTTCTGGGAGGAGCTTGTGCTACCTGTTTTTCTATTTTATTATTCTTCGAGTATTCCTGTTCACTGCTTTCAAAAGCCCATTGTCACCTGTACAGGTATGTCACCTGCTTTTACGGGCATTACAACTCCACTTCAGCTTTCAGTTTTAAAGTTCAGTGGTTTGCATGTGGAAGTAGGTTCGCTGTGGCTTTCCGGCGACAGGTTGGATCAGTGAGACTGTCACCAGGCACAACACAAATTATTTAGCGTGAATCATCAGAGCGCTCAGGAGTTTAAGTGAAGGAGTGAACTTAGAAACTATTCAAAAAATGCCTGGAAAGCCAGGGATTGCTACATCAGCTTGTTCTTTGTAAAACAGGATTCTTCTAAGGAAAGCATGGCAAAAACTAGGGAAGACAGGCTTGATCTCTATTGAAAAAAAATTGCTAAGATAGCATTAGTATCTCAGTTAATGTAAAAACTGTTAACGTGACACATTAGTTGAGGAACATTATCTGTACAATCTATAACAAAGAACAAATAGTCCTTCATAACAGTTGCAAGTTTAGCGGAGATCAAACCAAAAATCAGTTTGTTGCAGCAATAAAGTACAAATAAAAAAAATGAGAAGAAGAGATAAGGCTTCTTCAACAAAATGTGGTTCAAATGTCACAAATAATATAGTAGAATATAAAGAGATGATCCCGATTGAAACAAAAATAAAAATTGCACAAAACAGGATGACATTTCCACTTTCCCTGCACGTCCATCCTCTCCGTTCCTTCAGTCTTTTCTTCCTGGAACACAGGTCCAATATTTGCACAGTGACATGTCGGTGGTTTGCATCTCAATAGACTGCTAAAACAGCAGCAAAGGGAGTGTAGAGCATAGCAGTGTAGCAGGCAGTCTCCACGGCAGGACAATGACAGGGAGACATTCGGCTGCCATCCTTGTAATACAGAGGCGTTTAACAGGCTAAACGTGAAATATTTGATCACATCCAGGAGATTACAGACGTTAACCCTCTAAAGCCTGGTTGCAGTCACAGCTGCTGCCCCTTCCCCTTGGGCTTGGCAGGTGATCGATCTGGTTATTGTGCAAAAAAAAAAAGAAAGCAAGCTCAGGTGGAGGTCTCTGGTACAAGAGCAGGCTATAAGAAAGCAGAAAAAGCACCTGTCTGCTGTCCTTATCTCATTGGGAGAGGCTGCTCCCTCCCACCAGACGTTGTTCCTGCTGTGTCACACGTAACAAGGGCCAGTAAAATGTGAAATATGCTGTCACCGATGATCCCAGCACCAGCCTGAGACACAGAGACTGGGTGGATTCAGAGGATGCACAGAGGGGAAGAGGACACCTGTTGCAGAAGCTGCTGCTGCCTCCATAATCTTACTGGCTACCCACCAGATGGGGACACCATCCTAACAAGAAGGACCAGCCACAAAATATTACAAGCATCCTGCCCATTTAACGTTTGAAAAAAATGGCATTCTGCAAGCAGGGCTGGGGGAGGGGGAGGGAAGATGATGAGATACTGATCACCATTTCCTTAAAGTCACAGCTCACGAGGCAGAGAGAGAGAAGGGAGGAAAGGGGGCATGTCCTCGCTTCAGTTCTGCTTATCAAGGCAAAAGGAAAATGGGAATTCAAGCTTTGCAAGATATTCATTATGGATATTTAAAGAGTCAGTCCACCCAAAACTGATATTTCAGTGACAGGTAGATATTATTGAGCTGAATCACCAGATAGTATGTTATTCTATCTTTGAAGTTCAGCAATGTGAGATCTCGTTATTGGAGCTCCCTGTTCTAACTCCGTCCAATGCAGATTGTTGTGTCTTTTACTACCTGTCTCAATGGTCAAGACAGGAGGACGGAGTCACCAACAAAGTTCCAGAGATATGAAAAGCCAGATTCAATTCATCTACATTTACCTAGAACTGAAATAATGTATAATTCTGATTCCTCTTATACCAAATTGTATTGTAACTGTAATGTCTGCCTTCATTTTGTAAAGTGCTGTGCAAACTGTTGGCGCTATAAAAAAAAAAAAAATATATATAATAAGAATTTGTGGATGTACTGACACTTTAAACAGCATAAGGCATGTCTAAAAATATGAAGGTGTTTAATTTTAACCTTAAAAGTATTGAATATTAACTAACAGGCCGGGCTAGTTCCACATCTGATCAATACTACCACTAATAATATTCAAGATTTTTAATTCCTCTACCTTCTTATTTACACAAAAGACTTAGGCCCGGTTCACACAGGGGCAACTCGTCAGGTGACTCGGTCGCCTGACGAGTCGCGTCCCACGCTGTTCAATGGAACCATTCTAATAGGAGCGACTCAGGTGGCTTCGACTTAGAAAAAGGTTCCTGTACTACTTTTGGGGGCGACCTGCATGGACTTCTATACAGAAGTCTTTATGCAAATCGCCTCGGCGGGCATCTCAAGTCGTCTTGAGAACGCGCCGCTGAGGTCGCCCCCAGAAGTCGTGCTGCCTCAACCACTTGCCTACCGGGCACTTTCATCCCCTTCCTGACCAGGTCAGTTTTCTGTCACTTTGTTGACAATTGCGCGGTCATGCAACACTGTACTCGTATGAAATTTTTATCATTTTTTTTTTTGAGACATATAGGAGTTTCTTTGGTGGTATTAATTTTTTGCTAAACAAACATAAAAGACCAACATTTTAAAAACAAAAAACGTTCTTTGTTTCTTTCATAAACATTTGTAAATATGTAATTTTTCCACTTGACTGATGTGCACTGATGAGGCTGCACTGATGGGCACTGACTGGCACTTATGGGGCTGCACTAATGATCAGGGCACCGAGTGTAAGGACCCTCTCACATGGGCAACTCCGGTTAGCGGAATGTGCTTGCTCAGCGGGGGATCGCTCTGATGATCCCCCCTGAGCAGGCAGATGACAGGTCCGTGTCTGCTCTGCACAACACAGTCCCACTATGGGGAAACTGGATAGAAACAGACTGCCTGTCCATTTTCCATCCATTTGGATCTGCCAGACGGATGGATAATAGGACCACCATTCATCTGTTTTTTGGCGGACAGGATCGGAACGGATGGTGGCGGGTGTCAGCAGACATGTGTTCGCTGTCATCCGCCGCTCCATAGAGGAGACTGGAGGCACCAATCGGGTCCGCCTGAAAAACTGACAGGTGACGGACAGCCCATGTGAAAGGGCCCTTAATGTCTCCTGTCCCAGGAAAGCTGGTTATCGGCCTCCCTTTCCTAACACAGTGACACCGCTGAGGAAAGGAAATGCCAATAGCCAGCATTTGTTTACAAGGTATCAGCTGTGATTGGACACAGCTGATCACATGGTAAAAGGGCCGCTGTGATTGGCTCTTTACTTGGAGACTCTCAAAACTATAGAGTTAGAGTCGCAGTACACAGAGGACATGCCTTGACATGGGCGCTGCGGCCTCTGCATATATTTGAAAATGTACGCAACAAAACCCTGTGTGTTTAACGTGAATTGTTAGACAGGGTCCATTTGGTTTATTTGCAGGCTAGCTGGTAAGTGTGCTGATAAATTTTTGTTTGTTTGTGATTATGTGCAATGGATGTCAGTAGCACAGAGAAAGGAGACATGAAGGTGAATACCGATTGGCTGCTATACTACTTTTTACTTTGTTCTTATTTTATTAAATAAATAGGGGGAGTAGTTTATACAATTTTAACATTTATAAATTATATATTTATATGTATATTAATAAAAATTGTATAGAATTGCAGTTGAACATCTGTACATTTAATAAAGTGTAGAAGTGTGACAGCTACACAAAACCCAGCACAGAGTGAAATGCCTATACATTGGCTTTGTAGATGGCGGAGCTGGGAGTTCATCCATAGAGCTTGCACCACCTAAGACCCTGTGAAGCACAAGACTAACACTGGATTTACCTCTCCAAAACTTACCATAACAGCAATAATACAATATGATGAAAACATTACAAATGAAATATTAGCTTTTAATATATTGGTGTATTTTTTTTTTTTTTGACAAAGACGTGATCAATTACATTACATTTATTGAGAGTTCGTACACAAGTGATGCAGAGTTGTGGACTGAATGATCAATCTCCAATGACTGTAGACGTGTAGGAGAAAGTATTATTGATTACACTCCTCTTCTCCAAAGGCTTGCATACAGAATGAAATTAAAAGTTTAACAATGTCCTACTTATTAGAATAATTTCAAGTTTTAGGTCCCTAATGACAATAAAGCAATTTACCATAAATAACTGATGCAGCAGCACCAAAGTTATCTGAAGACATTATACATTTCCTGGTTGGTTGTCACCGTTTCCCCTAAGATGGCTCCCACGGCGCTCCACCCCCCCCCTCCTTGGGGGGGAATCTGCATGTTTGTAGAATGATCTTTCACTAGAAAGATCGTTTGGGAGGCCAGATCATGCATGCATGACTAGCTGCCATTTAATGTCCATAAGTAGCTTTTTTTTAAAAATTTCGGTCTTTGAAATTAAAAATTGTGTTTTTATGCAATGTGTCTTCCATTGAAATCAACAGGAATGTATGAAAACACGTTGTGACTCATGAGGGCTTTGTGACACGCGGCAACCAATCATGACGTGTATTAAGTACATTGCAATGTGCATCGAAGACATTTGACAAAGCACGTTAACACGCATCAATGTGTGTGACATGCGTTTCCATTGGCTTCAAAGAAATACACATCACAGATAAAAATGCATAGGTGTTAATCCAACCTTAAAGTAAACCTCGGCTTTTCTTATGTACTCCCCTTCTTTCCTGCCACTCTAGCCTCCAGGATTGAAGAAAAAGCCCTGTACTTGCAGGTATGAGAAGCTTGCTATTTAGGCTAGGTTTATATCTATGCATGTGTGGTTGGTGCTTTTTTAGGCCCCTTTCTCAGCATGTTTTTAATGCGTTTTGGGATATGTTAATGTTGCTAGGAAGGGGTGTCTGTTGTCATGCAGGAAACGCACCCAAAACACATTTAAATGCATTTTTGATGTGATTTCATTGTAGTCTATGAAGTCAAAACCACATCATGCTGCCCGTAAAAAAAAGTCCCTGCACCTTTCCAAAAAACACACCAGTGGAAGCTGCAAATATGTGAACTTAGCCTTACTCCCCTTCCTCCTCCGGACATCACTGGTGTTCAGTTTTTGGCTGTTTGGGCACCAGCGCTGTCACATTCCATTAATTTAACTACAGTCCGAGCGCTATCATTCACAGCTGACTTGTCACAATATATATAAGGCTGCTTGAGTCCAAGTCCATTTTAAGCTAACCACAGTTGTTTTTGGCTGAATCAGGCTGTGTATGCATCCTGTGCATGAATGTGTATGCATCCTGTGCAAGACCACGCATACCCGCTCTGAGGATAGAGTGGAGGGTATTGGTTAGTAGACAATTGGTCAGGCAAGTTAGAACACCTGTTACAAATGGAAAAGGGGGTAGGGAATCGGGATTATCGAGGTGCCCAGACAATATCAAAATACAAGTATTGTTCTATAAAATTATATATTTTATTACAAAAAGTTTGAACACAGTACATTCATAGGTGCATATAAAATACAGAGCATACATTCATTGTTAATACTGGCCAGAGTATTTGAAGGCCTGTAGTGGTTACTTGTGGCAAATCCCTACATGTTTCGCCAAACATTGTCTTCTTAAGGGGAAGATGTAGTAACCAGTATTTAGAAAAATGGCTCTAGGTGCCTCCAAGAACCGAGTTACCACCAGGACTGTCCCAAGGCCACAACCCAGCACCGTATCAACAGTGACTGCAGGGGGCAGATGAGAACCAGGAATTACTCCATTAAAGATTTATTCGGATACAGTACAGGGGCGCCAGTAGTAGTCGGCTGGATTCCAGGGGCACCTTTACCTGACTTTCTTGCTGAACAGGATTTGCTTTATCCCAACAATTATCGTCAGCCTTGCTGTCTTTTGCTACTACTGGCACCCCTGTACCCGAATAAATCTTTAACGGAGTAATTCCTGGTCCTCATCTGCCCCCTGCAGTGACTGTTGATACTGTGCTGGGTTGCGGCCTTGGGACAGTCCTTGTGGTGACTCGGTCCTTGGAGGCACCTAGAGCCATTTTTCTAAATACTGGTTACTAGAACCTCCCCTAAAGAAGCCAATGTTTGGCGAAACATGTAGTGATTTGCCACAAGTAACCACTGCAGGCCTTCAAATACTCTGGCCAGTATTAACAATGAATGGATGCTCTGTATTTTATATGCACCTATGAATGTACTGTGTTCAAACTTTTTGTAATAAAATATTATATAATTTTAAAGAAAAATACTTGTTTCGATATTGTCTGGGCACCGCGATAATCCCGATTCCCTACCCCCTTTTGCTGCAATAATTACCAGGGATGAGGTGCCGGATCCATTGAGGCCAACCAAGCTACACTTCACTTTATGACTCGTTACAAATGTTACTTCCCCTTTCCCATCACCTTCCAATGAGCAGTTGTCAGAGCTATTCTGTCTATTCTCCTGGTGCTGAAAAGCAGATTATGAATGGCCATTTGCTGTCCCATACCTGTGGTTACTTCTACTATGTCAGAGACCTTGAAAGAGATTCTATCAACAACTTAAAGGATAAGTTCAGCTTTCGTAACACGGTACCACCTATATTCAGTATGTAACCTGTTACGAACGGACCGGCCCCCAAGGTATGGACAATCCGATACACTGACAGATCTGCAGGAGACCTGCATGGCACCAGCAATCTGTTGTTCGCTGGTGCAATTCTTTACAGGCTCCTGCAACCATACAATAATAAATTCAAATTTATTGACCTGCAAAAAAATGTGCATTTATTATTTATTATTTTATTCTAAAAAAACTGAGGTAAAAATCAAATATTTTTTGTGCTTACTTGCAGCTTTTGTCCTCTCCATAAACAATATATATGAATTTGCAATGCATCTTTGTATTTGCTAGCAATACAAGAGTCAATTCCCTAAAAAATATACATTGAGGGGAATTTACGGAGACTGGAGAAGACAGAATCTGGAGTAGCTGCGCAAAGCAACTAATCAACTTTTGACTTTGATTTTCAAAGCTTAACTAAACACACTGAAAATAGTGGCTTTATAGTCTTTTGACTAAAATGCCATTTTAGTCTCAATGTGTCGCAGTCTCAGCTATGCAAGCTTCTTGTGTAGTGCTGACTACTATTGACCCAGGACATAAGAAACACAACTAGCTTCTGTAAATTGGATTATTGGCTCTACTTTTTAGGCTGTATCTATGTTATAATGCAATTCTGGATGTACAGGTGGTAACAGGGACACAAGGGAATCATTTTCATTTCTCCTCCAACTATTCTTAAAAGAATAAATCTTTTGTCTCTTGGATCTGTAATGAAATGACAACCCGTGAATACATGTGAGTCCAGTTCTTGACATCCTTCTAAAAATTCTTACTGTCCAGCTGACTGACTGTTGACCCACTGACTTAACATGGTCTCCAAGCAAAGAGCTACATTTATGAGTGTTTACTGTTTTACTTATCAAAGTAATTGTAATTTGGTCAGCAAATTCTTGTGAGAATCAGAAAGATCACTCTGCGACATTCTTAATACCCTACTGATCAGGTACCTGCTGACTTGACAGGTAATGATGCTGATTCTCTGTCCAATATGGGTGCTGAAGGCGGACAGTTGACCCGCAACTCTGAACCCAAAAGATGAATTGCTTTAACAATAATTGCACTGGCCTGGCTGTGCAGAAAATGTGTGTAAATTACAAGGCTGAATGCACAGAACTACAAATCCTTTGGGACATGACTGTGCAAGAGGAGCCCTGCACAGCCGCACTGTTTTTAAATGTGGCAGCGGGTAAAGGGAGAAGAACCCTGTCCGCTGTCATAGGGAAAGGAGGGAGGGGGGTGCGAGTAAAGGTACTGGAGCATGTTACATCTGAAATATGGGAGAACCTATCCTTTACTCAGTGGTGGCCAAAATGCGGACCTCTGCTTGCCTTTATCCGGCCGATTAGGCACTATTCCTCCCACCGAAAAACGATGAGACACCATACCTTGTACTGACATCAACAGTGGGGCACTTTTTTCTTCCACTGACATCAACATTGGGGCATTATTCCTCCCACAGACATCAACATTGGGGCATTATTCCTTCCCCTGATACTACTGCTACCAATGATGGGGCACCATTCCTTCCCCTGACACTACTGCTACCAATGATGGGGCACTATTCCTCCTACTGATACCAATGATGGAGAACTAATCCTTTGTTTAACACCAAGGATGTGGCACTATGCTTTCCACTGATACCAATCAGTCACGTGATCCTGTAACTCTGGCTCCCTTTTGTATGGTAGCGCTCCACAATGGCTGGGGGCCTTAGGAGTCGTGATGTCACATATAGGCTCCTAAGGCCCAGTTGGTGATCCTTCCTCTCCTCTGCAGCAGCTGCTCACGGACACAGAGGAGCCAGAGCTACTGGATCACTTCACGGGATGGGAGCGAATTAAAAATTAAGTACACACCTTTTTTTTTGAAGGATAGGTAGGAGGGAACATTTTTAACCATTTCTCATATGATGTCCTGGAGTTTAAGTGGTTAAATCTGAATAATGCCTGCAGCTGCAGGCATCATTTAGATATCATCTTTTTCTGCCGGCGATTCCCTATCATGTAAAAACAATAGCGGCTGCTCAGCCGCTTGATTGTCTTTACAGGCAGCACGACATGCCCCTCCCGCCACCCTCCGATGCTTCCACCGGCTTGCCCGCGCGATGGGCAAACTGGAAAATGAACCGGCTGGCAGCGGCCGATTACCATAGAGAATACCTCAGACCAGATGGTCCCTGGTACTATCTATGACCTTCGGAGGCCGGGCGCGACGTTATGACATCACGTCCGACCTCGGCAGATGTAAACACTGCCGTTGCCTTGGCTGGGAAGCGGAGATCGTCATTTTTTTATTTCAGGCTTTACAGCCTAGAGGCGAGATCTGTGGACTTGTAGACCCCAAATCTCGCTGTAAATAGGACCAGCCATGCCCTATTCCTATTACAAGGGATGTTTACTTCACTTGTAATAGGAATAAAAGTGATTAAAAATAAATAAATAAATAAAAAGGTAGTGTCAAAATAAAAGTAAAATAAACAAAAAATAAATAAATTAAAGCTCCCCTGTCCCCGCGTGCTCGAACGCAGAAGCAATCACATACATATACGTCGCGCCCGCATGTGTAAAGGACATTCAAACAACACATATGAGGTATCACGTGAGAGTAAGAATTCTAGCACTAGACCTCCTCTGTAACTCTAAACAGGTAACCTGTTAAAACATTTCTAAAGCGTCGCCTATGGAGAATTTTAAGTACTGAAGTTTGGCACCATTCCACGAGTCTGCGCAATTTTAAAGCATGACATGTTAGGTATCCATTTACTCGGCGTAACATCATCTTTCACAATATCCCAAAAATTAGGCTAACTTTAGTGTTTTCTTATTTTTTTTTTATTCATGAAAGTTTTTTTCCCCCAAATAAACGCTTAAAAAAAAATTATTCCCTAGGGTCTCTGCTATAAAAACATATATAATGTTTGGGGGTTCTGAGTAATTTTCTAGCAAAAAATTATATTTACATGTAGGAGAGAAGTGCCAGAATAGGCCCGGTATGGAAGTGGTTAAGAATAGTTAGAGTTAGTTTTTTTTTCTTCCACTATATGCCAGGACACCACATCCCATGAATTAAATACTAAACACATTTGCCAAATGAGGAGATTTTTGAGGTGTCAATATGCTATATTTCTTACAATCACAATCAAAAATATAAAATTACATATCTTTTATTTATTATATTCAGCTTACATAAAAAGTTTGCTCCTTAAAAAGGAAAGAAGTAAAAAAAAAAAAAAATTCAACAGTTGTTACCTTCACAGAGAGAATATTCCCCTATAGATGAAATCTACCATCCAGCTATTGGTATCTAATATTCCCCAGCATGTGCTGGGAATACATCTGTAAATGACCTCCCTTTCTCAGCCACGGGTGATCACTTTGCACAGTTGATTCCAAATCACAGCTGTCAGTGACAGCACCAGTCTCCACAGACAATAGAGAGCCAATCAGAGTTGTTACCAATCAGGTGATAAGTATGGCATCTATGATCACATTGCAAGCTGGAGAAAAAAAAAGATTTAAGCTTGCAGATGACCATGCAGATGCCACTACAGCCTGAAGGTACCAGTGTTCATCAGTTCAACACTAATTGTTGGATACAATTTGAGTATTTAAAAATTCATTAACAAATGGAAAAAAAAAATTCTTATTACATTTTTGTGCAACTGTCTGCCAATAATTAAAAACAGAGCAGGGTTTTTATTAAACAGTGTACCAAAAAAATGCTTTAAAAATAATCTAGGTATGCAACTTATTCATAGCGTTATTGTCAAGTTGACCGATATACACGCAGATGCTGCAAAATTTGGTCTGCACATCCAGGCATCAATAATCGCTGGTACTGAAAGTGTTAAAAGCAGGGCAGGCCTTAGGGTGGTGGGCTTGAGTCACTTTCGGGCCCTACCTTCTATACATTACAAAAAATGGGTGTGGCTCAAATGGGCGTGGCTCGGAAGGGTGTGTGGTTAGAGTCTGAGATGATGGAGGGAGAAAGAAAGCAGAGTCATGGGGGACGCCGGTCAAATGCACCTTGCACTGAGAGGGTCATTAGACACTCATACATTATATAGCGATGCATGGCACTTAGTGAGGCATGGTGGCACTGACCCTAAAGTGGCACTGACAGGGGCATGGGGGCACTAACCATAAAGATGCACCCTGCACTGACAGACAATGGACACCGACCATTATGTTGCAAATTGCAGTAATTGAGGCATGAGGCACATACCAAAAGGTTGCACTGAGGGGGGCACTAACCACAAAATAGCACCTTGCACCGAGCGAGGCATTGGGCACTCATGCAGTATATAGTTATGCATGGCTCTTAGCGAGGCACTGACTAGGGCATGAGAGCATTGGTCATAGAGTTGCACCTTGCACTGACATGGACTACTATGCACCTTGCACTGAGTGAGGCATGAGGCACTAACCATAAAGTAGCACCTTGCACTAACAGAAGCCTGAAGCACTTACCATAAAAAAGTTCCACCTAGCACTGAATGAGGCATAAGGCACAGACCATAAAGTCACACTGACAGAGGCACTGAGGATAAAATTGCAATGAGAAAGGTATAAGGCACTGACCTGGAGCAGTATATAACGTTATGCATGACACAGAGAGAGGTATGAGGCACTGATCTGCAGTATAGAAAGTTATGCATTGCACTGATATAGGCAGCACTGACAGAGGTATGAGGCGCTGTCGCTGACCTGATGCTGGTGATATAGGTAGGTATTTAGGATGACTTTCCTGGTTGATCACTCTTCCGAGTCTTCCGTACCCATACTACAAGCAGGACTCAGGAGAAGCCGACTGTCCACTTTGAGCGCCCGCCCTGCAGTGCATTCTGGGAGGTGTAGTCTCTGCAGCGTGTAGGCACAGCCCGGCCAAGTCTAGTGTGTGCTGTTGAGAACTACATCTCCCATCATGCAATGTGGTGCCAACTAGGACAGCGGTGGAGCCTGCTATTGGCTGCTGCCGCTGATGAGGGTGTAACGGGGGGGGGGGGGAACTTTTAATGTGTTGGCGGTGATGTTCTTTCTGTCACGCTAATCTGACAGAACGCCGGCCCACTCACGACTCACCCCGCCAGCCTTTGCCTAATTAGAGAGCCGCCTCTGCAGGCAGGGGCCCCCTAGTGGACGGGGCCCATGGGCTTGAGCCCAGTCAAGCCCAATGGTAAGTCCGGCCCTGGTTAAAAGGCAAAGCTGCAATGAAAAAAAACCCCAAAAAAACTATGTAGATGCTCTTGGCGTCTATTCGAAGTACACACTTTCAAGTTCTAGCTTTGCCCCTACAAAAAGCTAGCCTGATTGTGAGCTATATACACATCAGTCAGAACATTATGACCACCCACCAACAAGCGTTGAGACAAGGACTGCACTAGACCTCTGACAGTATGCTGTAGTATCTGACACCAAGCCATAAGTACCAGATCCTTTAAGTCCTGTACAATGTGAGGTGGGGTCTCCTTAAACTGGACTAGTTATTCCAGCACATCCCACAGACGCTAAATTGGATTGAGATCTGGAGAACTTGGAGGCCAAGTCAATACCTCAAACTCATTGTTGTGTTACTCAAACCATTCTTGAACTCATCAGACCATGCTACCTTCTTCCATTGCTCCATGGTCCAGTTCTAATGTTCACATGCTCATTGTAGGTGCTTTTGACTGTGGACATGGGTCAGCATGGGCACCTTGACCAATCATTCATTGTGTGTTCTAACACCTGTGTATTGAAACAAGCATTACATTTTTCAGTAGCTCTTCTATTGGATAGGACTACACGGACCATCCTTTGCTCACCACGTGCATCCCTGAGCCTTGGTTGCTCATGATCCTGTTGCCGGTTTTCCTTCCTTGGACCAACATCCCACAAGAGCTGCAGTTTTAGAGTTGCTCTGATCAGCCCTTGTCAATTTGACTCAAATCTTTGCATCTGCCCATTTTGTCTGCTTTCAAACATCAACTTCAGGAACAACATGTTCACCGTCTGCCTAATATATCCCACCCACTTTCACGTGCCATTGTAACAGGATAAGCAATGTTACTCACGTTACCTTTCAGTGGTCATCATTTTATGGCTGATCGGTGTATATATACAGTGTATATTTACAGATAAAGGAATAATCTGAGCCTTTATACAAGCATGGCAGAGATACTAGAATAGTCCAGGTGGGCTCACCACAGCACAGAAACACAGAAGAAAGCACTGTAATAGAAAGGCCACTTCAATGTGCTGCAAAACATCCAGCACTTCATCTACATGAACACCTATTGGCATGAGAATAGATCAGAAACCGGCTTTCAAGAAGCACAATCAAGTACTAAACACAACACATTCAAAAATTGTTTTTGGAAATGGTAATACGCCAAGCTGAAACTGCATTGATATACACAAAATGGCAACATGAAAGTATATTTTTACATATCAATATTTCTTTAGTATTTAAATCTTCTAGAGGACTTTGACAGCAGAGCATAATCAACATGACACAGAGTGAATCCCCTAACAAATGTAATATTTTGAAATGTAGAAAGAGATGATCGTTACAGCATCACCTTTTTCAGTAAATATCAGTCTTTTTTGTGTCTGGCTTTGCAACAAATGAACCAGACTGCGCAATTCTGCCCCCTAGGGGCTGTCTAAAAAAATGTCTCTTATTCGCGGAACACAAACGTTTGTCAGATTTGCTCTGTAAGGTCACGTATATGGATGAGCCTGTTCATCCTGCACCATTACATCCTAATGGTGTGAGAACTCTGATAAAGTCTAATCTTCATACGGCTATACTTTGTCCTCTGATCATGCTGCCAGTTTCAAGGTGGGGTGGCTGACACAAGCTGCATGTGAAAAAGACTGAATGACAGAAAACCTGCAGAGATCATTTACATATCTATGTACATTACTTAATGAAACCCACGTCTGCTTTTGTTTTCCTAAACTGGGGTCCCCACACAAAAAACTTTTTTTTTTTGCATTTTCTTTTTAACCAGAAATTAATTAGAACTAATTTAACCCATTCAAAATAAATTAACTTAAAAGCAATGACCTTAACAAAATAAGTTGGAGCTCTGAACAGGTTACCTACATTGAGACCCCAAACTGGTTCCTGATCCCCTTTAGGTGGAGGAACTTGACTGGCCCTGCACAGAGTCCTGACCTCAACCCTATAGAACACCTTTGGGATGAATTAGAGCATAAACTGCAAGTCAGGCCTTCTTGTCCACATCCGTGCCTGACCTCACAAATGCTCCTCTGGAAGAACGGTCAAACATTCCCATAGACACGCTCCTAAACCTTGTGGACCGCCTTCCCAGAAGAGTTGAAGCTGTTATAGCTGCGAAAGGTGGGCAAACACAATATTGAACCCTACGGACTAAGACGCCATTAAAGTTCATGTGCGTGTAAAGGCAGGTGTCCCAATACTTTTGACAATATAGCGTATATACTTCTCCCTAGTCCTTGTGATACTCCTGTTGTAACCTCTAACCTATAGTGTCCCAAATTTTGCTAGATATGGTACCAAATGGCACCAACCCTTACTTTTATTTAAGCTGGACAGATTGGAAGCCTAAACCTTGTAATTGACATATATAAGAGCAGCTCACCACACGGAGCCAAGAAGTACTAATATGGTGTAGTATTTATTTAAAATGATGACTCAATATAAGATTCCAGTAAAAATTTGCAGCAAACTTATAAACAAACTCGGTCAAACTAACAAAGGTGGCCGTCGTCCCAGTGTGACGTTAGCACGTAGGCCCCTCCCATTCCTACTCTCCCCTAATTCTGCTAGATATGGTACTCAATGGCACCAACCCCTACTTTTATTCAAGCTGGACAGATTGGAAACCCCAACCTTGCAATTGACATACAACACCAAGAGACCCTAAAACCTCAATGCACACTTTCATATTTAACAAACTATCATCACATTGTACAATCTACAGGTGATACTCGAAAAAATAGAATATCGTGCAAAAGTTCATTTATTTCACTAATGCAACTTAAAAGGTGAAACTAATATATGAGATAGACTCATTACATGCAAAGCAAGATAGTTCAAGCCGTGATTTGTCATAATTGTGGTGATTATGGCTTACAGCTCATGAAAACCCCAAATCCACAATCTCAGAAAATTTGAATATTGTGAAAAGGTGCAATACTGTAGGCTCAAAGTGTCCCACTCTAATCAGCTAATTAAGCCATAACACATGCAAAGGGTTCCTGAGCCTTTAAATGGTCTCTCAGTTTGGTTCAGTAGGAATCACAATCATGGGAAAGACTGCTGCCCTGACAGTTGTGCAGAAAACCATCATTGACACCCTCCTTGAGGAGGGAAAGCCTCAAAAGGTAATTGCAAAAGAAGTTGGATGTTCCCAAAGTGCTGTATCAAAGCACATTAATAGAAAGTTATGTGGAAGAGAAAAGTGTGGAAGAAAAAGGTGCACAAGCAGCAGGGATGACCGCAGCCTGGAGAGAATTGTCAGGAAAAGGCCATTCAAAAGTGTTGGGGACTTTCACAAGGAGTGGACTGAGGCTGGAGTCAGTGCATCAAGAGCCACCACACACAGACAGATCCTGGACATGGGCTTCAAATTTCGTATTCCTCTTGTCAAGCCACTCCTGAACAACAAACAACGTCAGAAGCGTCTTACCTGGGCTAAAGAAAAACACATCTGGTCTGTTGCTCAGTGGTCCAAAGTCCTCTTTTCTGATGAGAGCAAATTTTGCATCTCATTTGGAAACGAAGTACCCAGAGTATGGAGGAAGAATGGAGAGGCACACACTGCAAGATGCTTGAAGTCCAGTGTGAAGTTTCCACAGTCTGTGTTGATTTGGGGAGCCATGTCATCTTCTGGCGTTAGTCCACTGTGCTTCATTAGGTCCACCGCAGCCGTCTACCAGGAGATTTTGGAGCACTTCCTGCTTCCTTTCGCAGACGAGCTCTATGGGGAGGCTGACTTAATTTTCCAGCAGGACTAGGGACCTGCCCACACTGCCAAAAGTACCAAAACCTGGTTCAATGAACGTGGGATTACTGTACTTGATTGGCCAGCAAACTCGCCTGACCTGAACCCCATAGAGAATCTATGGGGCATTGCTAAGAGAAAGATGAGAGACATGAGACCGAAAAATGCAGAAGAGCTGAAGGCCACTATTGAAGCATCCTGGTCTTCCATAACACCTCTGCAGTACCACAGGCTGATAGCTTCCATGCCACGCCGCATTGAGGCAGTAATTGCTGAAAAAGGGGCACAAACTGAGTACATATGCATGCTTCTACTTTTCAGAGGTCTGATATTGTTCTATGTGCAATCCTTGTTTTATTGATTGCATGCAATATTCTAATTTTCTGAGATTGTGGATTTGGGGTTTTCATGAGCTGTAAGCCATAATCATCACAATTATGACAAATCACGGCTTAAGCCTCGTACACACGGCCGAGAATCTCGTCAAGAAAAAACACGTCGTTTTTCTTGACGAGATTCTTGGACAAGAAACTTGTCCCGGCCGAGTGTACACACGCTCCTTTCAAAGAACCCGCGGTTCTTTGAATGGAGCGAACGCGGTGACGTAATCGACTACGACGAGCGTGCGCTCGTCACATTCGATGCCCTCGCCGCCATCTTGCTACACCCTACCCATGCCTAGGAAGCTACCGCGCATGCGTCAAAGTCATTTCGCGCATGCGCGGGCTTCCCCGAGGACAGGTAAGTGTACACACACACACACAATTTTCTCGTCGAGAAACCTGCTGACAAGAATCTCAACGAGAAAATAGAGAGCAGGTTCTCTATTTTTCTCGTCGAGATTCTTCTCGGTTTTCTTGACGAGAAACATGATAGCCGCGTACACATGACCGATTTACTCGGCAAGAAAGCTCTGCCAGCAAGTTTCTTGCTGGTTCCTGCCGAGAAACTCGGTCCTGTGTACGAGGCTTTAGACTCATTACAAGCAAAGCAAGATAGTTAATCTCATATATTAGTTTCACCTTTTAAGTTGCATTAGTGAAATAAATTAACTTTTGCACGATATTCTAATTTCTTGAGTATCACCTGTATATAGTAATCAAATATCTACTGTAAACACTGACTGTGCAAATTAATATGTACCTACGATGGACCTATATCTTCTGTAATTGTAAAAGGTATTATGCAAAAACAAGCAAAGAAAAATGACAAGTTGCCACATCAACCAATCATTTAATTAAATTTTCCAATCTGATCTATGATACTGGAGGAAGCCCATTCCTCTCATGATCGTTGTACATTTTGCAATGTAATAAGAAGTATGTTCACTGATTGCTAGGTGCACTGTGAGAAATTTTAGATGCATTCAGGAAAATATAAATAAAATATGAATGGTCATTTTAATGGCACGATTCTTGATAGATACACAACCAATTTGAACTTTGACTGCCATAAACAGGCAGTGTCTGTCATGCAACTGGTTAGACCCAGAGATGGTTCAAAATCATTGCACAAACTTCATTGCGCTAAAATAGAGGGAAAAATCATAACAGTTGCAGGCACATTTTAGTGCAGTTACACTACGTTTTTCTAAGCCTGCATCAACCTTTTCCAGAGTAAGAAGTACAAACTCTTAGCTGGAAAGAATGGAGGTTGTGGTGCTTGATGGAGAAGATTCTTAAAGGAGGCTGCATGGCACAGAGGAGACTCGAAACTAGAAATCTCAGTAGACTAGGGACAGGCAAATATAATACTGGGAGTAACAATACCTCCAGTAATGTTGCAATTTCACTTTGAAGTTGATCTCCAAGTTTATTGCCCTTGGTGGTCCAAAAAATAGGATTTTTATAACAGCTTACCTGTAAAATCATTTTCTTGGAGTACATCACGGGACACAGAGCGGCATAGTAATAACCATGTGGGTTATAGGCCTACCTTCAGGTGATGGACACTGGCACACCCAAGACAGGAAGTCCCCTCCCCTATATAACCCCTCCCATACCGGGAGTACCTCAGTTTTGTAGCAAAGCAAGAAGTATCCCCAGAAAGAGGGGCGGGTAACAGGTAAGCTATATTGGAGAAGCAAAGGCGTAGGATGGTGAGAACGGTCAAAAACAGCCCACGGACCACCTCCAAAGACCTACAACATCAACTTGCTGCAGATGGTGTCACTGTGCATCCTTCAACAATTCAGCGCACTTTGCACAGGGAGAAGCTGTATGGGAGAGTGATGCGAAAGAAGCCTTTTTCTGCACACACACCACAAACGGTGTCGCTTAAGGTATGCAAACGCACATTTGGACAAGCCAGCTTCATTTTGGAATAATGTTCTATGGATTGATGAAACAAAGATTGAGTTATTTGGTCATAACAAGGGGCGTTATGCATGGCGTCAAAAGAACACAGCATTCCAAGAAAAACACTTGCTACCTACAGTAAAATTTGGTGGAGGTTCCATCATGCTGTGTGGCCAGTGCCGGTACTGGTAATCTAGTTAAAGTTGAGGGTCGCATGGATTCCACTCCATATCAGCAGATTCTTGAGAATAATGTTGAGGAATCGGTCACAAAGTTGAAGTTACGCCGGGGCTGGATATTTCAACAAGACAACGACCCAAAACACTGCTCAAAATCTTCTCGGGCATTTATGCAGAGGAACAAGTACAATGTTCTGGAATGGCCATCCCAGTCCCCAGACCTGAATATCATTGAACATCTGTGGGGTGATTTTTAAGCGGGTTGTCCATGCTCGGCAACCATCAAACCTAACTGAACTGGAGATGTTTTGTAAGGAGGAATGGTCCAAAATACATTCATCCAGAATCCAGACACTCATTACATGCTATAGGAAGCGTCTAGAGGCTGTTATTTCTGCTAAAGGAGGCTCTACTAAATATTGATGTGATTTTTCTGTTAGGGTGCCCAAATTTATGCACCTGTCTAATTTCATTTTCTGTTAATCCAATAAACCTAATTTCACTACTGAAATATTACTATGTCCTTCAGTTATTTGATAGATCAAAATGAAATTGCTGATCCAAACATCCAAATATTTATAAATGACAATCATGGAAATTGTCAGGGGTTCCTAAACTTTTGCATACAACTGTGTGCAAGGAACACACTTTTCTGCCCAGACCAGGATCTGGTTCACCTCCCTCTGTGCAGCGTGACTTCTGGTGCCCCCTTGGTGATTGATATAAGCCACTGCTGTGGCATTGTCGGATTGAATCCTGACAGGGTAATGCTGTAATTCGGATGTCCATGTCCCCAGGGCCAAGCGAGCCATCCAGGATGTTGATGAGCAGGGTCCTTTCGGAAACAGACCACTTGCCCTGGAGCGTCAGTCTCCCTAGGACTTGTCCCCAAACCAGAAGACTGGCATCTGTTGTCACCACTTTCCAGGTGACTGGAATGAAGGATTTCCCTTTTAGCAGATTTTGGGGTACTAACCACCAACAGAGGGCTCTGACATACCCCGGGGTCAGAGTCATTGGAAAGTCTAAAGCTTGGACCTTCTCGTTCCAGGCGGAGAGGATGGTGTTTTGCAACATCCATGAAAGAAATTGGGCATATGGGACGGCTTCGAAAGAGGCCACCATCTTCCCTAATAACCGCATGCAAAGGCGAATGGAGGGATGTCTTTTTGCCCTGGATATCTGGATCAGCTCTCTTAAGGAAGTGACCTTTGCCTGGGGCAAAAAAATCTTCTTTTGGTCTGTATCTATGACAAGACCCAAATATTCCAACCTTTTTACTGGTTGTAAAGCCGATTTCTCCAGATGGAGAACCCAACCTAAAGACTCTAGATACTTGACCGTGCTGCGTACAGCCTGGTTTAGGCTGGCTACTGAGTGATCCACCAGCAGTAGATCATCCAAGTAAGCCATTATTGACACACCCTGAGCTCTTAGTCTGGCCAAAAGTGGGGCCAGAACCATTGTGAATACTCGAGGTGCAGTGGCCAGACCGAAGGGTAAGGCCACAAACTGATAATGGTGCTGCTGGATCTCGAAGCGCAAGAGCTTCTGATGAACGGGAAAAATAGGCACATGCAGATACGCGTCCTTGATGTCGATTGACACTAGCAGCTCTCCTCCCTGTAGGGTGGAGACCACTGACCGAATCGACTCCATGCGAAAGGAGCGGATATTTAGGAACTGGTTTAGACCCTTGAGGTCTAGGATAGGTCCGACGTCCCCGTTTGGCTTTGGTACTGTAAAGAGGTTTGAATAGAAACCTAAGCCATGTTCCTCTACAGGAACCTCTATGATCATCCCTTGGGACAACAGTCAGTCCAATGCCAGAAAGAGAGACTTTCTTTTTACTGGATCCCTTGGAACACTTGACCTCAGAAAACGAGGTGGAGGAAACTCTTGTAACTCCAGCTTGTACCCCAGTGACACAGTGGAGAGGACCCAACTGTCCTGAATCTCCTCCCGCCAAGTCCCTGAGAACAATTGAAGCCTTCCCCCCACCCGACCGAGTGGGGACGTCTTTTCATAATGCAGACTTGGGGCCTGGCTTGGCAGGTTTTCATCCCCAGGGTTTCTTGTGACCCTGGGTTTGACTAAATTTTTTGGTTAACTTTTCCTCCATGGGGTAAAGTACAGAGAATTTCTTAGGAGGAAGAAAATGTTTATCCGGATGTTTCCAATCCTGATGGATATTTGAGGGGGCAAACTGGTGGGGTTTCGGCAATTGATCATTTTTTTTTTCAGTTTGTTTGCGCCCCCAAAAAAATTTGAGCACTAGCCGCCACTGCATTTCAGAAAGGGACTGTACCATCAATTTTTCAGTTTGTGAAGCCGAAAAAGGTTCCTCTAGTGTTGACTCCTCAGAAGCAGACACATCAGAGTGTCCCTCTGCTTGATCTCCCGAGGGTAAGTCAACCTCTTCTGGAGATAACTGCTCCGCTGCTAGGAAACCCGAGGGGGGAGAAGGGGATCTCCCACGCTTCTTTTCAGGAAGGGAAGACACGATCAATGCTGTCAACCTTTCTTCTAAGCCCCCCCAGGGCTGAAGCAAAAACTTCTTCTGCAATATAAACAGGAGCAGGTGGGCTGAGGATAGCTGCAGCACCCAAAAACCCAGACGGCTCACCCAGGGCAACTACTTCTGGTTTATCAGGAGAGGATGCGGAAGCATGACCGAGATCCTCAGAGCCCGATGGCGAAACCCTTGGCTTTTTAGGAGGTTTAGTCCCAGAGCCTTTGGAAGGCATAGTCCTAAGCACAAAGCAGAGGTACTTACAGCCAAATTTGCATCTACTGCTGGGCTATAGTCCAGTGCATATGCTGCTATTAAAGACCAGCCTGATGCAGAGCTAAAAATGTGCCCTGCGCTGTGTCCCGTAATGTACGAAAAAGAAAGACTATTTACTGCACTAACAGGTGCGCAGTACTAACTGTATGTAGCCTCAGCTACATACACAGCATGCAGCGCTCTGTCTGGCAGATATACACATGGTTCACTTCCCAGAACCAGGGAAACCAGTAAAATCTGCACCCCAATACACAGCTAACTTTCCAGAATTGAAGCCATCAGTGATATTGGCACCATACTACACAGCTCCCTCCCTAGAATTCTGACCACCAATGACATCTGGACCCTGTACACAAACATTCCCCAGAATTGAGGCCACCAGGAATATTTTCAACCCAGTATACACGTTTTCAAACCTTGCAACCAGTGATAACTTCACCTAACACACACAGCTCTTTTCCCATAATCCAGGCAACCAGTGTCACCAGGAACACACCAGTTGACTTCTAGGTCATGCCAGTGCAGGAGGAGCCTATTTAGCACACACACTACTACAGTACTACTCTATATATTTATTAGTTTTCAACAATGTTGTTACTTTGATAAAGGGGAAGGTACCCTAAAAAGTTTAAGCAGAGGGAGAAGACAATTGGGCCTACCGCAGAGGGTTACTGGTCTTTTGGCTTGCTTTCCCTGTCAACAAATTCTAAGTCACTCCATCCTAAACCTCATCTCAGGCTGTCTATAAGATGGTTGAGGTTTCCTTCAGTCTTCAGACAATGTAAGGAAGGTTTAACGACTTATGATTGGCCTGGTATATGCTGTGGTTTGCAAGCACAACTGACGTTCTTCTTTAGGCCTTATGCACACTGGGCATCAAAAATGCTGCCTTTAAGGACATTTGACACTTTTTTTCTGCCTCTAAATGCTCCTCTATGTTAGCCTATAGGCGTTTACAGGCATTTACAGGCAAGCGCTTTTAGAGGCAGAAAAAAAACAAAAAACAAACACCACTTGTGCTTTCAGGAGAAAAGTGTTTCGGCAGTAAAAAACGCCTGACGTGCCTAAACAAGACGCATGTTTAGTTTGACCGTTTATTAATTTCTTTGGCTAGAATAAAGTGAATATACTGTCCAACGAATGAATGCTCAAATGCTTCACACGTCTAAACGTGTTCGCAAAACGCTGCTTTTGTCCCACTAGGTGAAAAGGTGTTCAGAAGAGCAGGGCAAATGCCCGGTGAGTATGAGGGCTTAAAGGGGTTGTAAACTTACGTGTTTTTTCACCTTAATGCATCCTATGCATTAAGGTGAAAAAACACCTTGCAGTGTCCGGCCCCCCAGCCCCCCCCCGTTTTACTAAACCTGAGCCCCGAATTTCCGTGAGCGTGTCCCCGCCGTCCTCTCCTTGGAGTCCCGGCTTTGATTGGATAGATTGATAGTGCACCCATTGGCTCCCGCTGCTGTCAATCAAATCCAATGACCCGGGGGGGCGGAGCCGAGTCATAAACTCTGCGTCTATGGACCCCGAGTGTATGACACAAGAGCGCGACTGCAAGGTAACCCCCTCTGGAGAAAGCTTCCCAGAGGGGTTTATCTAATGCGGGGAGGAGCCGCGAGAGCCGTCGTGGGAGCCCAGAACAGGTGGATCGGGGCCACTCGGTGCAAAACGAACTGCACAGTGGAGGTAAGTATGACATGTTTATTTAAAAAAAAAAAAACAGGAACCTTTAGTGTCACCTTAAAGTGGTTGTAAAGGTATTAAAAAAACAAACAGGTTTATACCTGCCAGCTCTGTGCAATAGAATTTCACAGAGTTGCCCCAAACCTCACCTTCTCGGGTGCCCCGCTGGTGCTCTTGGCTCCTCATCTCTGGCTAGTGCCCCCAATAGGAAGCTGTTTCCCATGGGGACACTTGCGCAGGCTTTCTCCTGAGCCTCGCTTCTGCATCCATGACACAGACAGCAGGACTCTGCCCCGTCCCCTTGTCACCGGCTTTGATTGACAGCAGTAGGAGCCAAAGTCTGAAATCTAGAAGTGAGGGGAGAGAAGAACTGCAGAAGTGCACAGCACTGGATCGAATGAGAGTTTAGGCAAGGAATGCATGAAGGTAAAAAATATTTAGGGTTTAGAGACACTTTTGGATGAAAACCTTCTTAGACTAAAACAATCTCCTTTTTTTCTTTCCTTCCTAATATAAAAAATGTTTTGGGGGAGATCTCTATAACAATACCAAAACAGAATCCCCACATTGGAAAATTAGGTCCTGATAGATCACTTCAGACTGTCCCCTTTTGCAGGTATAGCTATGTAAAACATTAAAAATAAGTGCCTATGCAGCAATACACTGTTTCACCTTGCTCTGCACATGCTCAGTTGCTCTCCTTTTTTGGCATTTTTTGTCACTGTGCTGAATATCAGAGCCTCTAGAGGCAGATCTACTGACAGCCTAAACATTTACTGCTCTTCTGGGGCTCTGGGCTTCAGCAAAATGGCAGCCTCTGGCAAGAAGAAACAGGAGCAATTCTGGAGGCAATATACAGGACACACTAATTTTGGTAATCGCCATGTCAAGTATTAATGTGGAATGTATGTTTCCTGCTAAAACACATTATTTTTTATCAGGTTGTTATGGGTAAAGTTTCACTTTAAAGCCAGCCCAAGAAAAGCCTTAGATAAACATACAGTATGGGCAAGAATACAGTTGTCTGTCATTTTTCACAATGATCATAAGCAGTCAAAGTATATTTAGCTGCAATAATGCTAAGAGAAAACAGCATCACAAAAGCAGTGAGAAAATACTGCATGCTCTGCTTTTCTCTATGCTCTGGGCAATGAAATTGTTCTGTTATCTGATGGATATAATGAAAAACAGATATCAGGAGAACAGAGTGCTACACATGGCCTCAAGGCAAAGTAGAAGCGGTCATGGAGCTTTTGTATAGTGTCAAGGAAACAATTCATAACTTGCTGTGCATGTACTGATAAACCGCTCCGTAAATCTTTCATTGTAGCTCACATTTCCGAGTGCTGTGCACTGCCAAGGACAAGCTCTGTTGTGCCTACAACAGGAAATATCTTCCTTGGAGTTTGTAAGTACAGACATTAATGAATGCATCCACTGCCACTTAATGTTGAGAGATTAAAAGCTTTAAGGCAGAATAGGTTTTTGGCAAGATAGCAGCTTTGGTCCCCCCCATCCATTGGATCAGTGGTCTTCAAACTTTCCCCCAAGAGCCTGTGGTGGCCATCAGGCCCTTGGGGCACTACTCCACCAAAGATGGGGCACTACTCCTCCCACTGACAAAGATGGGGCACTATTCCCCTCACTAATACCAACAATGGGGCACTATTCCTACCACTGATACCAACAATGGGGCACGATTCCTCCCTTTAAAACCAACAATGGGACATTCTTTACTCCCCTTGGCCACAGTATGGCCTCCCTAAAGCCTGAAAAACCGTAAACTGGCCCTTTGCTTAGAAAGTTTGGAGACCCCTTAGCATTAGACTGAGAAGACACCCCATTCATATTCTCTGTTCTAGAATGGCCCCCATCAGACACCAATTGCCTATAAGTACATCCACCCTTTTGAAGTGACATGCAGGTGCACTATCCTCCTGGTTTACTGCTGATCCATGAAGGTTGTACCTGGGCGCCCTGGGAATTTACCGGACAATAGGCTCCTGTCTAAGATGCACTGTGGTTGATCGGCTCCGATAAAAAAGCTGCAGAGTTCAGTATAAATACATTTCAACATGAATCAAAGTGAATCAATATCTCCACAAGTGTTAAATAGCCATCTACAGTAAATGGGAGCCTCTGTGTTGGGGTATGTGAATTACACTTACCTCTAGGTACATGCCCAGATTCTGGGACCACTGTCATCAGAGTTTCAGGCTTCAAACCATGTGTACCACTGCAGATGCCCAAGAGTCTAAGAAATCCCCACTGACAGCAGTGTGGCTAAAAACTAGGTCTGTCAAAGTGTGACTTGCAGAGTAACATATGTGACGGTACCCAGAACACTGAAGATAAACTGATGTGTAGTGAGGGAATGAAGACAATAATTCAGATCATTATGCTACCTTCACATCAAGAAAAAGGGATTTCCTACAGTCACTCTGACATTGAATCTTCCAAAATAAATCAATGTGTACAAAGCATTAAACATTAATACATTTTGTATTCAAACAACAGTATATTTACTTTCTCTATTTAACTCTACTGTCGGGCAAAACAAAGATGGTGCATGTACACAGGCCATTGATGATTCGCTTTAATGGTGAAAAGCACAAACTCAAAAAAACTTCAGGGATATTACACTAAGGTTTCAAATAAACAAGGCAGCCTGATGTCTGATATATGTATCTACTTTGCTGTCTATCAGTGGGTGTAGGAGAATCTGTAACTAGTTCTGTAGTTCGGTAACTGTTGGAATACCATTTGTTGGGTATATGGATGCATCTATTTTTTTATATACAGTGAGGATTTCCCTCGCAGACTAACAAACCTTCCTGCATGTGCTGGACACCTCTATAGGTGACACTAATAGTATCAGGGCTGGTGCTTGTGTGAATAAACTAGAAACTTCAAACAGATGATGGAGATGCTGAGGCAGCCAATAGATGAATATTTTTTGTTCGTTCAACCAGTGGGATGAAGAAAAAAGAGAGCCTTAATTTCCCTATTCACACATTCAACATGGATAGGGGAATTCTCCCCACTTTCCCTTTGTATTCTGACAGATGGGAAACTTCTTGTTATCAGAATACACTGATCAGCACTGCCAGCGGTGCTGATTGAGCATAAATTTTCCAACAGGGTGGTTGTCTTTCTAGCTCTGCTGAACTGGCCAAATTTTGATCCAGGTATGGCCAGCTTGAGAAAAATCGAATAAGTCCCTGTAACAAATCAATTCCGCCTATAAGGGTATTACCGTATATACCCGAGTATAAGCTGAGTTTTCAGCACATTTTTTTGTGCTGAAAATGCCCCCCCTCGGCTTATACTCAAGTCACCTTTTTGCGCTTGATCTCCCGGAATTTGGGAACCCGGTACTGGCCGGACGTAGGTCTCCTGGACCCCAACCTTGGCACACATGTAGCCCTACTCTTCCTCTACAAGTGTGCAAATTTGTTGTCCGGGGGACCAAAGGCCACGGAGCACTGATTTTTCAAACCCGGGCACCCGTTCCATAGACTCCCATGTTAAACGGTAATTTCCCCAGTGAATTTGGGGACCCAGTACCGGCCGGTCCTAGGTCCCCTGGATCCGAAACTTGGCACACATGTAGCCCCATTTCTTCTCTGTGTGCAAAGCTTGTTGTCTGGAGGACCTACGGCCAGGGAGCACCGATTTTTCAAAGCCAGGCACCCCTTCCATAGACTCCCATGTTAAACGTCAGTCTAGTCAAGGACACAGTGAGGCATGGACACAGTGAGGCATGGGCACAGTGAGGCATGGACATGGACACAGTGAGGCACAGTAAGGCATGCAGATGGACACCCTAGGTTTATACTTGAGTCAATAAGTTTTCCCATTTTTTTGTGGTAAAATTAGGTGCCTCGGCTTATATTCGGGTCGCCTTTTACTCGAGTATATACGGTATCTGCTTGTAGCTCTGTAGAGAAATCATGTAGCAAAACTTAATTTGAATTTGTTTTGAATTTACAGGGCATGGCTATATGGCATCTGAAGTCCCATCAGAGCATTGACCAGAAGGATTTTAGCAGTGTGGCGAGACGCCGCTTGTCACTCGTTTGAAGCCTGGCTTCTAGAGATATTTTATGGTTGATAAGTGAGATGTTATATATGACATACTTAATTCATACAATTTTAAGCACAGAAAATAAAGAAAGGAAGAGAGATTTGCACTTTCTACCTTAATGTTGCAGGCCTGCTCCATCAACCTTCGAGCATTCTCCTCCGCCCGGTATCTTTTTGGCAGCTGAACACGGAAAAACTTTAATGCACCTTCAAAATCAGCCTGCAGGAGGTCTTCCTTAGAAGTCTGAGGGAAGAGTAAAGAGTAGTCAATGGTTATTCCTATTTTCTATTTATTCAGTTTAGGAAATGTTACCAGTAGTGGACCACAACACACAAACGGCAATTTCAAGCAGGGCTTTATGTCAGTGCCATACTACCCTAGGATACATTTACTGTGCCAACACCATGACCACAGATATTTTTGCCCACATAGTTCTATGTAATCTCACTGGAAATGTATAATCAAATATTCATAGTCTCATCCTTGCAAGATTGTATAAAAGACATCCTACGGTCTTAAAGTGGATGTAAACCAGATTCATGAAATTTGAGCTGGGCACATATCTGCAGTGTTTTCTTATCTCTCTTTAAAGCACTATGTCCTGTAGCTGTCTCCTGCTCTGGTCTTCTGTTATCAGCCTGGTAACTTCTGACAAGTTCTCCTTCACATATGATAAAAGCAGCCTGAGCTTTGTGTTGGGGAGGATGCTATAAATAGATTAGCAGAGACCTGAACTATTATAACAGATGAAAGTCTCTACCTATGAAGAGAGGGGGTGTGTGCCTTTCCCTCCAATCAGCTGTCTTGGCTGTATGCCCAGGCTTCACTGCAGTGCTTACCAGGAAGAGAAAATCTCCTAATGCAATCTGAACTTTCTAAACAGTATATAAAGATGAAGACAAAAAGATTTACATGTAAAACTTATGTAGGGAGATTTGTTGCATCCCTGTGTATCATCTGAGGCTGTTCACTTCACTGGGTTTATGTGAGGGTTTACATCCACTTTAAGCAAGTTTTATCAAATTAGGCCCATGTTTTTATTATATATATATATATATATATATATATATATATATATATATATATATAAACAAAGAGTTAAAAAAAACTTCCACTAAACTGAGGCACTTACTGCAAAGCCAAATTCCAACTGAAACTATCTGCAGCTTTGGATACAGATTTTTTTAATTGCTGTTGGTGTCCATAGTTGGGATAGTTGGGAGATTTCCCCTTTGAGCTTCTTTCCCAGTGACACCAAAACATGAAGGAAACAGTAATAAAACCAACCTCGTAAAAAAACAGGTTTCTTTTTCATTGCTTACGATGATGGCCTGTCACTGGGAAATTTAGTAGGCCTTCCATCCAGATTTTTTGTAACAAATACTTGTATATTGAGAATCACTAAAGGCAAAACTTTTTATTTTTTTGTTTTGGGTAGAGTAAGGGAGGGTTATAAACCCTGTCAGTTTGTTTTTCTTTTTTTGCTTTCTGTGTCCCATTGGGGAGATTTCCCTTCACTTGCTGTCCCATAGCAAAACAGGAATTGAGCGGAAATCCCTCCAAAGTGAGGTGTCACCAGAGTCACCAAAACTAGTGTCCCCATTGGAAGATTTCCCCTCTGGTCTTGTTCCAATGTCAACCCAAAATTTGGGCTTTTCCTTTACTTATGATGATTATTGTTATTATACAGGAGTTATATATTGTCAACAGTTTGTGCAGCGCTTTACAACGTTATGATAACAGTAAACAGGAAAAATCGAGAGGGTGAATCTCCCTAACAGGGGCACAGAAAGCATTAAAACCCTGACAGGTGTTCTAATCCCTGTTCTAATCCCTCTCCACTCCATCCAAAACTAACAAAAAACATTTTGCCTTTAGTGACACTTTAATGAATATGTAATACCGCTGCAAGCTCTGACTAATTAGCAAAGTTGTAAAAGTCAAAACCTTGTAAAAAAAATAGAAGCCTGTAAAAGAAAAGCGTTATTACTCACCTGTGCCGCCATCCTTGCTGCCATTCTATACTTCACTACACAAACTGAAAAATCTACTGCATCTGAAATTCCAGGGTGTGTCAGATGCCAGGCCTCTGTGCTGTGGTTCCTCCTAGTGCCCCCTACGTTTCCCAAAAGACACATTGGTGACATAGGGTTTCGTGAGTGCATCAAAGACAGCAATGCCAGACCAGGCATTTGGCACACCCTAAAGCAAGCAGAGCTCTTTGGTAGAGCAAAGATTGGCAATGCAGGCATTTTATTTAGTTTATGGAGGTAACCAGATACCAGACACATCAAACAGTTTACGCCTTTCAGTAAATTTTCTTTAAAAAAGAATTCCAGGTATGGATATTTTATACACAGTTACATTGGTCCAGCTTGGATCAATGTAACTATGAATATACCAAGCATGGGTGATGCCCATGAAAGCTGGAAAACACTGAAGTAGACACCTCTAATCCAGTAATTACCACTTGCTTCTGGGTCCCGTGCCAAGCAGCTGCCCTGTTGCACAGGTGGTCGGCAGCTTGGCACCATTCAGAGAATGCATTTGCATTCTCTAAATGATTGAAAAGCGTCCTCTGATTGGACAAGGTGGAGATATCATTAGTAGACATCAGTAGGGTAAGTATAAGTGGCATATCATTGAAATCCTGTGATTGTGGTTTTACCCCGGAGTTCTGCTTTGAAGCCCAATAAAATTTGCAGTCTAAATCCGCTAAAAATATATTAGGTGCATTAAAACAAAAGGTATGCAAAGTCTACACAGTTTGTTTTCTTTAGAAAGTTGCCACATCCTTAATGGAAAAGCCTATCCTTGTGTGGAAGTACAGTGGTCTCTCTGCAGAGGTCCGACATGCCCCTGGTGAGTGAGACCTTTAAACATTTATAATGGCAACTTTTTAAATTAAAATAATAAGCATATTATACTTCTTTGTGGATCCTCCTGCCAGTGAGCTGCGCCCGCCCTCGTCTATGTCTGCCCCCATAGTAAGCACTTGCTGTGGGGGCAGACGTGCGGGCTCGATCTTGAGCCAAGCTGTGCATACCCATTGATACACACAGTATGGCTTGACCTTGTCACTCGGCTCTAAGGATTTGACTGACAGCAGCAGGAGCCAATAGCCCCCACTGCTCTCAGCCAAGCTTGTGAGAGCAGGGAGGGAGGAGAGAAGATCGGTATTTGGTGGGGTGTGGGGGGCACAGCAAGATGCAAAATGTTTTTTTTATCCTAATGCTGGTTATGCATTCAGGTAAAAAACTGTTTACATTTAGGCCCCTTTCACGACAGATCAATTGTGTCCACCTGTCAGTTTTTCAGGAGGACTCAATTGGACCATCCATAGTTAGCTGACACCCGCCGGCACGCGATCCAGTCCACTAAAAACAGACGGATGGGGATCTGTCCATCGGATCCGATGACCCATAGAGCAGTGTTTCTCAACCTTTTTCCAGTCGGGCGCCCTTGAAAAGTATTTTCAGTCTTGATGCACCCCAGTCCAAGGCTTGGTTAACGTTAGTGTGGGTCGCGGAACACGACACAGACAGAAGCTCTGCTATTTAGGGTGCCATTAATTCTTAATGGTACCACACACATTGGCAAACATGGGGTGCTTTTGGTGCGGTGCAATTTAAAAAAAAAGGGGTTGGAAACTTTATTCCATGCATTTCTGCAGGTAGGGAAGCCCATTGAAATAAATTGGCTGCTCTACACACAGCATGCAGCCACACAGATGTGAACCAAGGGTTCACATGTCAGGTTGGAGGGGCGGGAAAACCACATGGTTGAGCTGTTTTTACTACCCCCAACTTCTCCCCCTTTAGCTGCAGAGGCAGCAGCTGGGGGTGTACACATACTTTGGCTGCAGCTAGAGGTATATCCAGGGTGAACGGGGCTGCACTGTAACTACCCCACAACTATATTGCATTGCACTGTTGCGGTGTAGTAATGCTGAATTTACGGGCTTAAAACATGTGGTGAGGAGGCAACATATTACCACTTTACCGCCTATCAAATGCCTCTGAAAAGTGATCTGAGCATGGATTGCTTTTCAGAGGAGCAGCAGTCCATGCTGCTATCACAAACAAGCCCTACAAATGCAGTTCTGATGGTACAGGACTAGGGGAGTCAGGATTAAAAGTAACACACACACACACATATATACACACAGACACGTATATATGCAAACATATAAACACACAGACACATGTACACACATATACAGACACACACGTACACAAAACCCACACAAACACATGCACACACACGTACACATATACACACACGCGTACACATAAATATACATACACATTTGCATGCACACATACAGACACATGTACACAAAGACACACACACACACACACACACACACAGAAAGGGGCCTTAGAACCACTTTTAGCTCTTCAACAAGCAAGACATTCTCCCTGCTGATTGGAGAGCTCCTACTCAGTAGGGGCATGTCAGACCTCTGCAGACAGATTGCAGCTTCCACACAGTGAGCATGGGCCCTTCTCTACAGCATGCTGGCAAGGGACAGGCTTTTCTAATCCATCTATGGCTGAACCAACAGTACAGTGTCGAGCCCCAGAAGCTTTCATCCTGTGGTAGACTTTGATAGGCTGCAGGCACTGAAGCTGGATGCTGCAAGCTGTGCCTCCCAGGAGCACAAAACACCGGGATTGAAAACACACAGGCTGTGCAGATGTGGCCTAACATTTGCAAACTATTTGTTTTGATGCACCTGGAATGTATTTAACTGATTAAAAATGTAAGTTCAGTTGGGATTTAACAAATAACTGATGACTGTGCATACAAGAGAGCTTTATTACGCAGTGATCACTGATGAGCCATTTTTGGTGAAGTACATAAAAAAATGTTTTCTTTAGGTTTTGTAGAGTGGTGAAGGGTTAGAACCTTGATGTTGGAGTCAAGTCTTCACAGCTGGCGAGAATCATCCTCTCTATTTTTGCTAGGGACCACTGTCACCGTGAAAGAGTGATGGGAAATCAAAACTTTTAGATGTCACCTGACAGGGAGGTAAAGGGAAATCTAAAATTTTGGCTTTAGAAATAATTTATTATATATACACACAAGTTAGAGAGAGAGATGGACAAAAATATACGACAACAGCGTGTACTATACAAATGAAGGGAGGCTTCAATGCACGAAAGATGAGCAGGACATAGAAAGGAAGACAGAAAAAGAAAAGGAGATTCTCCAAATTGCGGTCCATGGGCGGAATGTGGCCCGTAGCTTGCCTTTATCCGGCCCTTACAGGGCTTTTCCTTCCACAGATACAAGGCACTATTCCTTCCATTGACACCAGTGATAGGACAGTATTCCTCCCACTGACACCAGTGAGAGGACAGTATTCCTCCCACTGACACCAGTGAGAGGACAGTGTTCCTCCCACTGACACCAGTGAGAGGACAGTGTTCCTCCCACTGACACCAGTGAGAGGGCAGTATTCCTCCCACTGACACCAGTGAGAGGGCAGTGTTCCTCCCACTGACACCAGTGAGAGGGCAGTGTTCCTCCCACTGACACCAGTGAGAGGACAGTGTTCCTCCCACTGACACCAGTGAGAGGGCAGTATTCCTCCCACTGACACCAGTGAGAGGGCAGTGTTCCTCCCACTGACACCAGTGAGAGGACAGTATTCCTCCCACTGACACTAGTGAGAGGACAGTATTCCTCCCACTGACACCAGTGAGAGGACAGTATTCCTCCCACTGACACCAGTGAGAGGACAATATTCCTCCCACTGACACCAGTGAGAGGACAATATCCCTCCCACTGACACCAGTGAGAGGACAGTGGTCCTCCCACTGACACCAGTGAGAGGACAGTATTCCTCCCACTGACAGCAGTGAGAGGACAGTGTTCCTCCCACTGACACCAGTGAGGACAGTATTCCTCCCACTGACACCAGTGAGAGGACAGTATTCCTTCTACTGACACCAGTGAGAGGACAGTGTTCCTCCCACTGACACCAATGATGTAATTATTTTACTCCCACTGACCACTAAGCCTACTGAATTTTCTACTCCCACAGGCCAGTCCAGTCCCCCTTAAGTATGAAGGGCAGTAACCTGGCCCGTTGTTTCAAATGTTTGTAGACCCCCTGAGGTACACCCCCTGAGGTACAGCAACCATCACTGTAAGAACAGATAATTGACTATTTTCAAATCTTCCCTTGATGCAGCTTAACAAATATCCTTGTAAAAATATTTGGGAACGCTTTAAAAGGCAAAATGTGGGTGGACAGACAGATGGACTTCAGTGATAGATTAAGTGCCAATAATTGGACTATATTATGAAAGAATATGCCTTAGTTATGATTTGCATTGTTTTCACTGTTGCCAAAAATGATTTTAAGTTAAACTGTACTTGGGAGAAAGAAAAAACAGATATTACCATTCCTGACTTCCAGGTATGCTAGATGTCTGGACCCCCTGCTAAGCACTGTGGTTCCTTCTGCTGGCCCCCTATGTCACTACTGTGTCCTGTGATGTACTGATCAATGGGTTAAACCGCAGAGTGCAGAGGTGTACCAGGCATCTGACACTCCAGGAAGTGTCAGATGCAGAAGAAACTTTAGGCAGTATAAGCTGCAAAAGGATGAAATTGCAGCTCGGGCAGCAGGTCAATTATTAACTTTTTTCTTTTACTGGCACCGTGTTCCTTATTTTTAGAAGTGGCAGGGTGGCTTTAAGGGTACAGGATTTGCGACAGTCATCCTAAACCTGGCTTTGTCACTGTCATTATGCCACACAGGAAGGCAAATATTTAAAGTGACCCTATCATGAGAGAAGTATGTTGCTGCCATTTCTTTCTGAAAATGCTTTATGCCTGGCTGATTTTGACTTCACCACTTTTGAGTCACAGAATAAAGCATGCTTTAAAGGAGTGTCTGAAAAATGTCACTCAGGGATAAGAACATCTTACCTTTATACTTGTTACGGGTCAGAAACTCCATCAGCATTGAAGTTGAAATGTCAGAATTATAGCAAGGTAACTAGCAGCCACATAAGCAGAGGTAAACAATGGAAGTTTCAATTAATCTCTCAAGACAGATCTCCTTTGAGGTCTTGGACGCAGAGGGTGGGGGGGGGGGGGGGTTATTAAAGGTTGCACTCTATAGTGTGAACTCAAAAATAAAAGCACTAAGTGTCATTTCTGTCTGCTACTTCCTTCCTCTGCCATCAGCATGAACCACTTCAGACAATTTTTCTGACGCCAAGAAAAAAATGGTGACAGGGGAAGGATCTCCAGCTGATTGACAGCCTCGGCTCTGTTCATGTTTGCTGTGTGGAGAGAGGGTATGCCCAGGGCCGGTGCTGCCGCTAGGCGAATTAGGCAGACGCCTAGGGCACACTGCTGCCTAGGGGGCGCAGCCACGACTGCTGACTTCCCTACTAGCCTTGCCATGGAACACCAGGAGCTGAAGACTGCCACCCTACATAGGGCGCTAATGGACTCTCTGCTGGCCAATCCAGAGAAAGCAGCAGTCATAAAGGACATCCATCATGGCTGCTGCTGCGGAGGTTAGCAGCAGCTCAGCCTGTGAGGAGGGCGACACCAAGCCTGCTCCCGGGAGTCGGAGGACAGCTGGCAGGAGCGGAGGTGGCGGGCACCATGTCTCAAGATAGAGGAGAATTTCTGCTGCCCTGGTGGCTGTAAGCACCCGCGCCCTAGGCAAGACAATGGCCAGAGAAGAGAAGACTGCAGATAAAACAGGTAGAACGTATGTAGGAGGATTTGTTTAATTTATGTGCACTACCTGAGGATAATCCCTTCACTGGGTATATGTAAGGGTTTACAACCACTTTAAGTAAAGAACAAATTAGTTGGAAGCTGAGGAGAGATTACAGTCTATCCAATAAATCTTGTGGTTGGTATAGCAAGTCCTCCATATCGTGCAAACTGACATACAGTGGATATAAAAAGTCTACATACCCCTGTTAAAATATCAGGTTTTTCTGATGTAAAAAAAAAAGATAAATACTGTATTTATTGGCGTATAACTCACTTTTTTACCCTGAAAATAGAGGGTAAACTGTGCCTGCGTGTTATACGCAGGGGGCTGTGGAAAGTTTTTTTCCTGAAACTTCCCTCTTAAAGTTAGGGTGCGTGTTATACGCCGGTGTGACAGGGGTCACTTTGGGCACAGGGTGAGCAAGAAAATAATGGACATTAAAAATATGTCTTGGATTGCTTTAAAATGGGACAGTGATATTTTTCCACAATATTCCCCAGGATATCTGTAAAGAACTATTTACTGTTTGATTATGAACTCAACAGGTTAACTGAAAAGTGACTCCTTCATGATGTTGGGACACATACTGTTAGAAGCTAATATCACCACATCCAGCCCCCCACCTGTGTCTACTAAGATGTCAGATGTGTATTGGGAGACAGTGAGGCTAGCCTAAAGGTCATGTGTCTGAGTCATCACTGTAGTTAATTAGCTCATGTAAATTAGGTCTGGTCAAAGGTGTATTGTCTGAGGAGAATGTAAGAACCTCCTCTCTGTGTGTATAAAACTGGGAGTTTGTCATTAAAGATTGTCAGTCCAGTTGAAAACTTCATACAGAGTGTTTGTCTCGTATGTTTGGAAGGATTAATCCTATGGGAAGCGGTCGCCTGACTGTAGAGGATCGGCAGTGGATGTGTGTCCAGAGAGGGAATATCCTAAACGGCGTTAACCCCTTTCATACTTGGGGTGCCGTTACATTGGTTGGCAGCGGTGGGATTTTCCCCCCAGTTACTGGGACACTCCAAACCACCACAGTGAATGACCAGCTATGCAGCCTGCAGGAAAGCAACGCTGAAAGACTTACTTGAGAGCCGTGGAGGGACCGGTGGGACAAAGAACAAGGCCACCTTGATCAGGGAGCTAGCCGAGATGGATCAGAGGGATGGTGATGCAGAACCCCGGTCAGTTGAAGACTTGTTTCAGCAACGAGTTCGAGAGCGGTTGGCATTATATGGGGCTAACCCATCAGAGACCGCCATACAGAAAGCCATTAGAGACATCCAGCTGCAGGATGAGCGACAAGAGAGAGAACTGGAGCGACAACATGAGCGGAGAATGGCGGAAATACGGCAATCGGAGACAACGCCTAAAGATGCAGCGCCTGTCCGTAAGTTGCCCTTTCGGGCGTTCAAACTATTTAAGGAAGGAGAGGAGGAAATTGAAGCGTTCCTGCAGGACTTTGAGAGACTATGCCAGATACATGAAGTACTGCCCCAAAATTGGATCGCCTTACTGGCAAGTAATTTAACTGGCAGAGCGGCGGATGCGTATCGGGCCCTGGAGGATGAGGACGCTTAAGACTATGACCGGGTAAATGAAGCTCTGCTAGCACGATTTGCCATTACACCCGAAGCCAGCCGGATTACGTTTCGAGAATCGCGGAAACAAACCCACATAACATACGTGGAGTGGGCACATCGTCTGCAGCGAAACCTTAAGGGCTGGTTTCAGGGAAGCCGCGCTAATACCATAGAGGACATCACCCAGCTAGTACTCTTAGAACAGTTCTTTAACCACACCCCTCCGGTATTATGGGATTGGGTGCGAGATAAGCGACCAGGGACTGTACAGCAAGCGGCTACTTTGGCCGATGAATATCTGGACTCTCGAATGTCAGGCGGAAGCGAGCGCTATCCACTATCTCGGCCCAGTTTACCAGCCTCTAACCCAACTTCAGCACCACCTCCAGTGGCCACTTATCCTCAGCAGCCCAGGTTCAACTCCCAGGACTACTCACAACCCATCAGGTGTTTTTGGTGTAAACAGCTAGGGCACAAAAAGCCAGACTGTCCGTTGAATCCAGCCAGGCAGTCCCAGTCATGGAGATAGCCAGCAAGGGGGAGCCCCCACACATCCATGCCTGCGGCCCACTGCGTTGAGGAGGAAGAACATTGGGGCGTCCTGCACGAGGCTGATCCAATACAAGCAGCTAACCAGGACAACAGGCAGCAACACAGGCAGACTGTCTGGGTCAATGGAAAGGCAGCCAATGGCCTACGTGATACTGGTGCCACCATGACCCTACTACAGAAGAACCTCATCCCAGAGAGCCAACACACCGGAGACACTGTAGCCGTAAGAGTAGCGGGAGGTACCATCTTCCGGCTACCCATTGCCTGTGTTCACCTGGATTGGGGGGTTGGTTCAGGACACGCGAATGTGGGGGTGATGAAGAATTTGCCAGCGGATGTACTACTGGGGAATGATTTGGCCCCCCTCATTTCTGCTTACGCCCCAATGGGCTCCGCTGAAGCCAACCCAGTGACTACCTGTGCCCAGACCCATGCTGTTGGAACCGGCCCGCTTGCGGCTGAGAACTGGGTAAGACTATCTTCCCCGACATGTACCTTAGATCAGGGAAAATATCACAGTCTAGAATTGGAATGTGACAAGTTGGCCAGGGAGAAATCAGAGATGCAAGGACACTACGTGATGTATTATGAGATGTCCCATGGCTTGAACATTGAAATGCACAAACAGGCTGAAATTGTCAAAAGGTTAAATGGGATTTGCGCCCAGGTTTTGCCTTAACTCTCCCAAGAGCATCAGCAACAAGTTTTGGGAGCCATTGAGAGAGCAAAGCAAGTGACTGTTCCAGAACTGAATTCCATTATTCGCCCTGCAACCTTAAAACGTCACCATCAGCTACTGACCCGGTAAGCAAAACGGCCATGCTGATGGGTTGTCCAGGCATTAGAGGAATGGAACTATGAACTAACTTCGGAGTCAACCCATCTGGGGTCTCCTCCTGTGTTAGTCTCCTGCCGAAAGGGGAAATGTGTGACAGGGGTCACTTTGGGCACAGGGTGAGCAAGAAAATAATGGACATTAAGAATATGTCTTGGATTGCTTTAAAATGGGACAGTGATATTTTTCCACAATATTCCCCAGGATATCTGTAAATAACTATTTACTGCTTGATTATGAACTCAACAGGTTAACTGAAAAGTGACTCCTTCATGATGTTGGGACACATACTGTTACATGCTAATGTCACCACATCCAGCCCCCACCTGTGTCTGCTAAGATGTCAGATGTGTATTGGGAGACAGTGAGGCTAGCCTAAAGGTCATGTGTCTGAGTCATCACTGTAGTTAATTAGCTCATGTAAATTAGGTCTAGTCAAAGGTGTATTGTCTGAGGAGAATGTAAGAACCTCCTCTCTGTGTGTATAAAACTGGGAGTTTGTCATTAAAGATTGTCAGTCCAGTTGGAAACTTCATACAGTGTTTGTCTCGTATGTTTGGAAGGATTAATCCTATGGGAAGCGGTCGCCTGACTGTGGAGGATCGGCAGTGGATGTGTGTCCAGAGAGGGAATATCCTAAACGGCGTTAACCCCTTTCATACTTAGGGTGCCGTTACAGCCGGTAATTTCAAAACTTTTTTAACCTTTAATGTGACCTATAAACTGTACAACTCAGTTGAAAAACAAACTGAAATATTTTAGGTGGAGGGAAGTAAAAATAAAAAAATAAAATAATATGGTTGCATAAGTATGCACACCCTTAAACTAATACTTTGTTGAAGCACCTTTTGATTTTATTACAGCCCTCAGTCTTTTTGGGTGAGTCTATCAGCATGGCACATCTTGACTTAGCAATATTTGCCCACTTTTCTTTGTAAAAACACTCCAAATCTGTCAGATTACGAGGGCATCTCCTGTGCACAGCCCTCTTCAGATCACCCCACAGATTTGCAATCAGATTCAGGTCTGGACTCTGGCTGTGCCATTCCAAAACTTTAATCTTCTTCTGGTGAAGCCATTCCTTTGTTGATTTGGGTGTATGCTTTGGGTCGTTGTCATGCTGAAATATGAAGTTCCTCTTTATGTTCAGCTTTCTAGCAGAAGCCTGAAGGTTTTGTGCCAATATTGGCTGGTATTTGGAACTGTTCATAATTCTCTCTACCTTGACTAAGGCCCCTGTTCCAGCTGAATAAAAATGTCCCCAAAGCATGATGCTGCCACCACCATGCTTCACTGTTGGTATGGTGTTCTTCTGGTGATGTGCAGTGTTGTTTTTGTGCCAAACATATCTTTTGGAATTATGACCAAAAAGTTCAACCTTGGTTTCATCAGACCATAACACATTTTCCAAGATGCATTTGGGAGACTTTAGATGTGTTTTTGCAAAATTTAGCCGGGCTTGGTTGATTTTCTTTGTAAAAAAAAAGGCTTCCGTCTTGCCACTCTACCCCATAGCCCAGACATATGAAGAATACGGGAGATTTTTGTCACATGTACCACACAGCCAGTAATTGCCAGATATTCCTGCAGCTCCTCTAGGCCTGGTTCACACCTATGCAGGTTGCAGTTTGCATATTCCAGGTGCATTTTGCATTTTTCAATACATGTTTTTTGATCCATTGAAGTCTATGCAATCAAAAAACAGAAAAAAAGTCCCTGGCCCTTTCAATAAAATGTACAGATGTGAATGTGACCCATAGGAAAACATAAATGGACCTGTAGTGTGTTTCTGCAAAACTGAAAATGCACAAAAAAATGCATAGGTGTGAACCAGGCCTAAATGTTGCTGTAGGCCTCTTGGCATCCTCCCTGACCAGTTTTCATCTCGTCTTTTCATAAATTTTGGAGGGATGTCCAGTTCTTGGTAATGTCGCTGTTGTGCCAATTTTTCTTCACTTGTTATTGACTGTCTTCACTGTGTTCTATGGTATATCTAATGCCTTGGAAATTCTTTTGTACCCTTCTCCTGACTTCTACCTTTTAACAATGAGATCCCTCTGATGCTTTGGAAGCTCTCTGTGGACCATGGCTTTTGCTGTAGAATGTGACTAAGAAAAGGTCATGAAAGACCTACTAGAACAGCTGAACTTTATTTGGGGTTAATCAGACACTTTAAATGATGGCAGGTGTGTACTGACTATCTAACATGAGTTTAAATGTGATTGCTTAATTCTGAACACAGCTACATCCCCAGTTATAAGAGGGTGTGCCCATTTATGCAACCACATTATTTTATTTTTACTCCCCCCCCCCCCCCTTCAGTTTGTTTTTCAATTAAATTGTACAGTTTATAGGTCACATTAAATGTGGAAAAAGTTCTGAAATGATTTATCTTTGTCTCATTTTTTTACATCACAGAAACCTGACATTTTAACAGGGGTGTGTAAACTTTTTATATCCACTGTACATGAAGTCAATAATTAGTACCAGCCAATCTGATTTCTCCTTTGATCAGTTTAGAACAGTCAGTATGTATGAAAGTGATTACCATACTTTGGATATCGGGAGGACAGATTGGCTGCTATGGTGCATCTGCTCCACTTCCTGTACAATACATCTAAAAACATGCAGTGAGGGAAGAGAGCAGTATTGAAAGTCCCTTCATTACTCCAGTTATTTCATGGTAATATGCTATCATAATGGCCAAGGAGAGGAATGGTCCTTGGAGCTATTCGTCCATGACAATGACCCTGGCTAAGTGATACAGTCTTACTGCAAATTATTCCTCCTGCTTTTCACTACAGTGGATATAAATCTAACTACCTATTTATAGTCTCCAATCTCCACCATGTAAGCTATAGAAAATGTGCGTGACTACTAACAATCTGAAAAAAGAATCAAATTACATTATATGCTACTAGTACTCAAATTAAGGTATATGATGTATGCGCAAAGCTGAATATACAAAGATATGGCTAGCACTGAAATCATATTTTCTTCTTCAAAAGCTCACTCAGATGCCTTAAAGTGACTGTAAACCCTTACAATACACTTTGTACTACAAGTAAGCCTATAATAAGGCTTACCTGTAGCTACCCCGGATATCTCCTAAACCTGTACGGTTTAGGAGCCATCCCCTGTATCAGCATGTGCCGACGTCATCAACACATGTTCCTGCCGTTGCTTCAGCTAGTGTGCAGTTACTGGCGGCTCCCGTGCGCATGAGTGACGTTATCGCAGCTCCGACCAATCACAGCCCAGGAGCCAGCGACACCCGGAAGTAGCTCCGGGAGAGATGTCGCCGGCCTGAGCTTTGTACTGGGACCACTGCGGGGCTTAGATCTATGGTGAGTATTTCATAATGAGCTAGTATGCTATGCATACTAGCTCATTATGCCTTTGTCTTGCAGGGTTTTTTTTTTTGTGGGTTTACAACCACTTTAATGTGAACCTGTCATTACAGGGTTACTTTTACACACAAAGCAGCCTGTAAACAAAGAGGCTTGTGTTGAAAGCAGTCGCTTTGCTGCTCCCTGGCTCCTGCGTGCATTTCACACTTCTGGGTACATAACTACACCCCGGCCCCACGCTGTGGTTCTTCCCATGGGTTCAAACATCCCTAAAGGACATTTGCGCCAGGGGAGGAACTGCAGCACGTGGTGGGGGTAGTAAAAATGTTGACTACCTGCAACAAAGTGGTGGTTTTCACTAAATGGACTGACTGGACCTCTTTTTCTGGGGTCCCCCGCCAGTGCTCTCCGCTCCTCCTCCTCCCTTGCAAGTCACTTGCTATGAAGGCACTTGTGAGGTCTTGACCTCCAGCCAGGCTGTATTCATCTATTGACATACATAGCATGGCTCAGCCCCTCCCCATGCTACCTCCTCACAAGATTTGATTAACAGCAGGTGGAGCCAATGGCTCCCACTGCTGCCTGTGAATTCTGTGAGGAGAGAGAGAGAGCAGCGCTTTAGCCTTTATAACCACTTTAAGTTAGATTAACCACTTTCCAACCGCCTTCCGCATATAAACTGCGGCTCGGCGGCTCGGCTGCGCAAATCAACGTACCTGTACGTCGGTCTGTGCATGTGGTACTGCGGGCACGGGAGCTCGCCCGCAGGTCCGGCGGACTAAACGTCCGCCGGCCACCTGCGATCGATTTGAAGAGAGGCAGAATGGGGATCTGCCCACGTAAACAAGGCAGATCCCCGTTTTGACAGGGGAGGAGGGAGAGATCAGCTGTTCCTAGTAATCAGGAACAGCGATCTCTCTCTACTCCCAGCCAGTCCGTCCCCCTGACAGTTAGAAAGCACCTCTCTAGGGAACACTCAACCCCTTGATTGCCCCCTGGTGTTAACCCTAAAGTTAAAACAACAAGGGCAGAAGACCTAATAGATGGAGAGATGAAAAATGACTTAAGATTCGTTCAAAAGCTTTGCTCACTTTGAACACCCAATCATATGCAAGAAAAAACAAAAAAAGGACTTTAGCTTGCACATGATTTGTTTATTAAAATAAACACAGCTTCACCTTACTTACTAAAGTATATGAACTTTTACTGTGCCTAGGGAACAGTCTATATTCTTAAAGTGGTTGTAAACATACGAAAAAAAACAAACCCTGCAAGACAAAGGCATAATGAGATAGTATGCATAGCATACTAGATCATTATGAAATACTTACCTTAGAACGATGCCCCCACAGTGGTTCAGGCACACTTCTCTAAGCGCGGCGCGGGAGCCGCCATTACCGGCACATCAGCGTGCGCTGTGAAGAAACGGTCCTCCGCGCCGTTTCTCCACTAGCGAGTGCCGTGACGTCACATGACTCTGGCCAGTCACACAGCCGGAGTCCGCAGCCCTGGAAGGAAGAGGGGCGAACATGGATGCGGCCTCCAGAGGGGACAGCGCAAGCTTCATTTGCAGGTAAGTGTCACATAATGTGCTAGTATGCGATGCATACTAGCACATTATGCTTTTACTTTGCAGGGAACAAAAAAGGAAGTAAAACCCATCAGGGTTCACTTCCTCTTTAAATAACTCAATTCCGATGTGTTTATCATAAAATACTGGCCTACACTGACTACTCAAGGCTGGATAGTCCCGCTGTATTTGAACCAATTCATTTCAATAGCAATACATTGGTTTTTCCCAAGCACTGAAAACAAAGGTATTAAAATGTGAAAGTTATGTATATATGATTTTAGAGCCCTGGTGCCCAACCGGCAGCCCGAGGGCCTCATGCAGCCCTTTGGCAGTTTTTGTGCGGCCCTTGGGGCCCTGGCATATACTAGTCTGTGTTTCCATATTGCCCTGCTATAGTAGAGATTTCTATCAGCCTCATGTAATACGAGTGATACTCAAAAAATTTGAATATCGTGCAAAAGTTCATTTATTTCACCAATGCAACTTAAAAGGTGAAACTAATATAGGAGATGAACTATCTTGCTTTGCATGTAATGAGTCTAAGCCGTGATTTGTCATAATTGTGGTGATTATGGCTTACAGCTCATGAAAACCCCAAATCCACAATCTCAGAAAATTAGAATATTACATGCAATCAATAAAACAAGGATTGTACATAGAACAATATCGGACCTCTGAAAAGTATAAGCATGCATATGTACTCAGTACTTGGTTTGGGCCACTTTTGCAGCAATTACTGCCTCAATGCGGCGTGGCATGGAAGCTATCAGCCTGTGGCACTGCTGAGGTGTTATGGAAGACCAGGAGGCTTCAATAGCGGCCTTCAGCTCTTCTGCATTGTTCTCATGTCTCTCATCTTTCTCTTGGCAATGCCCCATAGATTCTCTATGGGGTTCAGGTCAGACAAGTTTTCTGGCCAATCAAGCACAGTAATCCCACGGTCATTGAACCAGGTTTTGGTGCTTTTGGCAGTGTGGGCATGTGCCAAGTCCTGCTGGAAAATAAAGTCAGCATCCCCATAGAGCTCATCTGCAGAAGGAAGCATGAAGTGCTCCAAAATCTCCTGGTAGACGGCTGCATTGACCCTGGACCTAATGAAGCACAGTGGACCAACACCAGCAGATGACATGGCTCCCCAAATCAACACAGACTGTGGAAACTTCACACTGGACTTCAAGCATCTTGCAGTGTGTGCCTCTCCATTCTTCCTCCATACTCTGGGTCCTTGGTTTCCAAATGAGATGGAAAATTTGCTCTCATCAGAAAAAAGGACTTTGGACCACTGAGCAACAGACCAGGTCTGTTTTTCTTTAGCCCAGGTAAGACGTTGTTTGTTGTTCAGGAGTGGCTTGACAAGAGGAATACGACATATAAAGCCCATGTCCAGGATCCGTCTGTGTGTGGTGGCTCTTGATGCACTGACTCCAGCCTCAGTCCACTCCTTGTGAAAGTCCCCAACACTTTTGAATAGCCTTTTCCTGACAATCCTCTCTGGGCTGAGATCATCCCTGCTGCTTGTGCACCTTTTTCTTTCACATAACTTTCTATTAATGTGCTTTGATACAGCACTTTGGGAACATCCAACTTCTTTTGCAATTACCTTTTGAGGCTTTCCCTCCTTATGGAGGGTGTCAATGATGGTTTACTGCACAACTGTCAGGTCAGCAGACTTTTCCATGATTGTGATTCCTACTGAACCAGACTGAGAGACCATTTAAAGGCTCAGGAACCCTTTGCAGGTGTTATGGCTTAATTAGCTGATTAGAGTGGGACACTGAGCCTAGAGTATTGCACCTTTTCACAATATTCTAATTTTCTGAGATTGTGGATTTGGGGTTTTCATGAGCTGTAAGCCATAATCGCCACACTTATGACAAATCACGGCTTGAACTATCTTGCTTTGCATGTAATGAGTCTCTCTCATATATTAAATGAACTTTTGCACGATATTCAAATTTTTCGAGTATCACCTGTATGTCCCCTGTCTACAAAGCATGTCTCCAGTAACTCCTGGAGCAGGGGTCCTCAATTCAATTGCGGTCCGCATCAGCATTATGGTTGCCCTCAAAGGGCTGGTTGTATCTGTGAGGTTATATAAATGTTTTCAGGGCTTTTTTTTCCTCAGAGAATAGGTGCAGGAACTCAACCTCACCTGTTCCACGTTCCAGGTGAAATAAGCCCTGGATGCAAGGGCCACATGAAATGGCCTGGTAGACTAGATTTGGCCCTTAGGACACATGTCCTTTAGTATGTTCACAGCCTTTTGCAGCATGTCTATGACCGTCTCTTGCATTATGTCCACATTCTCTTAAAATATCTTGTAACATGTCAACAATCTAAGGCCATCTCTTGTATCATGGTCTTAGTCTCTGACTATATCCTGTTGTGTCTCTGCTGTCTCTGATCATGAAAATTCACAGAATGTTATGTACAGACCCTTGGTGATGTCAGGGGCCACACTTTCTATCAAGAAATTTGACCACCCCTGTTTTAGAGTATATCTAAGCCCTAACTAGGAGACATTAAGTTTTCCAAAGTACTTTGTAACAAACAATTATCACTGCTCTTTTTTCCATTAAAACGGTGCTCAATTAAAACCAATACACAAAGGCACGTAAAAAGAATACATGAAACAAACTGGAAGTCTTTTTTTTTTTTTTTGGTAATCGTGATTATCTAAAGCCATTTGATTTTTCTAACCATGTTTTTCTTAAGGTAGAAAATTGTTGTAAATACAGTTTTTCATACCCCTTTATAAAGCAATATGAAGGGACATCCTAGCAGCTCCTAGGTTTTCTTGGGACACAGAGCTGCGCCATGTTGCATATGACACCTTCTGGTGAAATCTGGTATTGTAGTGAAAACAGAAAAAGGTCATCATCTATGGTTGCCTATTGTATTTTGCCATTTACTCTAATCAGTGGGATGAGAATTTTAACTGTAGCATTTAGGGATCACCTGTGTTATTACATTTAGGTATTTAAATCAAAGAGGGGATTTCCCCTCTTTAAACAGGTATTGTACTATTTTCTGCATCTTAGAATATTTTAGTACACTGTCCACAGAGGTAGTAGATTACACTTATTAAGAGCATGTATTGTATTTAGCAATTTGTCTCAATCTCCAGGTTCTTATTAATGCAATTGCATTTTTATTGAATTATAAAATAGTATAAATGACAAGCAACAAATATACAGTACAATCATACAAAATAGATCATACTACATTGCTCAGTGTTCCCACAATCGGGAAAACATAGGGAACACATAATGATAACAGGTGAACTTTCTCATGTACACTGAAAATAATTCCCTGTGACTGCTGCAATAATTTTATCTAATGCCAGTCCTAGCCTAGATATAACAACTCAATAAAACAAGGAAGTTGTTATACCTTGACAAGGATTATGATAGTCGACTTGCAAAACTTTCTGAAAGGAAATCCCTGAGCTTCCCACATTAACTAAATACATTCTAGCCGTCATGTTCTACTGCAGGTCTAAAATGGAACTACAATTCTGATTGCTTGCTTTGGTCAGCACTGGCACTTATGTGCCATAGATGGTTTATGTTTCTCAATTGTACAAGTCTTACAAGCTGTTTTTTCATTAGTACGGTAATTGTCTTTAGAACACCCAAAAAAAAAGCCTAAAAATAGACCCCTCTTCATCATCATAAGAATGCAGGTCAATGTCATGGTCACATAAGATATCTAAAATGTCAACAAGGCCATTGGGCAATCCCGTCTTGAGCTTGTTGAGGAAAGACTGGGGAGATAATGTTCCCTCCAGCACTCATGAAATGACAGGCTTATGTACTAAGACGGGCACTCCTGCCTAGAAAAAGGCATAATGGTATTTACTGCATCCAGATCACCTATATACATCTTTAAGCTGTGGTCAATAACCCCCTAAGAAACATGGTTCCACCCTCCCAAACCCACAACATTCTTATGAGTCAATCCATGATTTTATGAGTAAAGGACACATGATCTTGGGGTGCAACAGTTGGACAGGACACATAGTTAACAAGGTTGGTTCCAACGCTTTCTGCAAACAGAAAAGTGCACACACAACGCCGCTAACATATGACAAAGCTCATGCAGGAAAAAAATAACATGCAGATCCCTTGTTCCCTCCCCGGGGTAGAATGACGATGCAACAAGTCTCTCACCGCCAGAAGTCGGGGTACAAACAAGCGATGCCCCATTCCCAGCAGCTCCAGGACGCGACAGGCGTACTCATTGACAAAGTTGCTCTTCTCATCCTGAATTTCCTGTGACTTTTTCACAGGAGGGGAAAGCTGGGGGGCTGGTGGGGTGAAAGGTATCCTCTCCTCCATGGAGGTTTTCCGGAACCCCCTCTCCTAACCTTATTGAGTTCGGAAAGGACTGCAAGTGAATTGGTGTGGTAGTGCATAAAGTCAATGCTGGGCATGTAGGCAATGCCAGTCTGCCTCACTGCACATGGAAATCATCTTAGGAGGAACACAACCAGACATCCATTAAGAAGCACGGCACAGGTGCGTACTGGCGCATCTACACCCAACATAAAGGCACAGTTAATTTAGAAGTCATCATAGCAGAATCAGAATGGAGATAGCCTGATGGAAAGGACCCAGCAGAGAATGCTGGGGGAAAGTCAGGCCCAGCTGCTGGATGTGTGTGCTTGGATGGGGCTGCAGGAACAAGCGATGAGATCACTGCATCCACCGAAGCTGCTGCTGCTGCTACAGCCTCTCATCATGAATCAGTAATGAAGGAGGGAGAAGGGAGGTGAATGAGCGAGGATGGAGGGAGGATGCTTGCTAAAGGATGCTGTAATCAGAAACCAATAGAAAAGCCCCTAACGCACATCATCCACACCCTGCCTTTCACAGCTTTCCAGTTTCCTTAAATAATCCCAGCCCTCTTCTTTTTTTTTCCTCCCAATACCTGTCCTTAGTTTTATCCCCCCTTTATTAAACTGAAAACAGAAGAAGGGGGCAATCAAATGATCTTTTATATTAGTGTGCATAATACAGCTCCCACTATACCTTTCTGCATGCTACCATTTTACATAGAAGATGAAAGGGCAATGCCATGTTGACCACCAGCATTTGCAGACAGTTTGCTCCTGGTCAGACGGGTTGGTAATGGGAATCTTGCTCATGTTTACAATACTGGGAATGATATTTCCTTAGAAGATTTCAGGATGAGGTGGAAAGTGCTAGGCATGTTCCTAAGAAGCAGGTGGTGGGGCTGAAGTTAAGCGATAGCGCCCTCTAGTGTGAGACACCCGATTTTCCATGTAAGGAAATGATTATCTTCCGTCTTGTGAGCACATCTGCTATTCTACAGCCTCCTGCCAACCTCACTGATAGAACAGGCTACTTGGCAATACAGAAGGATTTTATTAATCTGTTTGCCAGTGGTGTCAATGAAAACTGCAATAAGATCATTCAAAATAAATATAAAATTTTGATCAGATCCTAAAAAAATAAATAAGGGTATATAATTATTTCTGACCCCTTTTCAAGTTTTTTTTTTTTTTTTTTAATCTGGAAATACCTAGAAACGGTCGGGCAAACAAAAAAAAGTTCCAATTAATTTCTGTATGCTTTGAAAGTTCATTTTTACATTTTGCCTCTTTGAGAGTGCCTATCTCAGCCCTGTTTTTAGATTTTTGATATATTCTTAAATCTGAACTGCAGGCAAATGGTTTCATAGATAAAATGCATAATACATATAAATGAGCAGCTTTAGCTGCCAATGGATTTGTATTTCTGTCCATACAGTCCTGAGATTTACACAGCTCTGACACACAGCACAGACCTGTCTGTCAGGGCAGGAGACCTGCTTTTTTTGTTATTGCAATTAAACACTTAACAGGTCTTGTACCTCCTGGCCTATGATTGGGCAGTGAAAGAAGAAGCAGCAGACTTCTCCCTGTCACACCGCTCTCTCCTCCAATGAGTTTACCCCTTGTTAGCACATGAACACTGCAGCACAGATAACTGGCTCCTTATGCTTCTGTTCCTTTCTGCTGTACATTGGATTGCAATAGGTGGATACCAAGCCAAATCCAGGTGCTTACACTGCTTGAATAAAAAAAAAAAATATTATTATATATACACACAGTATATACTCGAGTATAAGCCGAGTTTTTCAGCACATTTTTTTGTGCTGAAAATGCCCCCGTCGGCTTATACTCGAGTCTGTGTCCATCTTCACATTTGTGCGCCTGATAATGGCCAGCCGTAGGTCCCCTGGACCCCAAACTTGACACACATATAGCCCCACTCTTCTTCTACAAGTGTGCAAAGTTTGTTGGCCGGGGAGCACCAATTTTTCAAAGCCGGCACCCCTTCCATAGACTCCCATGTTAAACGTCACTCTAGTCACACAGGTAGGGAGATTGGGCACAGTGAGGCATGGGCACAGTGAGGCACAGTGAGGCATGCAGATGGACACCCTAGGCTTGTACTCAAGTCAATAAGTTTTCCCATTTTTTTGTGGTAAAATTAGGCGCCTCGGCTTATATTCGGGTCGGCTTATACTCGAGTATATACAGTATATATAGATAGATATAGCCTTTTTGTACTATGCTTGAGCTTTTGAAAGTCCTCTGACATCATCAATTCTAATGCTGAGCCCAACAACCTACACTGAACTTGATGACTCTGAGAATCAGTTTACTGCCGAAGTGTAGTGGAGATGATGAGAGTTCCGGCTAATGGGTAAGTGGGGAATCCGGTAAGTAAAACTGCTTTTTGTGGTCCTCTAGACCTAAATGAACATTTAGCCATGTGGGGGTACTCCAACTGCAAAGAAGAATTTGTTTCCTTCATTAGAGATTGGCTTTAATTATTTATTAATGAATACAGACCCTATTGAAGAGGGGATGACCCAAGAAATGGGCTAGCTGTTGACCCCAAGCAGACATCGTTGACCGCTGCCAGTGTTTACTGACACACTAGTGCAAAGGTGTTTTTAGCAGTTGGATGTATTATGTCTGGAGTGATCCAGTCATGCATTCAATGAGCGTTTTATTCATTGGATTTTGTGACTACCTTTTTATTACAATTTCTGCTAATATTGATATACTTCACAAGTAAAAGGCGCTTTTCCTTCTTTGTATTTATAGGAGATGCAAAGGTGTACAGACCTCTGGGAGAAACTAAAGAAATATGCCTCAACAGAATATCAAGCAGTCATACAAAAGGGACTAGAGCAGCCTCTCTCAACTAGGATTCCTTTGGAGGTTTCTAAAGGCGATGAGCAATTTCAGCCTTTCAGATAAGTAACCACTGACAGCATTGATCTTTTTAGCTATCTGCAAGGGAGACTCTTCCCAATGACCACTAACGTAAGAAGCATTGTTCCGAATGACCACAAACACAAGGAGCAGTCTTCCCAATGAACACCAATTCAAGGAGCACTCTTCCTAGTGACCACCAACGCAAGAAGCACTCTTCCTAGTGACCACCAACGCACTAGGTTCCTAGTGACCACATGGAGGGAGCATTATTTCTAGAGATCACTAAAGTAAGGAGCATTCTTTTTTCTCAATGACCACTAAAGTAAAGGAGCATTTTTCCCAATGACCACCAATACAAGGAGCATTCTTCCAAATGACCACCAATACAAGGAGCATTCTTCCAAATGACCACCAATACAAGGAGCATTCTTCCAAATGACCACCAATGCAAGCAGCATTCTTCCCAATGACCACCAATGCAAGTAGAATTCTTCCCGATGACCTCCAATGCAAGCAGCATTCTTCCCAATGACCACCAATGCAAGTAGAATTCTTCCCGATGACCTCCAATGCAAGCAGCATTCTTCCCAATAGCCACAAATGCAACATTCTTCCCAGTGACCACCAGTGCAAGCAGCATTCTTCCAAATGACCACCAATGCAAGCAGCATTCTTCCCAATGACCACCAATGCAAGTAGAATTCTTCCCGATGACCTCCAATGCAAGCAGCATTCTTCCCAATAGCCACAAATGCAACATTCTTCCCAGTGACCACCAGTGCAAGCAGCATTCTTCCAAATGACCACCAATGCAAGCAGCATTCTTCCCAATGACCACCAATGCAAGTAGAATTCTCCCCGATGACCACCAATGCAAGCAGAATTCTTCCCAATAGCCACAAATGCAAGAAACATTCTTCCCAGTGCCCACCAGTGCAAGCAGCATTCTTCCAAATGACCACCAATGCAAGGAGCATTATTTATAATAACCACTAAAGTAAGGAGCATTATTTCTTCCCAATGACCACTTATGCAAGGAGCATGCTTCCAAGTGACCATTACATTAATGTGCCATGAGCTGTAGTTTAGAATAATTATTAGCAGGGGTTCCCTGAGACAGGAAATGTATTTCAAGGGTCCCTCCATGTTAAAAAAAATTGAGAAAGGCTGGTCCAAAAGCCTGCAGTATGCATTATATATAAAATCAAACTAAAGTGGGATATGCAATATAAAATCCTTGTAATCACAACCCTCTACAGTAATGTGTGTTATTACAGCGCCACTCTGTACTCCTCATTTACCTTAAACACATTTTCGTGTGTTTGTTCCTCCCAGGGAAGTATTATTGGACAGTCAGCAACAAGGTGATTTATCAGCACTGTTCAGCTCATTAATCCAACACACACAACCTAGTTTTCAGCCATAGTGGGAGATGAGTGCCTTGCATGACAGTCATATCTGTGCCCTTGAGCTGTTCTAATGAAATCATGGCACTGGGAGAAGAGAGACATGAAAAGCATATCATGCAGGATTGCTCCTAATAGCAGAGAAATTGGCTTAGCCTACATGGCAGCGGAAATGAAGATTTGCTCAATGGGATGAAATGACTGTGCTATTGCTCTCTGAAGGCATACATGTCTATAGTCCTTTCACTGGCTCCACACTGAACTCACTGAGAGTTAAATAAGAATCTGCAGCGGTAGCGCCATCCGTTATGAACACGAGATAAAGCAGGAAACTCCTTCTACTACAAAGCCATATGATCAGACAGGAGCGTGCATGCATTTCCTCCGCAGGTAAAATCAGGTCAATGTGCTGGCAGGCTGGATTACATAAAAAATGGCTTCACTGGGCGACACTACACTGAAAAATACACAGAGGGAAATAGTAACTGCAACCGCTATTGAAGGTTCCTAGAGTCCCAATAAACCTTATTAAATGCTGTTAAACATGTTCCCATTCACTGAACCATGGAAATATGAAAAGGAGAGGTAAATATTTTGCTGCGTCATTTCTAAAGGGAATCATCATTCAGAAGAGTGTGAAGTGGGAGTCAGTGCACGAAATTGGAATGCTGGAACTTGTAGTTCTACAAGAGATGTACCACTGGGAAATATGCTGCAGCTTTTGTGTCTACATGAACAGTAATGTTACCATTGTGTGTACCTGCTTGGACTTGTAATTCTACAGAGACAGGAAAGATGGCACTGAGGTACACAAGAGGTGCCAAGGGAAATCATGCAATGAGTGTAACTGTTGCCAGGCTATGCAGATAATCAAACATCTACATATTATTATTAAGGCCCCTTTCACACTGAGGCGTTGAAAAAACGCTCAAAAATTATAGGATTTTGTACCTCTATTTTACCGCGATTTTACCGCGATCGCGGTAAAAATAGTGCTAACGCGTATGCATTTTTAGCGCGATTTTACCGCGTTCGCGCTAAAATTAGCGCGAACGCGGTAAGAACGCGGTAAAAACGCGGTAAAAATGCATATGCGTTAGCGCTATTTTTTAACATAACGCTTATGCCTATGCGTTTTTACCGCGTTTTTACCGCGAATCCCATTCATTTCAATGGGGATAGGCGTTTTTACAGCGCTATTTTATGCGCCCTAAAGTTGCTCTAAAAAAGCTGTTTGCAGGATTTTTTTCAACACCCAGCCAGCAAAACGCCTCAATGTGAAAGCCCTCAGAGATTTCACATTGAGAATGCTGGGGCAGGATTATTTCAGGCGTTATTACAGCGCTATTTTTACCGCGAAAACGCGGTAAAAACGCCTCAGTGTGAAAGGGGCCTAAGCATTAAATTAACTTTTAAACAAGCCATCGCTGGCCTCGGCAGCTGTGTAGCAATTCACACTCAAAGTTCAGAGCAGAAGCACCAAAGTTACTGTACCCCTCTGCTTTCCTCTCCCAGTAGTGACTCAGCACTTGACACTTTGCTACAATGTAAAGTAGTGAGTGTACAGCTTGTATAACAGTGTACATTTGCTGTCCCCTTAAAATAACAACACAGCCATTAATGTCTAAACCGCTGCAACAAAAGTGAGTACACCCCTAAGTGAAAATGTCCAAATTGGGCCCAAAGTGTCACTATTTTGTGGGTCACCATTATTTTCCAGCACTGCCTTAACCCTCTTGGGCATGGACTTCACCAGAGCTTCACAGGTTGCCACTGGAGTCTCTTCCACTCCTCCATGACATCATGGAGCTGGTGGATGTTAGAGACCTTGCGCTCCTCCATCTTCCTTTTCAGGATGACCCACAGATGCTCAATAGGGTTTAGGTCTGGAGACATGCTTGGCCAGTCCATCACCTTTACCCTCAGCTTCTTTAGCAAGGCAGTGGTCGTCTTGGAGGTGTGTTTGGGGTTATTATCTTGGAATACTGCCCTGCAGTATGTCACAGTACATGTTGGCATTCATGCAGCCCCAGACCATGACATTCCCACCATCATGCTCGACTGTAGGCAAGACACACTTGTCTTCATACTCCTCACCTGGTTGTTGCCACACACGCTCGACACCACCTGAACCAAATAAGTTTAGCTTGGTCTCATCAGACCACAGAGGACATGGTTTTAGTAATCCATATCTTTAGTCTGCTTGTCTTCAGCAAACTGTTTGTGGGCTTTCTTGTGCATCATCTTTAAATTTGATGCAGTGTGCGGCGTATGGTCTGAGCACTGACAGGCTGACCCTTCAACCTCTGCAGCAATGCTGGCAGCACTCATACGTCTATTTCCCAAAGACAACCTCTGGAAATGACGCTGAGCATGTGCACTCAACTTCTTTGGTCAACCATGGTGAGGCCTGTTCCGAGTGAAACCTGTCATGTTAAACCACTGTATGGTCTTGGCCTCTGTGCTGCAGCTCAGTTTCAAGGTCTTGGCAATCTCCTTATAGCCTAGGCCATCTTTATGTAGAGCAACAATTCTTTTTTTCAGATCCTCAGAGAGTTCTTTGCCATGAGGTGCCATGTTGAACTTTCAGTGATCAGTATGAAAGAGTGAGAGCAATAAAACCAAATTTAACACACCTGCTCCCCATTCACTCCTGAGACCGTGTAACACTAACGAGTCACATGACACTGGGGAGGGAAAATGGCTAATTGGGCCCAATTTGGAAATTTTCACTTAGGCCCCTTTCACACGGGGTGGATCCACTCAACGGACTATGCCAGCTCAGCGGAAGATCGCTCCATTGATCACCGCTGAGCTGGTGGATGACAGGTCCGTCTCTGCTCACTTTGCAGAGACGGACCTGTCAGAGCTCCCCTGTCCTCTATGGGAGATCAGACAAAATTGGATCCGCCTGTCCATTGTCATCCGATCCGCTGGACGGATGGCAAAGGTATTGCCATCTGTCTGTTTTGAGCGTAACTTATCGTATCGGATTGGCAGGCGGGTGTCAGCGGACGCATCTCCGCTGACATCCGCCTGCCCACACAAGTCAATGGGTGGCCAGCTCGGATCCACCTAAAAAATAGACAGGCGGATCCAAGCGGGCCTATCGTGTGAAAGGGGCCTTAGGGGTGTACTCACCTTTGTTGCCAGCGGTTTAGACATTAATGGCTGTGTGTTGTTATTTTGAGGGGACAGAAAATTTACACTGTTATACAAGCTGTACACTCACTACTTTATATTGTAGCAAAGTGTAATTTCTTCAGTGTTGTCACATGAAAAGATGTAATAAAATATTTACAAAAATGTGATCGGTCTACTCACTTTTGTGAGATACTGTATATTTGTCCAGATTAGACCAATGTAACTATATGTATAACATACCTGTGGGATCCCTGTGGAAGCTGAAAATCACTACAACAGATTAGTAGAGTGATCATCACTTACTTCCAGGTCCCATGCTGTGCAGCTGTCTTGCAGTATTCTGAACACAGAAGGCCAAATGCTCAGCAAAGCCACCATTCAGAGATTGCTTTGCATCTTCTCAATGAAAGAAAAGCGTTCTCTGATTGGACAAGGTAAAGAGGCAGGGCGGTGATGTCACACTGTCCACTTCATCCAATCAGAAAATGGCTTTGCATTTCCTCAATGGATTTAAAGCGTTGTCTGATTGGACAAGGTAATGGGGCAGGGTGGTGGTGTCACATTCTCCATCTCATCCAATCAGGGATTCGCTTTCCATCTCCTCCATCTTCCATCTCCTCAAATAATGCAAAGCGTTCTCTAATGGGACAAGGCGGAGTGGCAGGGGCGGTGATGTCACACTTTCCAACCTCATCCAATCAGAGAATGCTTTGCATTCATTAAGAAAATGCAAAAGCATTTTCTGAATGGCACCCGTACCCTGCGGCCATACTCCTGTGTTCACAATGCAACCACTCAAAATGGATCCTGAAATCTAGCGGAGAGCACTGTAGAATGGTTTTCTACTACAGTGATTTCCATTTCCAGAGCAGCCTCTCTCAACCAGAGTTCCTCCAGACGTTGCTAGGGCTTCCTTGGGCAATGAGCAATTTGTGCCTCTCAGGTGAGTAACCGCTGATAATCTTTTTAGCCATCTGTAAGAGGTGATTCTTCCCAATGATCATCACATTAATATACAATGAGCTGTAGATACAGTAATTGATAGCTGGGGTTCCCTGTGACCAGAAGGTTATTTTAGGCCCCTTTCACACAAGTCGTGCAATTTTTCTGCGACTTGAAGCAATGCCTGTGTAATCTTGAGGTCTATGTAATCATCAAAGTCAGACCAAAGTAGTGCAGGGACTACTTTAAAGTCGCACAGATATGAATGGTACTCATTGGAAATCATGAGGTAAATTGCAGGACAAGTCGCACAAATGTGAAAGGGGCCTTAAGGGTTCCTCCAAAAAGGTTGGAAAAGGCTGTTCTAGAGGGATCCCACAGGTATTGTATATGCATAGTTACATTGGTCATAGGTGGAATTCTTCTTAGAACACAAAGCAGGTATTTTGGGAGAAGAGTGAGCTGAGCAGCTAACCTGAAGAACTTCACTGCTTCTGCTGTTAACTTAGAGGATTCATTTATCCACAGTACCCGCAGCTACAGAGGTCAGTAATGGTTTGTTTTAAAGCTCATTTATGGCCTATGTCACGTGAGCTGCCCCTCTTTACCCCTCCCTGCCCTTAATGAGAGCTTGATATACAGAAAGGATGAGACATTTCGGGGACAGAAAAAACACATAATCAGAACATAAACAGCATGTTGTACCGAGAATCACATAGCTGTACTCAAACGTTCAATATGTTTCCTTAACTGTACTACATGTCCAAGAAATTCACAGTAAGACCTCGTTTACACAGGGCGTTGTACAGTGTACACCTGTGAGAGGCCGTGTTTACCTGCATGGGGATGCACGCAGCAGCTGCACCCAATTTGACATTCGTGTGGGAGTGGATGCAAGGCAACGCAAGCTGTGTGAGTTCAGGGACATGAACCTGCACCCACACAGATGTAAAATTGGGAGCAGTGGCTGTGTCCAGACTGGCAGCTGGTTACGATGGCACATAGTGCTACCTACAGTGAGGGTAAAAAGTATTTGATCCCCTGCTGATTTTGTAGGTTTGCCCACTGACAAAGAAATAATTTTAATGGTAGGTTTATTTTAACAGTGAGAGACAGAATAACAACAAAAATATCCAGAAACACACATTTCAAAAAAGTTATAAATTGATTTGCATTTTAATGAGTGAAATAAGTATTTGACCCCTTCGCCAAAAATGACTTAGTACTTGGTGGCAAAACCCTTGTTGGCAATCACAGGGGTCAGACGTTTCTTGTAGTTGGCCACCAGGTTTGCACACACCTCGGGAGGGATTTTGTCCCACTCCTCTTTTCAGATCCTCTCCAAGTCATTAGGGTTTCAAGGCTGACGTTTGGTAACTCGAACCTTCAGCTCCCTCCACATATTTTCTATGGAATTAAGGTCTGGAAACTGGCTAGGCCACTCCAGGGCCTTAATGTACTTCTTCTTGTGCCACTACTTTGTTGCCTTGGCCATGTGTTTTTTGTCATTGTCAAAATTTCAACACCCTGGCTGAGGGAAGGAGGTTCTCAACTAAGATTTGACGGTACATGGCCCTGTCCATCGTCTCTTTGATGCAGTGAAGTTGTCCTGTCCCCTTAGCAAAAAAACACCCCCAAAGCATAAGGTTTCCACCTCCATGTTTGAAGGTGGGGATGGTGTTCTTGGGGTCAGAAGCAGCATTCCTCATCCTCCAAACATGACGAGTTGAGTTGATGCCAAAGAGCTTGATTTGGGTCTCATCTGACCACAACACTTTCACCCAGTTTTCTTCTGAATCATTCAGATGTTCTTTAGCAAACTTCAGAGGGGCCTGTACATGTGCTTTCTTGAGCAGGGGGACCTTGCGGGTGCTGCAGGATTTCAGTCCTTCACGGCGTAGTGTGTTACCAATTGTTGTCTTGGTGATTATGGTCCCAGCTGCCTTGAGCTCATTGACAAGATTCTCCTGTGTAGTTCTGGACTGATTTCTCACCGTTCTCATGATCATTGAACCTCCACGAGGTGAGATCTTGCATGGAGCCCCAGACCGAGAGAGATTTACAGTTATTTTGTGTTTCTTCCATTTGCGAATAATCGCACCAACTGTTGTCACCGTTTCACCAAGCTACTTGGCGGTGGTCTTGTAGCCCATTCCAGCCTTGTGTATGTCTACAATCTTGCCCCTGACATCCTTGGACAGCTCTTTGGTCTTGGCCATGGTGGAGAGATTGGAATCTGATTGATTGCTTCTGTGGACAGATGTCTTTTATACAGGTAACAAGCTGAGATTAGGAGCACTCCCTTTAAGAAAGTGGTCCTAATCTCAGCTTATTACCTGTATAGAAGACACGTGGGAGCCAGAAATTTTGCTGATTGATAGGGGATCAAATACTTATTTCACTCAGTAAAAATGTAAATCAATTTATAACTTTTTTTAAATGTGTTTTTCTGGATATTTTTGTTGTTTTTCTATCTCTCACTGTTAAAATAAACCTACCATTAAAATGAAAGACTGATCATTTCTTTGTCAGTGGGCAAATGTACAAAATCAACAGGGGATCAAATACTTTATTCCCTCACTGTACTGACTGGTGGGGAAGAAAATCGAATATTTATGGATTAAGGTAAGTAAGGGTATAGAGACATTATACAGGCAAACAATATTAGTTACTGGTGGCTGCACAAAGTTTATGGCACAGATGTTTGTAAGGAGTTAAACCATAATAAAGCATGTGTTCACCTTTGTGAGGATGTTACACGTCACACCCATATTTGGGGTGTAACATGTAACATCTTTCAGCATTCCCCATTTACTAGAATGGGCTGTTGTACCTGCAGAAAATGCAGGGAAAGGTTCCTGCAACTTTTCAAAATGGCAGCTGCGTGGAAACCGCATGGGGGGGAATGGCTGGTGATGGATTATTATCACATTTATCAGATTTGAAGAGTCACAGGTGCCATTTTTTTCAAGAAGCTTCACATCTTATTGGGACTTATGAATTTATATTGGACTCTTAATCAAATTTATGCACTTTTGATTTGTTTCTACTAATTATGTGTGATTTGTTTACTTGGTATCGCTTATGGATTACAGGTATTACTAGAAGATTATTGGACAATTTTCTCTGGAGTAAAAAAATGTGGGAAGAGGTACAATTGGTCCTTGGCTGCTCAGGATGGTCAGGTGACCGCTGTATCTGGCCAGCTAAGGGGTTTGTTTTGAGTAAATGGTAAATAAAAAGAGGGATTCAGAGCCCTAAAGGCTCAAATCGCCTCAGTAGCAGCAGCGGTGGAGTTCCAGGCACAGAGCTATTTGTGTGGCAGAAGATGTCCCTCCTGAGGCGCCTTATTGAGAGAGCTGGTGAAGAATCTGGGGAGGATTGGATCAGGCGTTGCCTCGACCTACCTTTGTCTGCGGGTCAAGTCGCTCCAGTGGATCCAGTTTCAGCAGGTTCTGGGATTGCCGCTTCCACCTCCTCTGCGGGTGACATCGCAGCCAGCTCCAGCGCAGACTTGGCGGGGAATCCGCCGGGCATCTGCGGAGTTTCCGAGGCTCTGGAGGAAGGAGAGGTGAGGAGTGCTGTGGCTGGCCTGGAGGCGGATATCGTTTTGCCTGCTGGAGAACTGCCGGGTCGGAGGTCATCACGGCGTGTCACTTCCCAGCCGACAAGGGGGCCGGCGAAGAGGCGGTGCAGCAGGAAGCAGAGCTACTACCCCTCACCACCATGCCCGGTACCTTCCCGATCCACAAGGTGCACATCCTGGCGTGCGGCTGAAAGCGGAGCGGGTGAACCCAGCAGCAGGAGTCGGAGCCCACCACGGAGAGCGCCGCCGAATTCGCAAGGGGCGCGGGGGGTCAGCAGACCAAGATCGGAGCGTCCTTCCCCTCAGGTCGATCGAAGGAATCCAGTCCCACATATCCCGGTCACAGCTGGGGATCAACAGGCAGGTGCCACATCCGATGTACCTGGCGCTGGTGAGTTTGCTCCTCAGTTATTGGATTTGTTCTTCTCTGTATTAGTCAGGACAGTTTGAGAACTGAATGCTGTCAGGACTAGCTCAGGTTCCTCTGTCCCTGTGTTAAATGACGCTGCCCCGTTGACTTCAGCTTCCTCTGTCTCTGAGGGGGGTGTAGCCTCGGTGTGGGCGCCATCTAGTGGAGTTTCTGCTAACTCGCAGGAACTTTCTCTGAATGTTTCACAGATGTCTACACTGACATCTAAGTTACCCTTAAAGAAGTACAGTCTGTTAGGTCAGTTAGCATTTGCCACACGGATAATGCCTGTGGGGAGAATTTTTTCCCCAGAGGCTTTATATCGCTATTGCCGGCCTTAAATCCCCCTCAGCTCATGTCCGTGTTTCACATGATATTCGGGAGGATTTGTTGGTCTGGTTGAGGTTTTTGGAACATTTTAATGGAAGGGCGGTTTGGCAGGAGGAATTTGTCTCAGGCGAGCAGTTTTGTCTGCAGACGGATTTTGCAGGGTCCCAGGGTTTTGCAGCCGTTTGGAAGAACCATTGGTGTGCGGAGCCTTGGGATCCTGGCTGGAGGCGCAAAGGTTATTTGAAAAACAGTGTTTTGATCGAGTTGTTCCCTATCTTGCTGGCAATTGAGCTGTGGGGATCTCATTTTAAAAACCGGCGGCTCCTAGTTCGCACTGATAATAAAGGTGTGTTTGCTGTAAATTGCTTGTCTTCCAGGTCTCTGCTGGTCATTGTTCTGCTGAGACGTTTAATTTTCCAGTGTTTGAGCTTGAACAATTGGATAAAGGCACACTTTGTTCCCGGCAGAAACAATGATTTGGCGGATGCTTTGTCTCGTTTTCAGATGGGGCAATTCTTTTCCCTGTTGCCAAGCGCGGATCTGGAGGGGCTGACTTGCCCGGAGTTCCTGTGGACACTGATTTGAGAACCGTTTTGTTAAATGTGCAGCGTTCCATTGCCCCCTCCACCATGGCGGGATACCAATCAGCTTGGTGGTCGTGGTCCTTGTTCTTAAGGGAGCAAGGCATAGTGGATACATTTGTCTCGGAAGGTTTGGCGCTGCTGTTTTTAACTAACCTTTTCAGGCAGGAATTTTCTTGGTCGCATATTAATAAAATACTGTCCGGTATATAATTTTTTCTGAAATTACATAATCTTCCCTCACTTTTTAGTTTTTTTGTGGTTCGTCAAGCCTTAAAAGGCTACAGAAAATCGCATCTTACAGTTGATTCTCGGAAGCCCATATCCACGGCAGTGCTGATCAGGCTTGCACATAAGGTTGCACATAAGGTTTGCTGGTCTGAGTTTGAAGTTTCTTTATTTAAATCTGTTTTTTCTACTGCATTTTTTGCAGCTTTAAGGATTTCGGAAATGCTTCCCCCCGCCAAGTTTAAACAAGGAGGTTTGCAATGGGGGGATGTCATAGTGAGTGGAGCCTCAGTACAAATTCATGTGAGGCGTTCCAAAACAGATCAGTTGGGGAAGGGTTCCTGTTTGGTGTTGCACGTCTGTAGCAACCCTATGATTTGCCCAGTAACCTTGCTAGGGGGCTATGTTAGGCAGAGGCCAGGGGTGGGTGGTCAATTTTTTGTTCACAGTGACGGCTCTCCTTTGAGCAAATTTCAATTCCTGCAGGTGTTTAAGAAGTGTAAGCATAGTTTGGGTCTAGACGATGTTCGTTTGACTTCACATTCCTTTAGGATAGGGGAAGCCACGGAAGCAGCTAGGTTGGGTCTCAGTCAGGAGCGTATCAAGAATTTAGGGAGGTGGAGATCGGATAGTTTTTTGTTATATGTTCGTCCTAACTCTTATTTAAATGCTTGCAGGTCCAAAGAAAATAGTATGGATTGTCGGCCACTCTTTCGTTTTCTGGGCCTGCAAGAGAGCTGAGGAACGAGTTTACTCACGGAATTTGGGTTTAGCCCAGGACGTTTTCACAGTTTTTTGGCACGGTAAAAGGGGAATGAGAGGGTCAAATTTGTTTACAGAGTTGAGCGTGTTATATTTGCAGTGGCCGGCTCCAGACATTTTAATATTGCACCTTGGGAAGGTTAAGACCCTTGATTTGATCTTTCAGATGAGAGACGACTTGTTAAAGTTTCACTTGTCATCCCCTGGGACGGCTATTATTTTTTCAGAGATTATTCCTAGATTGCAGTGGTTGCGCTCAGACACATTACGCCTTTTGGAGAAGGTGAGGAAATGGGTTAATCGTCCGGTCCAGAAGTTTTTAGGTTTTTCAGGCAGTTTTTTATTCTGGCACACGGAATTGGAAGGTGGTCTTCCGGGGCTTTATAGGCGGGACGGAGTGCACTCGACAGATATAGGTCTGGACATTCTCAACGCAGGGCTCAGCACCTGCGTTGAGAAGGCCGCGGTTTTTTGGGGGGGGGTTGACAGATGTTTCACCTGTCTTTTGGGGATTTTCCCTTTTTTTATGATACAGCTTGAGCCGTAGTGGCTGAGCTGTTACTTACGTGTTTGTCATTAAAGTCTAACTTATTGTTTATTAAAGTTTAAAGCCAATAATAAAGGCCGCGGCCAAACAATTTTTCCAAAATAAAAGTAGTAGTGTCTATTATTTATTTATGTCAATCCTGCTGTCTGTTATCCCATAAGAATGGGTAGATTATCTCACTAGCTGTTTTCATGCCTGGCGGGTGTTTACACTTTTTCATAACAATAAATTTTTTCCCCATTTAATTGATTATTATTTATTTGATTTATTATACTGTGTTTTGTTCATTTTGTTCTTGCCTTTTTGGGCTTATTCCCTTTATAGAGCTTTATTTTAAAAAAAAAAAATCACTTTTTTATTACATTTGTATTTGGTTACACAGTGATTATTGTTTTTACACATATTGTTTTTGCACTTTTTGTGTTTGGAGAGGTTTGCTTAACATTGTGTAATAGCACCTTGCTAACTTTTGTGTGAATATTTATTTTCAGTCTTGGGACAAGGTCCCCTGGCACCCAAGGTGAAGATTCTAAAGTCCCAGCTTCTTACTTCAGCACTACACAAACTGTCACAAATTCTTTTTTTTTATACACAACGAATACAAAAAAAAAACATTTAAAAATAGTTAAGACAAGAAAATTAAGAAGTTAATAAAAATAAGAGCACACAGAGCTCCTGATACAGATTGGTTGGCTGTCACACTGATTACAAGCGGACACAGCCACAGCCTCCCAGTGCTGGGTGCCCAAGGCAGGTGCCTCTTCTGCCTCAGCTTGGTTCTGTTCACTTCAATTATCCAACCACGTAAACCGTGTGCGTTTCAGAAAAATGCAACATGTCTGTTTTTTTACATACAACACCACACAAAAACACGTGTCAAACAAACACAGTGTTGAAGTAAATGAAGTGTAATTTTGTAACATTTAAAACATTTTGGGAAGATAAAAGTTTGGTAAAGAGACACTAACATTTTTCTTTAGCTGCACTCAACATTTTTTAGTAAGTTTACAATTTTGTGTTCATCGCCGTCGTGAGCCGCAGACTGGACAACCCTGCTCTAGACATTACATAAAAGACTGGAGAAATAGGGTCTGCCCTTCACACCTGAATATTTATTATAAAGCTGGCCATACATGGAGCAAGCTTGTTCCATGGAGCAGCCCTGTCTGCACCTTCCCATCCTACATTCTTTGATTAAAAAAAAAAGCGAAGAGGCTAGGCAAAAAATTGCTGACCAAACAGCGCTTGTATCTAATCAGATGCATTGTTTGAGTATTTTGACATCTATGAGAATACAACAAAAACATTTTGAAAGCTATCAGAATACAACAAATGCAGCGAGAGATTCGTCCATCCATGTTTAAATCTTTTTTTTTGGTTCAGCCTGCAGGCCAGCTTAAACCCACAACAGTAAAATCAGTCTGTATATATGCAGTAAAGCATGCTTGTTATGCTCACTGTGGAACCTAAGGGGTTTTATCATCTGCATTGCGTAAATTGCATTGTCTTCTCTGATCCTCCCCTTCTTCCACAGCCCCCAATCCATCTCCTGAAAGTACAGAGCCTTGGGGGCACGCTGCACATGCTCAGTTTGGTGTGTGTTGCGAGAGTTCTTTTTTTTGAGTGTGCATGTGATCAGCACAGGGCCAATCAGCACTGTCCAGACAAAAAGTCAGGGGTCATGCAGCCTCATAGGACAGTTAGGAGGAGAATGAAAACTACTCCTACAAGCTTTAACCAGTGCCCAGCCACATACTGATAGAAGTCACAAGACTGTAATATACTTCTGATGAGAAAAGGTATTTAGCAGTTTATATTTACCAAAATAATTGCATTTCCATGTTCTGTGTACTGTGGGAGACCAGATATAGTGAATGCAGGGTACTGGGTTTAGTAACACTTTAAGGTTTAGATTATAAGTACTCTGGGATTGGCATTTGCATCCTTTGTCTTGTTCAATATTTTTATTGAAGTTTACTCGCATCCTTTGTCTAATTACTGTATTTATTGGCATATAACACTCACTTTTTTACCCTGAAAATAGAGGGTAAACTGTGCCTGCGTGTTATACTCGGGGGGGCTGTGGAAAGTTTTTTTCCTTAAACTTCCCTCTTAAAGTTAGGGTGCGTGTTATAAGCCTGTGCATGTTATACGCCGATAAATACGGTACCTAACAGACTTGGCTTGTCTTTGCTCTGCCTGCTGCCAGCTTTTTGCTTTCCTGACCACACATCCTGCCTTCTGATTCTTATACCACATTCTGATATTACCTTCCATTGCCCTGGGAGACAACTGATCCTACATCCCTGACCCATTTACTACTGCTGCCTCTCTCTGGACCTTTGGCAAGCTTTTACCAGCTCTGCACTTGCTCCAGTCCAGCCTGTGTCAATAGTCACCAGCAGAGCTTCTACCTTGGCATTACCCAGCTGTGCTTTGACCTGGCATTTTCAGGTAAGCTGGACATCTCTCCCTGGTGGCACAGAGAATTTGCTTACTCATTCAAAACTCATTAATGAATATGACTCTTTGCCACTCCTTGTCTGTCAAATTCGCACATGGTCTCTTCCAGATTCTCATTCCTCCTCAGTGGTCTAGTTTTATAGGTTAACCATAGACTGGGACATACTATCAAAATCTGCTTGATGTAAACACCTCCAAGTGACTGGATGAGTAATCTGGGCCTGGATCATTCTAATTTATTATATAAATCTAACTTGCATATTCACATTTTGTATCCTTCTAGATAGACTCGTATCAAGTCTTCTGGAATATATTCCAACATTGGACTTGTGATTGACTATCTGATCAATAGATGATATAATTATCTCAGTTTTTTATTTTATGGATGATGTCAATGTGACCTGTGAATCTCAAATTGTCCATATAGTGTGTTCTCGTTTTTTCCTGGCAATACAATTATTTTCAAAAACAAACATCCTTGTTTCTCCGTTGACGGTTCGGGCCCTCCGGTCCTGGGATCGCCTCAACGCCACTCTTCCGATGGCGCCCCCTGTCTCCCCATTGGCCCCCCTGGGAGGCTACCTATGGTTCCCACCTGGGGAACAGACGGCCTTTTTTGGCCCTTGGGTAGATGAGGGTAGTGCCAGTTGTGGAAAACTTCTACAGGATGGTAAGCTACTCTCTTTGGCTGCCCTTAGAGACCGTAGGGGGAGATTCCCTATGGACTTTTGGCGCCATAGACAACTCCACCACTTTTTTAAGGCTCAGGGGAATTCCATAAGAGATATCTCCAACCTTACGCCCTTTGAACGTCTCTTTGTAGCGGAAGAACCGGTCCCGCATATGATTTCTGAGCTCTACCGCCTGCTCGGTTCCACGGCCTCAGTAATGAAACCTGCGTACATCAGGGCCTGGGAAAGGGATCTGGGGCTGGTCTTTTCGGCTAACCAACTGTCTTCTCTTTACCAACTGGCTCGGTCTAGCTCTATTGACTCCAAGACGCAGGAAACAAATTACAAACTACTGCTACGCTGGTACCGTGTACCGGCGGATCTTGCCAGGATTTACCCATCTATGTCAGATCGATGCTGGAGGGGTTGCGGTCATAGGGGCACCCTTCTGCACATATGGTGGGACTGCCCGGTGATTAAACCCTTCTGGGAGGACGTTAAGGCCCAAATCAAAGAGATAACGGGTATTGACGTCCCTTTCTCCCCGGTTCACTTCCTGCTTCACGTTCCTCCCATGCCGGTAAGCCGGTACAGCAAGGGGGTACTGCCTCATTTCCTGAATGCGGCTAAGCGGTTGCTTCCCATATACTGGAGGCGTCCGCAAATTCCAGGCAGGGAGGATTGGCGTCGTAGGGTGGGTGACATCAGGGAGGCGGAGGACTGGATTGCCACCTGCAGGGGTACTCGGGACCGCTTCTCTGCTACCTGGTCCACCTGGGATGCATATGTCCTGGACCCCGGCCACGTGTCCTCCAGCTTGGATGTGGCCCTGTTGGAGCTCGCGGATCCGTCCCTTAAAGGGCGGGCTCGAGGTTCTCAGGTGGGAGCAATGGGCTGAAACGTTTTGGGAATACCACAGTGGTCCAGCTGATGGTGGGAGTTGGGTCGGGTGGTTCTCCTCTTCTTTTTCCTCTAGATACAAAATATATGTTGAGAGGCTGGCGGGGCCCGGGGCGGAGGCGGAGCTGGACGCGGGACTCCAGGTATGTTCTATTCTACCTTGTTCTTTCTCTTTTCTCAGTCTGTATCCCCCCCTTTTTGTTTTTCCCTTCCCCCCCCCCCCCTTTTTTTTTTTTTTTCCTCTCTCGGTACATTTTGGTTTCAGTCTGTACGGGCCGTCTGTTGGTGGGCGGTCCACTTGATATGCATTAGGTGACGGGTGCGGAGCTGGGGAACCGGCTGGCTTGGCGGACCAAGAAACTTTATTATCACGAGACCCCTTCCGCGGGATCCCCTGGACAGTTTGGGGGACTGACACTTTTGTGTCACCGTAGTGGGGGGGTCTCGAATAGGGGGGGCCCGGGGGGGGGGTATGTCGTGGGGGGAGGTTAGTTGGAGGTGCTCTGTCGCCCCCCTCCCCCTGCGCGCGCCCGCCTGATCCACCCTTCTATATTTGCTATGCTCTGAGCTATTGGTCCGGTCCGAGAGGCTTGCCGGCCTGGCCGCATGATTATTAACGTCTCTTTGGAGGTTGAAATTTTGTCTCATATTTCGCACCCTGGCGATTGGGGACTCGGCTGGCTCGCTGGGTGGCTGGGGTCCCCGCCGCTAACTAGTCACTTGAATTTATTTTTGTTGCATCCCTTATGCTTATGACTGATTTAACCGTCTCTCTCTTGTAAGACTTTGTCATACATGCCCTTAGTGTTTCTGTACCTTTGTTGTGGTATAACTCTAAAAACGAAAAAAGGGAATGACTGGTGCATTACTTGATGTTTTTGCCTTTAGATTTTGAAACCTGTGCTGTAATGTTCTGTCTTCCATAAATAAAGATTATACAAAAAAAAAAAAAAACAAACATCCATTCTTGGAATTACATTATTTAAAATTGAAAATGCATTACGCATTATTTTCAAAATGTAATCAAATGAAAAGGTTTAGGATAGTAGGTCAAACAGATATTCAAAGTTATTAGTAACGTTTCTGCAATTTTTTTTTGTGTTACAAATATATTATTATAATTTACACTGGGCTCCAGCGTTTGAAGTGACAATCTGCCACATTTAGCCTGGGTTCACACTAGATGTGGTGCGATGTAGTGAGATTATGATTAAGTGTGGAGTGTGAATTTGTGGTGCGATTTGACAGCTGCAATTGTAATGCAACTTTAATAGTCTATAGAGCTTACAATTGCACAGCATTTCATGTGAACGGCCTTCAAGAAAACAATGTTATTTCACTTGACATGCGATTCTATGCGTTTTGCGAATATGCGACATATCTGTTTTCTTGTGCGACATCAATACCTCCTATTCATACTTTAAATGAGGTTGGCAATTTAAATAGCTCTCCTCTTTTCACCTCTATTTGCCTAAAGTCACAGCTCTATTTATCCAATTTTTAGTTTTACATTTTTTTTTTTATTCATTAATTTTTTACTACCTATAATTGATGGATTTTACTGTTTCTTTACTATCTATTGATAAACAAATTATGACAAAATAACATCCAATGAATTTGATATATTTATTTCCAATTGATTTTATTTATGTTTGGTTTTAAAGCCACTGCATGCTGCATTTAGCTCACGTTCGCACTGAGGGTGTGTTTGAAATAGCTTTCAAATCCGCATTTCATTGTGAGTTCGGGGGGGGGGGGCGATTTGACAGACATCTGTGCGGGTTCATGCGCAGATGTCTACAGGGAGTCCCCGAGTTACGAACACAATAAGGACTGTAGGTTTGTTCGTAAGTCGAAGTTGTTCGTAAGTCGCAACACTGCATTTGTAAGTGTAACTGCCGCCTGTGCATGGATGTGGGATGTTCCGGGCGCTTGTTATGTTATCTGGGTCATAGTACAGCAGTGTTGGATGTGTCCGGAGGTGTTCGAAGGTATCCAGGACCAGCGTGGAGCACAAGTGGCTGGCATTTGAGGCCGTTCGTAAGTAGGAGTCGTTCATAACTCGGGTGTTTGTTACTCAGGGACTTCCTGAATTGAAATCACCCCCCAAGTTGCCAAAAGCAGTGCAGGAACTACTTTTGGGAATCGGTGCGGCACCGTTTGCGGCAATAGGCTCTGATTTGACATATCTAATCGCATGTCAAATTGGCCCAATGGGAACGTAGGCTTAATGTACAGCGTATAGAGGTATTGGCCTAGCCAATTAGGAGTTAACACCAGTAGTGCGCAATCTGTATCCACGAGGGTAGCCGCTAGTAAGACTGATGAAGGGGGGGATATTCTTACTAAAACGTGTTTCCCATCATTCTGTGTGAGTGTTCCGAGCGGCGATCCTGCATAGACAGCAGCATCAGAATTCTTGTCACAGCAGCAGTGGTTTACTACTCAGCAGTGGCTGTAGCTGGTCCTGCTTGATCACTTGGTGCAAGGACTTTCTCTTACACAGTGAAATGTCTACCTCTCTAATAGACTTGTGAGTGCAACATTTATGGTTTGTACCCGATTCATTGATTAAAGCTATTCTACACTATGAGGCTGTTTGGCGCCCCTCCTCTCTCCTCTTGTCCTCTACAGATTCTGGTTTCCTCAGTCTAGTGTGAGGAGGCAGCCCAGCAATTAGTAGTAGTGTTCCGTGTCTAGCACCAGCTACACTTTTGGGATTTGATCTTGTTTGAAACATTTTTCTGGACTTTATACTGAATTTTTTTACTGTTATTTGTTATTAATCTCAACAGAGTTTGACTTTGACAACTGGGTTTACGGATCATATCCTTTGTTTACACATTGGTTATATTGGTTTGCAACTTTATAACAATTTTTGTTATTGTGTTTCTTTTGGTATAACTCGATATGCCCCCCAGTGGCTGTTAACTGTACCCCATCTTACACACATCTCTAGAGTACAATGCATGGGTTTGAGAATGTGGGGCATGGGCAGCTCTACTTATTTTGTGATACACAAACTTCCTAAAATAAAATAAAAATCTTTTCTTTCCTTGAGCTAGAGCTGCACGATTCTGGCTAAAATTAGAATCACAATTTTTTGCTTAGAATAAAGATCACGATTCTTGCGGTGTAACATCATCTTTCACATTATACAAAAATTGGACTAACTTTACTGTTTAGTTTTTTTAAATCCTAAAAGTATATCTATTCCCCAAAAATTGTGTTTAAAAGACTGCTGCGCAAATACAGGGTGACATAAAATATTTAAACAACTGCCATTATATTCTCTAGGGTCTCTGCTAAAAAATATATATAATGTTTGGAGGTTCTAAGTAATTTTCTAGCAAATATTGATTTTAACTTGTAAGGGCCTTTGTCTGTGTACGGACTCAGCTTTGCTCAGCAGGGATCGATCCGCTGATCCCCACTGAGCAGGCAGATAACAGGTCCGTCTCTGTTCACTGTGTTTAGATGGACCTGTCAAAGCCCCGCTGTACTCAATGGTGATCAGATGAAAATGGTCCGCCTGTCCGTTTTCACCCGATCCGATTCTCCAGACGGATGGAAAATAGGGTTTCCAACCGTCGGGATTTGGACAGGATGTCGCCGGACAGCATGTCGCCGGACAGCATGTCGCCGGACAGCATGTCGCCGGACAGCATGTCGCCGGACAGCATGTCGCCGGACAGCATGTCGCCGGACAGGATGTCGCCGGACAGGATGTCGCCGGACAGGATGTCGCCGGACAGGATGTTAGCGGACATGTCACCGCTAACATCCCCATAGGGCTGAATGGAGGATCCGATCAGGTACGCCTGAACTTTTTCAGGCAAACCTGATTGTTAAGCCTGTGTGAAAGGGCCCTTAGCACCAAGTGTCAGAAAAAGTCTTAGTCTTTAAGTGGTTAAACTGAACTCATTTACAGACCGAAGTTCATCCCTTTGATCTAAAAGAACCAAATGATACAATGTTTAGGCCTCATGCCCACGGACGTTTTTACAGCTGCGTTTTTTACAGCTTAAAAACACCTGTGCATGTTATTGTATATATTTTTTTTTTTTTAAAAAGAAAAAAAAAAACAAAAAAAAAACGCGGAGCTGAAAAACGCAATCGCTGCGTTTTTGCACGTTTTCACGTGTTTTTTGACGCTCGCGTTTTTTTATGCCTAATTCTGACGCTGAGGAACGCACTGGTCCTGGGTTTTTTTTACAGCTTAAAAACGTCTATGCTATTTGCAGCTCAAAAACGTTTAGGTGGGCATGAAGCTATAGACTAACATGGACAGGCGTTTTTAAGCTGTAAAAAACGCTCAAAAACGCAGCTGTAAAAACGTCCGTGGGCATGAGGCCTTATAGTCACCTCTCACCGCTGAGCAATGTTGACAAACATTTGCCAGCTTTTTTTTTGACAGCCCTGAGCAGAGAACGACTCTGCACTTGTTACATAGAAATGTGAAAATGCCAGATTAATATCGTGAGGGGGGGGGATGAATTGAGATCGCGATTTTTTAACTTTTAACCACTTCTCCACCAAGGACCAGCAATTCTGCGCACCATAAGAATGATCATAGCGGCAGTTCCGCCACTTCTTGATCGTTCTTATAGGTGGCGGAAGGGGACATCCCCTCCTCCCGCCGCCATCCGGTGCTTCTCCAGGCTCTCCCGTGCCATCGGGGGCCCAGAGAACGAATCGGCCGGCGCCGGATGATGACAGAGATTTCCGGTGACCAGATGGTCACCAGTCATCTCTATGACCGTCGGAGTCCCGGGCGTGACGTTGTGACCTCACGCCCGGTACCCGGAAGTAAACAAAGCCGCAATTGCGGCTGTCAGCATGAGATCGGTGAATTTTTTTTCACCGATCTCATGATTTTCAGCTTGGAGGAGAGATGTGGGGTCTTATTGACCCCGCATCTCTCCATAAAGAGGACCTGTCACAATGATTCCTATTACAAGGGATGTTTATATTCCTTGTTATAGGAATAAAAGTGATTAAAAAAAAAAAATGTAAAACGCCCCTCTCCCCGGTAGCTCGCGCTCAGAAGCGAACACGCATGTAAGTCCCGCCCACATATGTAAACGCCATTTAAACCCCACATGTGAGGTATCGCCTCGTGCGGTAGAGTGCGAGCAACAATTCTAATACTAGACCTCCTCTGTAACTCGAAAATAGTAACCTGTAAAAAAAATTAAAACGTCGCCTATGGAGATTTTTAGGTACCAAAGTTTGGCGCCATTCCATGAGTGTGCACAATTTCAAAGCGTGACATGTTAGGTATCTATTTACTCGGCGTAACAGCATCTTTCACATTATACAAAAAAATTGGGCTAACTTTACTGTTTTGTTATTTTTTAGTTTGTGAAACCATTTTTTTCCCCAAGAAAAGGCGTTTAAAAATTTATTGCGCAAATATCGTGCAAGAAAAAAAGTTGCAGTGACCGCCATTTTATTCCCTAGGGTGTCTGCTAAAAAAAAAAAATATAATGTTTGGGGGTTCTGGTTAATTTTCTAGCAAAAAAATGATGATTTTTACATGAATGAGAGAAGTGCCAGAATAGGCCCGGTTGAGAAGTGGTTAATTGTGCAGCTCTACCTTGAGCCAAAGCCTCCTTTATTTGTGTCTCACATACTCACCCTCCCAGACACTACAGCTCACAGTGGGAGGGTTTCTGCAACAGAGGCAGCATTATCAACCCAGAAAACAGTGGGAAAGGCTAGGTGGGCCAGGTACTGGATGAATCATAGGATTGTGACTCAGAAGTGACAATGCTGATAGCCATGCCCCCTGCAATATCTTCTCACCCAAAACAGTGCGCGCAGACAAGCCTACATGAGAGTGGCAACTCTGCTATGATTTCAGGGGCAGTGCAGCATTGTTGGCAGACATCACAAGAGGATGCATTAGGTAGACTTCACTGGCAGGCTCAACAGATATTTGTGGGACTTTGCTGGGGGCAGAGAAAACTAAGTGCAGATGCGTTTATAATTAGGTGCTACTGAGCTTTTTTTTTTAATGGGAAGCTATTGTTTTACTTTAAGAGAATGATACAAGCTTTCCTGAAGAAGGGAGTGTACAAGCAATGCTTAAGGCACCATTCACACTTGTACGACTGCGTCATGCAACGTTGGTGCAACTTTTGTCTCTCTGCAAAGTCTGACCCACTGTTGCATGTAAAACATTTAGGTACCACTTTCATTCAACATTTGATGGTTAACATTAAAATCTATGGCTCTCAGGTTGTATTAAAGTCAAACCAAAGTAGTGCATGAACTACTCTGAAGTCGCTACTACGTTAAGTTGCACATATATGAAGGTTTATCATTGGGAAACATGGGGTACGACTTGTCATGCGACTTTGATGTCCAAAGTTGTAAAAGTCGCACATGCATGCATGGGGTGAAAAGGGTTTGAACCAACACTTTCCTAAATTACTCTTTTTAGTTGTTCAGTTCAAAAGTTCCTTTTTTATCACCAACGTCACTGAAGTGTTAGGTAAGTGTAAGACTCAAAGACTCGGCTCGATGTAGATGGGGCTTAAAGCTTAAGGCAAAGCTCTAGGCAATGAGTGAATCCAATTAGTGAATTGTTAACACTATCCAACAAACACTGCAACTGTTAAAAGCTAGAAAATCCACTCAATCTAGCATAATCCAAGCTCTCTGTAATTTATTACAACCAAATAACACTGAGCTTTCCACACTGGGTCTTCATGAAGCCTGTGTTGTGTGACTGCTCTGTTTGATGAATTACCAATAGAAATTAAACTTTCATAACAAGTTTAAACAGGGCTGGAACTAAGCAGGAAAGGCACCCAGGCACTGTCCTAGGGGAGTGTGTGCCTCTTCTGACTCCACATCTTCAGGCAGTCTCCAAAATGGACAGCTCAGTCCTGCAGATTACTCAGGGATAGCATCACCCCTTTGTAATTAGGGGATCTTTTGTCAGTGTGCCCACTGGCCCAGCTTTATAACAGGAGTGCAGTTTGTTCGTTCTGCACTTCGGTGACCCGTTTTCAGGTGACGTCACATGGCTCGGGCAAGATTGCGACAATGAAGTGGGGATCCTCCCACATGCCTGGACCAGCACCCGGCTCAGCCTCTTAGCGCACCACTGAGAGCCTGAGCCAGCCACTCCTGGCCCTCCACAGCCCAATGTTCCAGTGAGTGCGCGGAGGCGCAGAGTAGAGATCAGTGACTAACAGTCACCAGCTCTCTGCTCAAGGAGCCCTGAGAACCGAGCGATCTGCGGTGTTTGATCACGCTGTTCTCAGCGTAAGAACTGGCGGGGGACCGATGCTGCATCCACCAAGGTAAGTATAAATCTGCAAAAAAAAAGTCCATACATTTCTTTTGAACAGTCCAGTCCTACTCTTTACTCATTTTTTTCATATGGCTGGGGCAGAAGCTGATGCTGCATTCCATCAGCCTCATTGGAGGACAGGTGAGACATCAGTGGTGCCGCATTAAAGAGATCCTGCCACCAAAAAATCATCACATGCAGAGTTTTTGTCTGCTATGTGATGAAAATAAGGCAAGTAAAAAAAAATATATATTTTTTTTAAATTGTAAAAAAAATAGGATTTGTGTACTCACCGTAAAATCCTTTTCTCTGAGTTCATGGACGGACACAGTTTCCTATTGACAAGTGGGTATTATCCTTTATTATTATGTTAACACACCACACCCTCTACAGCACCGCCCAGGGGGCGGACCCTCTGGGTATAATCCCTCTCTCTGCACCTCGCAGATCAGTTCGTTAAAAAGCAGTACAAACTTAAAAACGAGGGGTGGGTGCTGTGTCCGTCCATGAACTCAGATTAAAGGATTTTACGGTGAGTAAAAAATCCTATTTACTCTTTCGTTCATGGACGGACAAAGCTTCCTATTGACAACTGGGATGTCCCAAAGCAGTGTCAAAAACGAGGGGTGGGAACAGCATTAAAACAACTTCACCCCAAAACAAAACAGAGCTCTTCAACGAAGGAGTTGCAACTCTAAACAGCCGCCTGCAATACCTTGCGGCCGAAAGAAGCATCCGAAGATGCACACACATCAACTTGTAAAGTTTAGTGAAAGTGTAAACAGACGAGCAGGTCGCCGCCTTACACACCTGGTGAAACAGACGTTTGATGCTCTCAGAGCTCGGACAGCGTCCAAAAATACAACGTCGTCTCCTAGGATTCTACAGATGAGGACACAAGGATGGCAGTACAATGTCTTCCTTGAGATGGAAGGTCGAACGACCCTAGGAAGAAAAGAAGGCTGCGGATGCAGCACCACCTATCCTTGTGGAAGATCAGATAAAGAGCCTTGCAAGACAAGGCTGCCGGCTCAGAAAACCGCCTTAACCGACGTAAACCAAGAGGCACCTCTTGCCCTGGTCGAATGTGCCGGGAAAGGGAGGCGCCTGACCCTTCATGGCGTAAGCCTGATCATGATCTGTTGGATCCACCTAGAGATGGTGGCCGACGAGACCGCTGGGCCCTACTTTGGACAAGCCACCGAAACAAACAGTGAGTCTGGATTCTGGAACGTAGCAGTACCAAACAAGCATTCTCTCAGAGTTTGGACAACGTCCAAGGAATGCACCGTCGTCTCCTCAGGATTTGACGAATGAGGACGCAAGGATGGCAGTACAATGTCTTCCTTGAGATGGAAGGTCGAAACACGACCTTAGGAAGAAAAGAAGGCTGCGGACGCAGCACCACCGCTTATCCTCATGGAAGATCAGATAGGGAGGCTTGCATGACAAGGCTACCCGCTCGGAAACCCATCTTACTGGCATAACAGCCACCAAAGGGACCACTTTCTGAGAAAGTGTCAACAAGGGAATCTCCCTGATGTTCTCAAACGGTGGTTTCTAAAGGCACTTAGAGGCCATGCCGTTAAAGCCATTAACCGCAAGCAGGATGGCATATGGGACCCTGCGACAGCAGGTCCTCTCGTAGTGGTAGATGCCAAAAGGACGTCTGCTACACAAGCCCCACGGAGGTAGTGGAGGGTGGACCGGAGGGGCCGCCTGCCGAACCCACTGTACAAACGTTCTCACTAGAGAGTGAGCCCCCAGGGGTCGTTGAAAAAGACAGCCAGGGCAGACACCTGCCCCCTAATTGTACTTAAAGTAAAAGTTTTGGCCTGTTCCCTGCTGAGAACAGCAGGACTCTGGAACCAAATAAGTACGCGGATGCCACCTCATTTCCTCACAAATGAATATGCAGATCTTCCAAGTGCAATGGTAATCTTCCTAGGGGATGATTTCCAAGCACTCCTCATGGTAGAGATCACAGAGTCTGATAATGCCCCGGTCTCTTATCACCTGGCTCTCAAGCCATGCCGTTAAGCCAGTGGCTGTAAAAAAACAGGATGGCGTCTGGGACCTTGCGACAGCAGGTCCTTCTTAGCGGTGGATGTCAAAAGGCGTCTGCTACCAGACGCACTAGATCGGCGTACCAAGGACGCCGAGGCCAATTCGGAGCTATTGGGACCATTGTAATCCTCTCTGCCTCCAGTCTGCGAAGCAGATGGGGAAGAAACTTCCGAGGAGGAAAGGCATAGATTAGCCAGTACTGACTCCACAGTGCTATCAACGCATCGGTCGTATTTGCCCATGGGTCTCTTGACCTGGCCACAAACCTCAATACCTTCCGATTGAGTCGAGAAGCCAGAAGATATAGCACTGGCGTGCTTCCCCTCTGGTAAAGGAGCTGAAACGCCTCCGGGTGTAAAGACCATTCTCCTTGGTCCAGCATCTGGCAACTCAGGTAGTTCGCCTGCCAGTTTCCCACACCCGGAATGTATACGGCCGACAGGCCTGGTATGCTCCTTTCTGCCCCCCTTAGGAGGTGAGCCACCTCCGATTCTGCAGCAGAGCTGCTTGTTCCTCCTAGAAGATTGACATAAAGGGATTTTTATAACAGCTTACCTGTAAAATCCTTTTCTTGGAGTACATCACGGGACACAGAGCGACTTAGTCATTACTAATGGGTTATATAGATTACCTTCAGGTGCTGGCACTGGCCACTTCCAAACCGGAAGTACCCTCCCCTATATAAGCCCCTCCCATCCGGGAGCACCTCAGTTTTGTAGCCAAGCAATAAGTGTCCCAAAAAGAGGGGTGGGAGCTCTGTGTCCCGTGATGTACTCCAAGAAAAGGATTTTACAGGTAAGCTGTTATAAAAATCCCTTTTTCTTTTTCGTACATCACGGGACACAGAGCGACTTAGTCATTACTAATGGGACGTCCCAAAGCAATGCCAAATGAGGGGAGGGATACATAAGCTGGGCGCCATCAGGCATGAGGATCTTTTGCGGCCTCCAACACACTGCGCCCAAAGGCGACATCCTCCTGACTTCTAACGTCTACCTGGTAGAATCTAGTAAACGTGTGTATCGAAGACCATGTTGCGGCCTTACATACTTGAGCCAGGGAGGCCTGGTGATGCACTGCCCATGAAGTTCCAACTGCTCTTGTGGAGTGCGCCCTAACTTTGAACGGAGGCGGTCTCTTTCTCAAGCCATAGGCTTGTATTATGACCTGTCGAATCCACTTGGCTAAAGTAGATTTTGATGCTGCCTGACCCTTTTTAGGGCCTTCCGGCAGAATAAACAAAGTATCCGTTCTGCGAATCTGAGCAGTGGCTTTTAGATAAGCTTTAACTGCTCTTACTACATCCAAAGAATGTAATAACTTTTCCTCTACCGAGCTAGGTTTGGGGAAAAAAGAAGGAAGAACCATATCTTGGTTCAAATGAAACCTCGATACCACCTTGGGAAGAAAGGCTGGATGAGGACGTAATACTACTCTGTCCTTATGGACAACCAGATATGGCTCCTTACAGGACAAGGCGGCTAATTCCGATACTCTTTTAGCCGAACAAACGGCTACTAAGAAAATCAATTTCCTGGTGAGAAGAACCAAGGAAATGTGTTGCAATGGTTCAAACGGTTGTTTCTGTAGAACCGACAGAACCAGGTTTAAGTCCCAAGGACATATGGGAATACTAACCGGAGGGCTAATACGCATCACTCCTTGTATGAAAGCTTTGACTAGTGAATGCGAAGCCAAGGGCCTTTGAAAAAATATTGACAAGGCCGAAATCTGACCCTTGATAGTACTCAAGGCCAGCTTCCTATCTACAGCCCACTGTAGGAAGTCCAAAATCCTCCCTATCACGTACTTACGTGGATGCCATTTCTTGGCCTCACACCACGTAATGTACGCTTTCCAGATCCTATAATAGATCTGCCTGGATACCGGCTTCCTGGCATTGATCATGGTAGATACCACAGAATTAGAGAGCCCTCTTTTTTTCAGAATGTGGGCTTCAATAGCCAGGCCGTCAAACCTAGGGCTGGTAAGGAAGGGTGGTATATCGGTCCCTGCGACAGCAGGTCCGGACGATGTGGGAGGGTCCAAGGACTCCTCACTGACATTTTTACAATCTCCGCGTACCATGCCCTTCGGGGCCACACTGGAGCCACCAGAATCACTGGTTTCTTTTCTACCCTGATTCTGCGGAGTAATCGCGGTAACAATTGTGGCGGTGGGAATGCATATATCAGCTTGAACTGATCCCAAGGGAACACTAGGGCATCCGAGCTGCAAGCTAGAGGATCCCTTGTGCGAGACACAAATCTGTCCACCTTTGCGTTGAATCTGGATGCTAGCAGATCTACATCCGGTGTTCCCCACCGCTGGCATATTGCCTGGAAAACCTTGGGGTGAAGAGACCATTCCCCCGGGCATAATTGTTGGCGACTTAAAAAGTCCGCTCTCCAATTTTCCACTCCTGGGATGAAAACCGCGGATATGGCTGGGACATATTTTTCTGCCCACTCCAGGATGCAATTTGCTTCCCTCTGGGCTGCACGACTCCTGGTGCCACCCTGGTGATTGATATATGCCACTGCTGTGGCATTGTCTGATTGAATTCTGACAGGGGACCCTTGGAGTTTGGATGTCCATGCTACTAGGGCATACCGGGCTGCTCGTATCTCTAAGAGATTGATGGGCAGGGCCTTTTCTGCTTCTGACCACTTGCCCTGGAGAGACCATTGCTCCAGTACTGCCCCCCAGCCTATGAGGCTGGCATCTGTAGTGACTACCTTCCAAGAAACCGGACTGAAGGGTTTCCCTTTTTCCAGATTCTGGGGCACCAACCACCAATGGAGGCTCTTGCGAACGGAAGGGGACAGGGACATTGGTAAGTCTAAAGCCTGAACTTTTTTGTTCCAGGCTAACAGTATGGCCCTTTGCAAATTCCTTGAATGGAATTGACCGTAGGGTACCGCTTCGAATGAAGCCACCATTTTTCCCAGCAGCCTCATGCAGAGGCGTATGGATGGATTTCTTTTTGTACCCACTAAGTGGGTCAAATCTTTTAAAGACGACACCTTCTCTGGAGGTAAGAAAATCTTTCTCTGATTTGAATCCAGCCTTAGCCCTAAGTATTCCAGACTTTTGACTGGTCTTAGAGCTGACTTGTCCCGGTTGATAATCCAACCGTGATATTCCAGATACTTGATTGTCTTGTGAATAGCTACTTCCAGCTTTTCCACTGAGTGGTCTATTAGTAGCAGGTCGTCTAGATATGCCATTATCGTTACACCTTGTGTTCTTAGATTGGCCAATAATGGGGCCAGAATTTTTGTGAACACTCGTGGTGCTGTGGCCAGACCGAAAGGTAAGGCTCTGAACTGAAAATGGCGCCCTTCTACTGCAAAGCGTAGAAATTTCTGGTGGGCCGGAAAGATGGGAATATGCAGATAAGCATCCCTTATGTCGATCGAGGCTAACCATTCCTGCCCTTGTAGGGCGGTGGCCACCGATCGGATCGACTCCATCCGAAAAGTCCTGATATTTAGGAACTTCTTTAGCCCTTTTAGATTTAATATGGGCCTCACGTTCCCATTTGGTTTGGGGACTGTGAAAAGGTTCGAGTAAAACCCGAATCCGCTTTCTTCCAGGGGAACCTTCATGATTACACCTTGGAGCAATAGTTGTTCTAGTGCCAGAAGGAGGGATCCTCTCTTCTGGGGATCTCTTGGCACGTTTGACCTCATAAATTGGGCAGGAGGAGTGCCTTTTAACTCCAGCTTGTATCCCAGACTTACTGCGGAGAGCACCCATCTGTCTCTGATGGTGTCCCGCCAGGTCTCTGTGAACAACTGAAGCCTTCCCCCCACCCGATTGAGTGGGGGCAACGCTTCATGACTTGGGGGGAGGTTTTGTACCTCTCTTGATCCAGGGCTTCTTGTTACCCTGTGATTGTCCCTGATTTCTGCCCCCTGAATTTGACAGCGGAGGCCGTCGGAACTGCTTCACAGCCGATGTGCCCGGGACTGGAGAAGTAGGCCTCTTAAAAGAAGGACTTCTACTCTTGTTCTTAACCGGTAAGAGTGAACTTTTACCGGCAGAAATTTTCTGGATATATTTGTCCAGATCTTCTCCAAATAAGCGTTCTCCATGAAATGGGAAGCTAACCAGCAGTTTCTTACAGGGAGCTTCAGCAGACCAGTTTTTGAGCCACAGAAGCCTACGCATATGTACTATAGAAAGCGTAAAGCGGGAGGCCTGTTGGATTGTATCCTTTATGGCGTCCACCGCAAAACACAAGGCTCTAGGCAGGTCAGCTAGGGCAAGAGCCTGCTGATCTGGTAAGTCCCTTAAGACTTGTTTCAACTGATCTTTCACTGCTTGGCAGACTCCAATCGCTGCTACCGCAGGTTGTGTCACCATGCTTGCTGTAGAGAAAGCAGATTTTAGTAAAGACTCCAATTTTTTATCTATTGGGTCTTTGAACATTGGAACATTATCTACTGGACATGTCAGTGATTTGTTCACAGAAGAGATGGCTGCGTCCACTGTAGGGACCCTCCATTTTTTTATGAACTTATCCTCCATGGGATAGATCACCGGAAATCTCTTGGGGGGAGCAAATATTTTATCAGGATGCTCCCAATCCTGGTAAATAAGCCCTTCTAATAAAGGGTGGATTGGGAAGGAACAGACAGCCTGGGGAGCTTTTAGCGACCCCAGCGAGGAAACCGTAGTGGATGGTGGTTCCGCCAGAGGCATTTTAAATGCTGATCGGACCATGTTAGTCAGAGACTGAACCCATAATCTTTCAGCCTGAGATGCTGAGAAAGGTTCTTCCACTGTTGATTCCTCCATAACTGAATCAACCTCATCCTGATCCCCTTCAGGTAGGTCGATCCCTGTGTGGGGCTGTTCCTCCACTAACAGGCACTCTGAAGGAGGAGACGGAGATCGGACGCGCTTTCCCTGTGACAGGGAAGCAGCGATCAATGCTGTTAATCTCTCTTCCAATCCTCCCAGAGTTGAGGATAAAACCTCCTCTGTTATATATACAGGAGCAGGTGGACTGGGGACAGCCGCAGCACCAGGCACTCCTGCAGGGTTTCTACGGCTACTGACCTCTGAATTCTCAGGGGAGATTGGTGCAGTACAAGCATGCCCAATATCCTCAGAGCCCGATGGAGACCCCTTTGGCTTCCTGGAAGATCTATTTCCGGAGCGTCTGGACGACATATCCTTTAAGCACAAAGCTGAGGTATTCCCGTCGTCATACACCAATTTTGCTGGTAATAGTCTAACAAAGTTGCTGCTATATACCAGCTGGTGTCCACTAAAGTGCCTTTCTATGGGGATGCCTGCATCAACCGCCTCTGTGTGCCACTGTTTGTTGCTAGCTCTGTTTGCATCCAGCTGACACTTGTACTGTGTCTTTATACAAGCTGGGACGCCTGCACATGCGCAGAAGCGCCGTGGCGCGCATCGAGCGTCATCCATCCGCCCCGCCCCTTTTTTTTCATAGGAGGCGCGTGCACGCGCCCCCGCCCGTGCGCCATTGGCGCCCTTTTCGAAACCAAACAGGGACTAGGAGCCAGGGCCCTTTTTGCCGGAGGGCCTCTGCGGTGGATGAGCGCAGCAACAGGGCAGAGGAAGTGGATTCCCACACAGAAACTTACCAACTGCCTGGATCTTTTGACTTGAGAAAACCAAAGATCCACATGACAAGAAAAATGGACCACAGCGGCCTCTAGTGATTTAACACAGGTACCGCGGTCCTCTTTTTTTTTTTTTCTTGACTACTATTAAAATTTTCAGTAGTTACAGGCATACACAGATATTAGCGGGAATACCGTTAGGTAACAGACAGAAAGACAAATTAGGCTTGGGGGTCCCCCAATAGAACCAAGTTCCTGGGGGCCCCCACTTACCTGATCCCCGCCGCAGGACTCTGTTTGGTCCACAGAAGCCCAAACTTCACCTATCACGGCAGGCATTGTAATTAAACCTTCAGGGACCGGGTTCCCAAGGATTCCACTCCCCTGGACCTGTATAGCACCCTGCACAGACAACATCTTGGTCGTGGGTATGACCAGAGCTCTGGATCCCAGGGTCCAGCCCTCCTAAGAGAGGCATTACAGGCAAAACCTTGCTCTTCCGCTGCAAGGCCCGGGTACCGACCGTTTAGCTATGAAGCTTTTTTGGTGGGATCCGGAACAGCTTACTAAGGCCCAAAAGAACCTGTACGCAAGCCCAGTGAAAACACATGTTACTCTTTGGCCAACACCTTAGACACTGGCAAAAAACTGAGGTGCTCCCGGATGGGAGGGGCTTATATAGGGGAGGGTACTTCCGGTTTGCAAGTGGCCAGTGCCAGCACCTGAAGGTAATCTATATAACCCATTAGTAATGACAGTCGCTCTGTGTCCCGTGATGTACAAACTAGATCGGCGTACCAAGGACGCCGAGGCCAATTCGGAGCTATTGGGACCATTGTAATCCTCTCTGCCTCCAGTCTGCGAAGCAGATGAGGAAGGAGCTTCCGAGGAGGAAAGGCATAGATTAGCCAGTACTGACTCCACAGTGCCATCAACGCATCGGTCGTGTTTGCCCATGGGTCTCTTGACCTGGCCACAAACCTCAATACCTTCCGATTGAGTCGAGAAGCCAGAAGATATAGCACTGGCGTGCTTCCCCTCTGGTAAAGGAGCTGAAACGCCTCCGGGTGTAAAGACCATTCTCCTTGGTCCAGCATCTGGCAACTCAGGTAGTTCGCCTGCCAGTTTCCCACACCCGGAATGTATACGGCCGACAGGCCTGGTATGCTCCTTTCTGCCCCCCTTAGGAGGTGAGCCACCTCCGATTCTGCAGCAGAGCTGCTTGTTCCTCCTAGAAGATTGACATACACCACCACTGTGGCGTTTGTCCGACTGGATTCTGACTGGACGCCCTTGTAGCCTCTGAGACCATGTTGAGAGGCAAAGCCAGATCGCCCGGATTTCAGGCCAATGATCTGCAAGTGGGATTCCTCCGGAGTCCAGCAAACCAGGTAGACTGAGCTCCTCAGACTCCTCTGCAACCAGGAAGACAGGCATCCGTCGTGACCCCCATCCAGTAAAAAGGAAGGAACGACTTCCCAGGCAGAAATGCCGGTGATGTCAGCCACCAACTAGGGAGGTCCTGATTAGGTGGCTCACCCGGATTTTGATAATCCAGGGATGAAGGGCACTTGACCCTTCAGGACAGAGTTACCTTCTGTAACACTCGCGTGTGAAATAGAGCCTATCGTACCGCCTCGAAGGGGGCTACCATGAGGCCCAGGACTCGCCTGAAAAAGTGGCGTGACAACCCTCTTTGGGATGTCAACTGCTGCACCGCAGCCCGAAGGGTCTGCAACTTTCCCAAAAATCTTTGCCAGAATCAAACCTAGATACACTAGGAGTTGAGACGGTACTGACTTCTGAGTGTTCAGCACCCAACCAAGAAACGGAGGGTCTGACAGGTTATAGACACGCTCACCTCTAATTTGGAGTTTGAGGTGGCCCACAGAAGATAAACGTCCAGGTTGCCCATGATAGCGATGCCACGCTGTCTTAGTAGTAGGGCCAGAATCGGGGCAAGCACCTGGGTGAACACCCTCGGTGCCGATGCCAGGCCAAAAGGGGAGAGCCGCCAGTGGTAGTGGTCTTCCCCGGCCGCTAAACGCAGAAATCTAATGCCTGGTGCATATGGGAACATGCAAGCATGCGTCCTTGATGACCAAGGATGCCGGAAAATCCCCCGGATGGAGGGCAGCGACAACAGAGCGTCTTCAGCACTACGAACAGATTAGAGTAGAATCCCTGAATCCTTTCCTGTATTGAGCCAGGAAGGACCACCCTGCGTATCAGCAGGTCTTGAACCGCCCCATATAGGACTTCGACAAGTCGGCTGAAGCTGGCGGTTTAAAGGGAAAAATTCTGTTCGGTAGGCAAGCAAGGTTGGGCTTGCGAACAGAGGGACGCTTCTGTCCCTTAGCAGGCGCTTTATCAGCCTGGAGTCATGTACTTGCCGCACTAGGCGGACGAAAGACCACTTGTGCGCGGTGAAGGAGAGCCCTAGCCTATGGCGTGGCTCCTTACCAATTTTTGGATTGCGGGAGCAGCAAGCTCTTACCTCCTGTGGTATCCTTAACAATGTCATCCAGAGAGGCTCCAAAAAGATTGTCACTGCTAAAGGGCAGGTCCATTAAAGCCTTCTTGGAAGTTTTTTGGTCCGTAGACCAGCACTTAACTAAACCAGGTGGCATAACACCACTGCATAACCCGAGGCTATAGACAGCAAGGGGATAGTATCCATGTCCGATTCGCAGACAAACTTAAGGCCCTGTACCAACTGGTCGGCCAAAGCTACCTCATGGAGGAGCCTCCCGCGCCTTTAACCCCTGGAGTTGCATCTTTGCCCACTCAGTAAGTGTCTGAGACACCAAAGCTCCAGCCAATGCTGGACGCACCGCTGAGCCCACCACAGTGTACAGGTAGCGAGCGCCTCAGCCTTCTTGACCACAGGGTCCATGAAGGCAGGAGCCCCCTTGTTAAGTCTTGACACAGGGGGGTCCACTATCAGGGAAGAGGACCATTTTTTCAGGAACTCTCCTCAAAGGGGTACCGGGGCTGCAAAAAACCTTCAGTGGGTTTTCCCACTCCTTGTATAAAAGCTTATCAAAGATATGACACACAAGGAAACACCTAAGAAGTGCGGGCCGGCATACGGAACCCAAAGGGGACCGCTGTGTCTGCTGCATTACCAATTTCAGCGTATCCCGCACTGCAGTGATAAGGTCAGATGCCAAAAGCCTTTTCGCATGGTGACCCAGACCTGGAGTCAGTCTCACTGCCCGACCAGTCACGGTCCACAGTCTCTGATGCATCAGAATCAGGGCCATGAGCCACAGCCGGGCCTGGTTCTGCATCAGAATTATCCCCAGAAGAAGGCGGGGGAAGGGGCGTTTCCTACCCCCCATGGTCCCATGCGCTGCTTCCACCTGGGCAATAAAGCCTTCAGGATTGCCGACATAGCGCCCAGATACATCAGGGGCACCAGCTGCCAACTCCGGTGTTTCAGGGAAAAAAGACGTCCGCTTCTGACGTCATGCTGACCCTCGCGCCTGACACCCACAGGGACTCCAGGCAAGGTATCAATAGGCCATCCTCCAAGCTGCTACAGAGATGCAGGGTGTCCCGGAGGACTCACCACCCTTAGAACGGTACCCGCTATTGCTGCTGTCTGCTCCCGCCTGAGATACTCTCTCACCGCTGCCTGTGTCAGTCTGATCCTTATCAGTGTTTCTCTGTATGATTTCGCGCCAGTGAAATGCACCCTAGAGGCCGAAGACTTTGGCAAAATGGCCGTTAAGCGGCCGTATTGAAACCGAGCCGTCAAAAGGGAAAAGCGGCCGCGGACCACAAAAAAATGGCTGCCGAGCAGCAGTTTATACATACAGGCATGAACCATAAGAAAAATGGCCGCCGAGCAGTCGATAGAGGCCAAAAAGCGGGCGCGAACCACAAGAAAATGGCCACCGGACAGTCACCAGAGGCCAAACAGGCATGGACCACCAGAAAATGGCCGCCGACAGCATGGGGGGAGAAGCACACACAGGTTAGCAAAAAAATTACATTTTTATAACAGCTACAGCGCAGCCCTGCTCCAGATGGAGCCCCCCAGGTGACCCCCAGCAACCAGCCTTAGCTCAGAGCCCAGGGAGGAGGGAAGGCAGGGAGAGAGGAAAGAAAGGGCCACAACCACTTACTTGAACTCTCCAGGAATGTCCAGCCAAGTCACCCTGCCGAAGCAGAGGAGCTACTTACCTTTCCTGCATGGATTATGCTGGAAGACATTCCGGACAGATCATCTTCCGCACACAGAGGTGACTGTCAGCCCGGCATGCTGTGATTGAGCCCTAGAGAACGATCATATGCATGCCCTGGAGTGCGAAGCTCGCTGGCGATTTTCATGTTGTGGAAAACCCAGCGCGTAGCTAGGGTTGGCACACGCTCGATGGCCAAACTGGGGAGACTACAAGGATCTGGGATCCAGCCTGTCACCCAGTCGGCAGTTGATCGAAGATCGCAGGAAATAAAAACCAACGTAGAGACGTAGAAAAAAAATCCCCCAGACCAGTGGGCCCGAAGGGAGCTGTGTCCTTCATCTTACTAGGCAGAAAAAAACTGGTCTGCGAGGTGCAGAGAGAGGGATTATACCCACAGGGTCCGCCCCCTGGGCAGGGCTGTATAGGGTGTGGCGTGTTAACACTTTATACAAGTTTTCTGCCTAGTCATTCCAAAATGAAGGATAACGCCCACTTGTCAATAGGAAGCTGTGTCTGTCCATGAACGAAAGAGTAAAATTAGTTACACCCAAGCACTTAAAAATACCCCCCCCCCACATACAAATTTAAAAGCACGTATCGGGGGGCGCCTACGCAAAATCGTTGATCGCCCTATACATGTAACATATCTCCATGCACGCCAGAGTAAGAGCAATAATTCTAGTACCACAGCTCCTGGGTAACTTACTTTTTGGATGTTTCATCCCATTGTATTTTCTTATTGTAAATGTTTTTCTAGTTTCTGTCTTTTTTTTTAAAAAAAGGTTAATAAAAACAAAGTTATAAAAAAAATGAAGTGCAGACCTGCGCTAATTTCTATTTCACTCTGAATATAGAAACTGGCATGGGTGGAGCAGAAAGACGTCTATCTGCTTAATGTGGTGCACATAACTCCCAACAGTTTCTTGCACCATTATAATGGCAAGAGAAGCTTAGTTTATTTCCTGAAAAGTATAAAAAAAAGATATATAAATAATGATATATGTTGAACCAATTTATCAGTGCAAAAATCTATGCAAAATGTAATCAATCCATTGCATAGTAGCCTTAAAATATCTAACTCCATACAATAGCACAAGTAAAGCAGGGATCACCAATGTTTTTTACGGTATGCCGGATTAGCAGATGACACATAGATATCAAACAAATTTTGTTTGCAACAAAGCAAGTATATTCTTGTTAGAAATTCTGTATATATAGTCCTACAGAACAGACAGTGCACAGTCAATATGGGCTTTGTCTGCTGCTTAACTGCAGACAGGAAACAGGAAATGTTATTCAGGGAAAAGACAGAGCATACCATAAATTGAGCTACAAACTTCTAAACACTGCCATCTACTGGTTGAAGAATATATCTCTACTTAATACTGATGTACAGTAGTTGTTGCACAAAATACAAATGAACATTGTATTCCAACAGTTCTATTCCGGTAAAACATACAAAAAAACAACAACACTTAGCAACAAGTTTAACATACCTTTAAGAGAGCCAGTGCCACCTGGAAGATGATCGTCAGTCCCTGAGGAGAGGAACAAAGAGACGTTATCTCAGTCATATGTACATATTCTACAGTGCCTTGCATAGCTATTCACCACAGTTACAGCCTTTTCAGGTAAGTCTTTACTAATGTTGTACAATTGAATCTCATTTTTTTCTCACTGTTCTTCACAAATTGTTAGGTTGAATGGGGAAAATCAGTCAATTAGCAAGTCCTGCCACAAAATTTCAATTAGTGCAAGGTCTGGGCTTCACCAGGGACCTACAAAGAAACTCTGGTAGTTAGTGGAGCATCTGAATCATAGTTGTTCAATAGACAATTTCTCCCACCTTGTTTGTGCATGTCAGCAGATACCATTGGCGTCATTGAGATTTTGTGGATGGCCTTCTGTAGACAAAGTTGCTGTTGTGACATTTTCTTTTTATTATTTTAATAAGCAATTTAACAATGCTACAAGGGATGTCCAAAGTCTGAGATTTTTACAAAACTAACCATAACTGGAGCTTCTTAAAGCGGAGGTCCACCCAAATTTATTTATTTTTTAAAAGTCAGCAGCTTCTAACAGTGTAGCTGCTGACTTACCTGTCCTACTCGCCCGCGATGTCGGTCCCACCACGGCAATCGATCGCTGCTGGCAGGTCCCGGCTCCCCCATCCTGACTAAGGGAAACAGGCAATGAAGCCTTACGGCTTCACTGCCCGTTTCCTACTGCGCATGCGCCACTCGCACGGCGCTTTGTGAATGGGCGGCTTGCCTCCTGGGATACACACAGTTCCCACAAGGCAGCGCGCCCCATTCACAAGAAGAGGAAACTGAAGTTCTCAATCCGAGGATAAGGAAGGGGCACATTAGAGGCAGATTACGGGACTTCCGCATAGCAACGGGCATTTCGGGTGAGTATAAAAAATTTTTTTTTCTATTAACTTTTTTTTAGGAATTTTAGTGTAAAAATTTTTTCAGGGGGGGCCTCCGCTTTGAAGCGGTTGTAAACCGATGGACGTTTGATTTTTTTCTCTTACCTGCAAAAGTAATGTCACAATGTGCTAGTATGCAACGCATACTAACAGATTATGTGAAACTTACCTGAAAACAAAGCATTCCAGCGATGAAATGCCATCGCCGGAGGTCGCTTACATCTTCACCTGTCTGCTTCCGGCTCTACCTGAAATGCACGCGGGAGCCACCGTTCATGGCACAGGGCTCTGAAGGAACGGCACGGTGGCCGTTCCTTCAACGCACATGTGCAGGTGATGTCACTGGTTGCACGTACAGTTAATATCTCCTAAACGGTGCACTTTTAGGAGATACAGTGCCTTGCGAAAGTATTCGGCCCCCTTGAACTTTTCATCCTTTTGCCACATTTCAGGCTTCAAACATAAAGATATAAAATTTTAATTTTTTGTGAAGAATCACCAACAAGTGGGACACAGTTGTGAAGTGGAACGAAATGTATTGGATATTTGAAACGTTTTAAGCAAATAAAAAACTGAAAAGTGGTGCGTGCAAAATTATTCGGCCCCTTTACTTTCAGTGCAGCAAACTCACTCCAGAAGTTCAGCGAGGATCTCTTAATGATCCAATGTTGTCCTAAATGACTGATGGTGACAAATAGAATCCACCTGTGTGTAATCAAGTCTCTGTATAAATGCACCTGCTCTGTGATAGTCTCAGGGTTCTGTTGAAAGCGCAGAGAGCATCATGAAGACCAAGGAACACACCAGGCAGGTCCGTAATACTGTTGTGGAGAAGTTTAAAGCCGGATTTGGATACAAAAAGATTTCCCAAGCTTTAAACATCCCAAGGAGCACTGTGCAAGCGATCATTTTGAAATGGAAGGAGTATCAGACCACTGCAAATCTACCAAGACCTGGCTGTCCCTCTAAACTTTCAGCTCAGACAAGGAGAAGACTGATCAGAGATGCAGCCAAGAGGCCCATGATCACTCTGGATGAACTGCAGAGAACTACAGCTGAGGTGGGAGAGTCTGTCCACAGGACAACAATCAGTCGTACACTGCACAAATCTGCCCTTTATGGAAGAGTGGCAAGAAGAAAGCCATTTCTCAAAGATATCCATAAAAAGTCTCGTCTAAAGTTTGCCACAAGCCACCTGGGAGACACACCAAACATGTGGAAGAAGGTGCTCTGGTCCGATGAAACCAAAATCGAACTTTTTGGCCACAATGCAAAACGATATGTTTGGCGTAAAAGCAACACAGCTCATCACCCTCAACACACCATCCCCACTGTCAAACATGGTGGTGGCAGCATCATGGTTTGGGCCTGCTTTTCTTCAGCAGGGACAGGGAAGATGGTTAAAATTGAGGGGAAGATGGATGCGGCCAAATACAGGACCATTCTGGATGAAAACCTGTTGGAGTCTGCAAAAGACCTGAGACTGGGACGGAGATTTATCTTCCAACAAGACAATGATCCCAAACATACAGCAAAATCTACAAAGGAATGGTTCACAAATAAACGTATCCAGGTGTTAGAATGGCCAAGTCAAAGTCCAGACCTGAATCCAATCGAGAATCTGTGGAAAGAGCTGAAAACTGCTGTTCACAAACGCTCTCCATCCAACCTCACTGAGCTTGAGCTGTTTTGCAAGGAAGAATGGGCAAGAATTTCAGTCTCTTGATGTGCAAAACTGATAGAGACATACCCCAAGCGACTTGCAGCTGTAATCGCAGCAAAAGGTGGCTCTACAAAGTATTAACGCAAGGGGGCCGAATAATTTTGCACGCCCCACTTTTTATTTTTTTCTTAGTTAAAAAAGTTTCAAAAATCCAATAGATTTCGTTCCACTTCACAATTGTGTCCCACTTGTTGGTGATTCTTCACAAAAATTTTTAATTTTAGATCTTTATATTTGAAGCCTGAAATGTGGCAAAAGGATGAAAAGTTCAAGGGGGCCGAATACTTTCGCAAGGCACTGTATTTACATTACCTATTAGGTAAGACTTATTATAGGCTTGCCTATAGGTAAATTTTAGTAATGGAAGTTTACTTCCTCTTTAAAAACTTTAGTCTCGACTTGCTTTCATATGCTTTATAATGTTGCTTAGATATGATCTTTAATAAAATGGAGCCTTCCAAAAATAAGTTTATTTAGAGAACTTTGGTAGTTTATGAAAAAAATAAAAGCCAGCAGCTACAAATACTGTAGCTGCTGACTTTTAATAAACAGACATTTTCCTGTCCAGCACTGCCATCACTCGGGCTTATCCTTCACTGGTCTTCTGGTCCCAGGCGCCGCCATCTTGGATGTGGGAAGCTGGCTGTGACTTATTATTCCACAGCCAGCCCCCTATTGTGCATCCCTGAGATGCACTGCACTTTTAGGATGGTCCTGCAGTCTCCTGGGACGTGTTACATGTTTCAGGAGGTTGGGGGCAGGGGGCTAAACATTTGCTTTGCTCACAGAAGAGCAGAGTGGGAGCAGGTACCTCCCAAAAATAAGTAACTGCTCCCAGAAAAGAAAAACTGTTTACCATAACGAGAGGGAAGGAGGATGAGCGCAACGTTTAGGAGAAGTTCTGCGTTAAGATCAATTGACAATACCACACAACTGGGATCCTCTCAAATAATTATGTGACTTCTGCAGAAAACACTAGTGTGAAAAAGGAAATGCGCCCAAAAAATCTACACAGTAATATAAACATAATGAAAATATCCATATCTACTTTATATATGATTGTATCGGAACTCATTTGAGTTTGAAAACAACGAGACATAATCAAGATTTTTTTGTAAATCATTTTAAAAATGTACACATCCGTTTTCTGCTTCTTCATTAGGACTACTGAAATTTTACTTACATCAGTGTTAATAAATCGTAAATAAATCCATTTTAATTTCAGCTTTAAACACTAAAAAATGCTTACAATTTTCAGAGGGTTGACAATACTTGGAACACACCATAACTGCCAAAAACACACAAGAAGTTTTTTTCTCACTTTGCATTAGCATTCTAGACCATGGGGTGACTAAACTATAACACAAATGACCTTACAGAAATAACAGTTTAGAAACATTTCATAATTCCATATTCAAAAGCCAAAAGACTATTTATTTTCTGTGTACCTTGCTGTAATTTATTTTCATAAAATCATTGCTGGATGAAGAGCAACTACCTTCTGTTTAAAGTGATTGTAAAGGTTCATTTAAAAAAATAAATAAAGAACATGTTATACTTACCTCCTCTGTGCAAGGGTTTTGCACAGAGTGGCCCCGACCCTCATTTTCTGGGGTCCCCCGGTGGCGCTCCTGGCTTCTCCTCTGCATCGAGTGCCCCCACGAAGAGCCGCATTCCCTGGGGGCACTCATGTGGGCACACTCCCGAGTCCTGCTGCTGCGTCCATTAACACAGACAGCAGGACTCGGCCCCGCCCCCCGTCACTGGATTTGATTGACAGCAGCGGGAGCCAATGGCTCCTGCTACTATCAATCCCACCAATGAGGACCCTGGAAAGATCGGGTTCAGTCAAGTAAAAGGGGGGCTTTGCGGGGGGGGGGGGCAGCTGCACCACAAAAGGTTTTTCACCTTAGTGCATAGAATGCATTAAGGTGAAAAACCTAGAGACTTTACAACCCCTTTAACAAAGGCCTGGTTCACATAAGAACTTTTTCTTTATGTTACATTTCTTCTTTATCTGGCATCCCTTTGTGTCGGGAATAATTGGTGCTATAAGATTTGATTCCCCTTTCATACCTGTTCTTAATGTTTTGATGTGCTCCACCTGCGTTGTGGATCCTAATCTTGAAAGATTTTCAATAAAAATATTGAAACAGAAAACACGGGTCAACACACGAGCGACCCTTGTTTTCCATTTCAATATTTTTTATTGAAAATTTTTCATTGTCAATGCACAAAGGAAATTAACTCACTTCCCTTAACACCACAAAAAAACACACCTCTACACACACGCATAGAGTTAAATGGACTCTTACATTCAGTTCTATAAATGTAATTCACTTTTGCCAGACTGTCTATAAAGGTTTATTGGTCTTCTCAAAGGAACAGAGACAATTATCCAGTAGGAGGCACTATTGTCAAAAAAATGTTAACCTCTGGTTGATAATAAGTTGCCAACTTTTGGAAGCAAGAAAAAAATAAGGCGTTTATAATAATATAAGAAGTACAGTAGAACACAAAATTGAAGATCTGGTGTTGGGAAGCACACACACAAGGTTAAAAAGCACGCCTGCTGTACCTTTCATTTCCAAAGTTCTGCTGTATAATACACAACTAAAAAGACCTCACTTTGCTACAATGGCGTACAGCTTTGATTGTAGGGATGGAACGCCAGAGGAACATTTCACTGAAATAAATGAGGACTGTCTGTGACAGCTGCTGCACACATTGCTAGACCTTTATCTGCTATGTCACCCTTCCTGCCAGGGATGTCATGCTTCCTAACCTGTCAAGTATCTTCTGGCAGATGCTGCCGCGTGAGTGACAGGATCAGAGAGCTCCCACTGACTTCCACACACAAACAATGCGGCATTACCAAGTCAGCGTGGAATTTTTTACAAGATTTAAAATTTAAATATTGAACTAATCCAGAGATAACAGCATAGAACCTTTCCAGACAGGTAATAGAATCCGACACCTACAGAGCAACCAACAGTTGTTCTATAGTCTGACAATCTGCTGGCAGCAGGCTTCATTGATCGATTTAGACAAAACTAGCCCATTTAGGGGGCGAGAATCATGATATAAATCGTAAAAACTCCTCACAGATACCTGTCAAGTACTTTTGTCAAATGTGAATGTTTTACTCCATTGTGGGTGGTTTTACTCTTTATATAAAAGTAAAATATTTTCTGTCAGTATAAAATTAGTGCCATACAGGAGTCCTCCGTCTGACTGCAATATGTCTATTTAAAGTGGAACTGCACTGCATCTGAGCACCACAAAACAAATATGCTATATACCGTATATACTCGAGTATAAGCCGAGTTTTTCAGCACATTTTTTTGTGCTGAAAATGCCCCCCTGGGCCAATACTCGAGCCACCTTTTTGCGCCTGATCTCACGGACTTTGGGGAGCCGGTACCGGCCGGCCGTAGGTCCCCTGGACCCCAAACTTGGACATGTAGCCCCATTCTTCCTCTACAAGTGTGCAAAGTTTCTTGTCCGGGGGACCCCCTGCCGGGGAGCACTGATTTTTCAAAGCCGGGCACCCCTTCCATAGACTCCAATGTTAAACGGTCATTTCTCCAGTGACTTTGGGGAACCGATACCGGCCGGCCGTAGGTCCCCTGGACCCCAAACTCCCATGTTAAACGTCAATCTAGTCATGGACACAGTGAGGCATGGACACAGTGAGGCATGGACACAGTGAGGCACACCCTAGGCTTATACTCAAGTCAATACGTTTTCCCAGTTTTTTGTGGTAAAATTAGATGCCTCGGCTTATATTTGGGTCGGCTTATACTCGAGTATATACGATAATTCGTTTTTTAATATTCAAAGCAAACTCCTCCATCCATCCATGTCGCCATGCTTTATTTTGCTGAGAAATCACCCCCTGGCATTTTTGGAAGTGGCCATCTTGATTAAGGGCAGATGATGCATGTAGAATTTACTTCCTGGAATCCATCTGCTCTTATCTCAGGCATGGGCTGAGCTGAGAACCCTCCCCCCCCCCCCCTCCTGAGATGTATGACATAATTTGTCTAGGCCTAGAAACCAGGAAGTAACTGAAGAAATGCAAAAAAAAAAAAAAAAAGGTTAAAACAAGTAAATATGATATACTTTCCTATCTATTTACTAATGCTAGTAGCATAAGGATTAGAAATAGTCCATGTTGATTGAGAGAGTGAAGTTCCACTTTAAGGGCCAGTTCACACCACATGCAGTCCAGTGTGTTTTGTTTTTTTTTCTGCATCAAAAAGCATGGAAAGTGGGTTATCTGGTTTCCAGTGGCATAGTTCACATAGTGGCATAGTTCACCAAAAAAATAAGTAGAACATGCTGAATTTTTCTGCACAGGACTGTACTGGAATGTGCATCATAAATGCGTTGGAATGCACTGGAACGAATCAAAAATGCACTGGACCCCAGTCCAGTGAAAAAAAAAAAAAAAACAGGGAAAAAAAATCATCTTGAACGCATTAGAATGCGTGAAAAACGTGCATGCAGAAAAGCATCCGGAACGGATCTGGAGTGCGTTTTTGTGGTGTAAACCAGCCCTAGGTCCTGAAACACAAAGCCTCATACCATAAGGATGTGCTGCAGCAGAGAATTCGAATTGTGCACCTGTGCATGTCCCTAATTCCTGACCCTGTTTTAAAACTGACATGTTAGTGACATTACTTAATTATAATCAATTTAAAGTGGAACTACAGGGAATTTTTTTTTCTAAACAGCACACTTGCAAAAATTACTTCTAATAATTAGTATCCTATGTCCACAATGCTGATCTGAACTGTACAAATGACAGTTTCATTCATGCCAGAAACTACAAAGAACGCTCTTCTTCTGTGACAGATGGCTATAGTACACTAAAGGATCATATTTGCTCACTCTTCTTTCACTTTACCCTCATCCATTGACAAAAACCCTTAGGTAAAAGTATCCTTTTCAAAGAATGCAAGGCGTTCTGTGAATGGTCGAACGAAAATCTTGATGTTTACCTGAGCTCATCTCCCCTCGCCAGTTCACAGAACACCTTGCATTCTGTGAAGAAATACAAGGAATATATGGGGGAGGATGAATGGGAGAGTGAATGACAGGATCCCTGTACTGTACTACAGCCGGAACTGTCAGTCACACCACCGGAGGAAGAGCGCCGTGTGTAGTTTCTGGCATGAATGAAACTGTAATTTGTACAAAGCAGTGCTGTGGGCATAGGATACTAATCATTAGGAGGTAACATATTACAATTGAGCCGTTTTGAAAATTGTCTTGTCTGAATTTCCACTTTAGTTGATGCATACTGATGCTCAAAAATTTAGCCTGTTCATCTAAGCTTCAATAAACTTTGGACAAGAAGGAATACACAGGGGTCCTGCCGAATGTAATGAAGTAATGTAGACTTAAAGAACTCAAAAAAATCAGTAAGCCTTGCCCATAAAACTGTATGAAGGAAAAACACTTTATAAGGACCAATGACATTTACTTGTTGAGGTTTGCACTGAAAACAACAATCTAGCAGGGTGGTACGATCCCTTAACACAGGGGTATCAAACGCAATTTCCTTGCGGGCCACATAAGCAGTATAGTTGCCCTATAGGGCGGGTTGTTACTGGAGTGCGCTACATACAGAGTGCAGGGTTCAGGAGTGGGCTACGTATAGAGTGCAGGGTTCAGGAGTGGGCTACATATAGAGTGCAGGGTTCAGGAGTGGGCTACGTATAGAGTGCAGGGTTCAGGAGTGGGCTACGTATAGAGTGCAGGGTTCAGGAGTGGGCTACGTATAGAGTGCAGGGTTCAGGAGTGGGCTACGTATAGAGTGCAGGGTTCAGGAGTGGGCTACGTATAGAGTGCAGGGTTCAGGAGTGGGCTACGTATAGAGTGCAGGGTTCAGGAGTGGGCTACGTATAGAGTGCAGGGTTCAGGAGTGGGCTACGTATAGAGTGCAGGGTTCAGGAGTGGGCTACGTATAGAGTGCAGGGTTCAGGAGTGGGCTACGTATAGAGTGCAGGGTTCAGGAGTGGGCTACGTATAGAGTGCAGGGTTCAGGAGTGGGCTACGTATAGAGTGCAGGGTTCAGGAGTGGGCTACGTATAGAGTGCAGGGTTCAGGAGTGCGCTACGTATAGAGTGCAGGGTTCAGGAGTGCGCTACGTATAGAGTGCAGGGTTCAGGAGTGCGCTACGTATAGAGTGCAGGGTTCAGGAGTGCGCTACGTATAGAGTGCAGGGTTCAGGAGTGCGCTACGTATAGAGTGCAGGGTTCAGGAGTGCGCTACGTATAGAGTGCAGGGTTCAGGAGTGCGCTACGTATAGAGTGCAGGGTTCAGGAGTGCGCTACGTATAGAGTGCAGGGTTCAGGAGTGCGCTACGTATAGAGTGCAGGGTTCAGGAGTGCGCTACGTATAGAGTGCAGGGTTCAGGAGTGCGCTACGTATAGAGTGCAGGGTTCAGGAGTGCGCTACGTATAGAGTGCAGGGTTCAGGAGTGCGCTACGTATAGAGTGCAGGGTTCAGGAGTGCGCTACGTATAGAGTGCAGGGTTCAGGAGTGCGCTACGTATAGAGTGCAGGGTTCAGGAGTGCGCTACGTATAGAGTGCAGGGTTCAGGAGTGCGCTACGTATAGAGTGCAGGGTTCAGGAGTGCGCTACGTATAGAGTGCAGGGTTCAGGAGTGCGCTACGTATAGAGTGCAGGGTTCAGGAGTGCGCTACGTATAGAGTGCAGGGTTCAGGAGTGCGCTACGTATAGAGTGCAGGGTTCAGGAGAGCGCTACGTATAGAGTGCAGGGTTCAGGAGTGGGCTACGTATAGAGTGCAGGGTTCAGGAGTGCGCTACGTATAGAGTGCAGGGTTCAGGAGTGCGCTACGTATAGAGTGCAGGGTTCAGGAGTGCGCTACGTATAGAGTGCAGGGTTCAGGAGTGCGCTACGTATAGAGTGCAGGGTTCAGTAGTGCGCTACGTATAGAGTGCAGGGTTCAGGAGTGCGCTACGTATAGAGTGCAGGGTTCAGGAGTGCGCTACGTATAGAGTGCAGGGTTCAGGAGAGCGCTACGTATAGAGTGCAGGGTTCAGGAGTGCGCTACGTATAGAGTGCAGGGTTCAGGAGTGCGCTACGTATAGAGTGCAGGGTTCAGGAGTGCGCTACGTATAGAGTGCAGGGTTCAGGAGTGCGCTACGTATAGAGTGCAGGGTTCAGGAGTGCGCTACGTATAGAGTGCAGGGTTCAGGAGTGCGCTACGTATAGAGTGCAGGGTTCAGGAGTGCGCTACGTATAGAGTGCAGGGTTCAGGAGTGCGCTGTTTAGGGGTGAGTTATGCCCTATGTGCAACCCCAATGGATTTCCGCCACAATCCAGCTGAAAAACAGAGTGTGAGGGCCATAGGACAAGGCCTGGCGGGTCATATTCGGCATATGTGCCTTAGCCATTTGCCGTCTGGGCAAATTTTGACATTTCCCACATACGTTAAAATCAGCATTTTATTTTGCTAGAAAATGCTTAGAACCCCAAAACATATTTTCTGAAAGCAGAAGCCCTGGAAAATAAATTGGTTGTTGTAATTTTCTTATGTTTGTGCAGCCATTTATCAATCGCAAATTTTCAGGAAAAAAAACACCTTAAATTAATTTTAGTGTACGCAACCACAATATAATACCCACATTTTTGGTACATCATAGAAGGTGATGTTGCGTTGAGTAAATAGATCTCAAACATGTCTCTGTGGGCAGCTGGCTTGACCACTTACAGTGGTCCCGGACTCTGGGGGAATGGGAGAGCCTGGGAACTGCAGCAGGAGGGGGGGCTTTTCCAAGCTCTGTAAAAGTGATCGGGTGGTCAACATTTACAAGATCATAGTTTATGTTATATTATGTACGATACTCTGTTTATATTGAGACTATGCAAGCTTGTATTGGTTACTTTATCAATAAAATAAGATTGAACTAAAAGTGATCAGTTGGATGTAGAGCTGCTCGGATCACTGTTACCTGAAAGCTCGTCACCTGCTGAAAAAAATAAATAAAAATCACACCAGGATCATGGCTGCAGCCTTAATACTGGTATAACAGCTTCCCGTCCACTGTCCAGGTCATATAGGGGAGCCCTTTTCTGTCTATATACTTTTGACTGCGTCACCCGCTTCAAGGTGAAATTTGCGGATGACACCACATTAGTTGAAAGAATAAGGGATGGTGACGAGGCGGCATATCGGCAGGAAATAGGTAACCTAGTGGGTTGGTGCAGAGATAATAATTTAGAGCTTAATGTGGGTAAAGACAAAGGAGACAATTATAAATTTTAGGAGACATAGAGAGACCAGCTATAAGCCAGTTGTGATTGACAGGGGGTCAAGAGGGTACAGCAGTTTATTTATTGGGAACAATATTAGGGAGGATCTGTCATGGCCAGGGCACATATCCTGTCTGATGGGTAAAGCTCATCAGAGAATGTACTTCTTGAGGAATCTGTGGAGGGCAGGCTTTTCTGAGCGGGTCCTACTCAGCTTCTATAAGGCTGCTATTGAGAGTGTGTGCACTTATCACATCCCTTTGTGGCAAGGGATGCACGGTCCATCAAAGAAATTCATTACTTAGGCTGATAAAAAACAGTGCAGAAGATTATTAAGAGGGCGTATTTACAGAGTATAAAAGAACTGGGGGAGAGGAGGTGCCTTCAGAGTGCTATTAATATCCTGACGGATAACTCCCATCCGGTGAATGCCTTGTTTACAGTGTTGCATTCTGGCAGGCTATTTAGGATGATTTCCTCTCGTACCACAAGTCTGCAAAACAGCTCCTTTCCGCAGTCTATAAGATTCTTGAATGCTAGAGGCTTTTTAGGGTTGAATTAAATATGCAGTCCCAGCGGATTTCAAAGACACTTTTCAAGCTCAACTTTCCTCCTCTCCTTCACAAGATCCGTAAACTCCTTAAAAAATGACGATCCTCCCGAAATTCCTCTATCCTCTATATACTAATGACACTCCCAATCCACATCCCTCCCTCCTTCTTTAAATCAGTGAACTCCCTTTTTTCTAAATTCATGTGGGCCCATAAACATCCCAGCCTTAAATCAAGTAGGTTGGCCCTCCCCAAAAGTTACGGCAGCCTGACATCTCCAATCATGAAGCCGCAGCACACTTCACACGACTAGTGGACTGGCACAAACATGGAGAACTGAAAGAGGGAGTATCTCTGGAATGATCCACAACTAGCTTCCTTTAAGCCACCTACCTTGGTGCTTCCCTCACATCCCAGCATCCTTGAAAGCCCATCCTCTTCTCTGCCCCACGATCTCTTGTTCTGCTAGGGCACTTCAGAAATACAAACTCTCCCTGGCCCCATCCCCTTTGTACACATTTTTAGGTAACCCAAAATTATCCCTAGGTAGGAACCCAGGCCCCTTCAGAGGCTTCCTGGCCTGGAATTGTTTTGGTCCTTTTCCTTTCTGTCCAACAACTAAATGACCTTCCTTGAAAGCCCTTTTCAACAGACTTAACACCCAATTGGACTTTTTGAAAGCCTCACAACTCCACTCCTCATGCTTCCTGCCCCATTGGCCTTTCGGAGGCCTCTTACCCAATTTAATTTATTGTGTGCTTCACAAGAACCGCTTCAACACGCCTTGTCCATTATACACTCCCTTTTCACTCAACCTGGAGAGGACTACTGCCCTCAGTTTATAACCAAGTGGGAGACGAACCTCAACCTCACTCTCTCCCCACAACAAAGGGAACGGATTCTACTTCTAGCTCAGAAATCCTCCATTTGTACACAAACCCAAGAAACTAACTTTAAAATTCTCACAAGGTGGTACAGAACCCCTACAAAATTACACAAACATCTGCCCAATTCTACGGATTTGTGCTGGAGGTGTAAAAAGGCTGCAGGTACAATTTTGCACATTTTTTGGTCTTGCCCATTATTACAGGTAGTTAGACTGATCACTCAGAAATGTACAGACTTTAGTGTTCCTGACTTCTCGAAATTCTTCCTACTGCACCACCCATCCATACCACTCAAGAAATCTGTACCCTGGCACCTCTTAAATGCAACAAAGACCTGCATTCCAATGAAAATGAAGAATCCTGACCCCCTTCCATAGCCCTTTGGTTTTGCAAAATAGAGGATATAAACCATGTGAAGGATTTGGTCCAAGAATAAACATGAGACCTACAAAAACACCTGGTTTCACTGGAATTACTAAATCTTCTCTGACATAGGGAAGGCCCAGCTAGCTGGGGACTTTGTTACCTTGGCAGGGGCCTCTACACTCAACCAATCTCATGCCCCCTGAGAGTGAGGTGCTTCTTTGCTGTACCACTTCCTGCCCCTGCCCCAGGGGCCTCTTCTTCATATTAATTAAAAACAAACACTCAGGGCTTGTACAGTTTTGAATCTGTTATGGATCTTTCTTAACTCACCAATGAATAAGGAGGTTTCTCCCCTCACCTACAGCGTGTTGTGACCATTACAACTCTTGTGAATTTTTTTTTCAAATCCTATACTGTGCCTCACCTTTGTAGCTGTGACCTCCTCTACTTGTATGTACATGCTCTTGTGCGATTATAGAGAATAAAAAAAAAATGTATATATATATATATATAAGTGTAGCGGGATGTTGCTTTAAGTAGCCCAAAAAGACTACCTTACCCAGTGTGCAACGGAATACCCACAGTTCTTTTGGGCCTGGCGCAAGGTCTGCTGGGGTTGGACTATATAAGTAGGGGCAGAGCAGCACGGGGCTCTCTTTGGACATCGCCCGCCCAGCAAGTGGATACTGTGCTGGGTCTAGTGTTCCGGACTAGGTCCGAGAGCTGGGCCCTGTGGATCCAAAGAGCCTTCTACTCTTCACAGAAGAACCCCAGAGACGTCTCGTGTATCTACCTTCCAAGGCCTGTCGGGAGGATCGGAGACTCCGGGTATTGTGAGACTGTGTGTGGGACACACAGTGGTGGAAGTCGGCCGCACGGACTGGTTCGGTTGGGTGAAAGAGCACTTGCTCGAAGATTCTTTAGTTAATCTTCAGGCCCAGTGTCTTTTGCTCAGGGCCCATCGTTATCAAGTTGAGCTGCGCACCAGAGGGACAGTGTGCCGTGCAGCCTTAGTTGAACCCCTTGTCGCACATTCAGCAGCTAATTGTTTTACACCCTGTGGATTACAAATAACCTACAAAGTGCACCACCATTGCTAGCGAAGATCCTTCTCTACAGAAACATTGTGAACTAAGTAGTCAGGCCTGACTGTATAGAGTAGAGACATTGCTGGGCGTCATCTTGCCCACGAGGGGGAAGCTTGCAAAGCGGGGTCTATTGATTGATGTGCATAGGATTGAGGGGATTGTGTACCTGTTTTACATACTGACTAGTTCTTATTGCAGGGCTCTGCACGAATAGATGTACTACTGTTTAATCTGATCTTTTATTGTATTCAGTAAACGCATTAGTGATTAAGCAGACACTTTGTGTGGTGTGATTACTGTGCAGAAGAGACGGTTAGTTCAGCAAGTAAATATTACTGTGTATGTTCTCTGCCGTATTGTGATTCCCATAGCCTACGGGTCTCACAATCCTCTAGTTACCGCTAGCTGTACCAGGGGAGGGTAGAGCCAGTTACTGGGGGTAGACAGCAGCGTGTTACAGGCCCGAAAATCAATACCAGCAGCCCTTATAACTGGGGGTATTGCTACATAAGTATCTTATTATGCGATCTATGTGCTGTTTTTATAAAGATAATTTCCATGTATGGTATGTGATGTCTTTTATGTGAGGCGGCTACATCTGCATTTTCATTTTATGCTTTTTATTTATTATCATTTATTAATTATGTGGTTAAAGCCTCATTCACACCTAAAGGTTTTGTAGCTGAAGCTCCAAAATGCTCAAGATCCAAAATCCCATGTATTACAATGGTGACACTTTATTTATGACCGCTCAGACACCTGTAGCTCAGCTCAAAACCTGAAACTCAAAAAGCTACATGAACTACTTTTGAGTCAGATTTGGGCACTCTCCGCCTGTCTGACTTTAATGGGAAGCCCTGATGACCCCCAAATTGGGCATTTTTGAGCATTTCTTCAACTGTATTTTAGAAATTTTTGAGCCTGTAAGAACTGATCTCCTACTCCTAGTATTCTCCAAAAACGCCTGAAGCTTGAATACACAGGTAAAAAGCTTCTAAAATGCTCACATACACACACAAAAAGTCTTAAAATGCTCAAATAAAAATGCCTAAATATAACTGTGCTCAGGTGTGAATGCAGCTTAAGCTGCCTTGGGACTAAGGAATGCTGGCCAATTACACATCATCTGATGCTGCTCATAAAACAAAACACAAGATGGCAGCAACGCGGCACTGCCAACATCAGCTCAATCACTATCTTCTCGCAAGACGGATGAAACACAGCAATGATTGCTTTCATTTCTTAACAACTACTTTGCGTAGCAGAGAAAATCTTTAACGTTCAGAGCCTAATGGCATTGATATTGTAACAGGAACCGCTCCTACACCAAACTTTTCAAATGTTAGCTTTAAGCTACCTTAACGTCATGCTGGGTTGAATAGAGACAAAACTGATGAAATACTTAACTTTTCTGGAGGAAACAAAAAAGGTACCTCTAGAGCTGGTCAATTGATCTCTGCAGATGAGGATCAGACAAACTGATTTCTAGTCTTTCCCTTGAAGTGGTTTTAAATTTAAAAGGTGTTTTACCTTAATGTATTACCTGCATGAAGGTAAAAAACCTCACACTAGCTGTTTGTTCCCCCTCCCACACTCCCTACATTAAGCAGCGCTGGTCTCTCTCCCTGCTTGCACTGGGCAAATTGATAGCACTGGGAGCCAAAGGCTTCTGCTGCTGTCAATCAAATCTAGTAAGGCGGGATCAGGGGGCAGGGCCGAGTCGAGCTGTCTGTGTCTATGGGCACACATATCCCGGCTCAGGAGCACTGCTGCAAATTCCTCCTCCAAATGCCACCTTTTATTTTTTTGCTGCTGTGATAAGACTTCAGGTTAGAGGGTTGCTAGGTTTCTCTGAAATAAATTGAAACTGACAAAAGTTATTGGCATCCATCAGTGTTTATTCCATATTTAATAAAATAAGACTGTTTTCAATTAAACAGAATATTTTAAATAAAAGACAGGTGAGAATAGTAGGATTTTTAAAACAGCTTACCTGTAAAATCCTTTTCTTGGAGTACATCACGGGACACAGAGCAGCATAGTCATTACTATGTGGGTTATATAGAATTACCTTCAGGTGCTGGCACTGGCAACTTCCAAAACAGGAAGTACCCTCCCCTATATAAGCCCCTCCCATCCGGGAGCACCTCAGTTTTGTAGCAAAGCAATACGTGTCCCCAAAAGAGGGGTGGGAGCTCTGTGTCCCGTGATGTACTCCAAGAAAAGGATTTTACAGGTAAGCTGTTTTAAAAATCCTACTTTCTTGTTCATACATCACGGGACACAGAGCAGCATAGTCATTACTATGTGGGACGTCCCAAAGCAATGCCACATGAGGGGGGGGATACACCATACATAAGCTGGGCGCCATCAGGCATGAGGATCTTTTGCGGCCTGCAACACACTGCGCCCAAAGGCGACATCCTCCTGACTTCTAACGTCCACCTGGTAGAACCTAGTAAACGTGTGTACTGAAGACCATGTTGCGGCCTTACAAATTTGCGCCAGGGAGGCCTGGTGATGCACTGCCCATGAAGTTCCAACTGCTCTCGTGGAGTGCGCCCTAACTTTGAACGGAGGCGGTCTACTTCTCAAGCCATAGGCTTGTATTATGACCTGTCGAATCCACTTGGCTAAAGTAGATTTTGATGCTGCCTGACCCTTTCTGGGGCCTTCCGGCAGAACAAACAAAGAATCCGTTCTACGAATCTGAGCAGTGGCTTTTAGATAAGCTTTAACTGCTCTTACTACATCCAAAGAATGCAATAACTTTTCCTCTACCGAGCTTGGTTTGGGGAAAAAAGAAGGAAGAACCACATCCTGGTTCAAGTGAAACCTCGATACCACCTTAGGAAGAAAGGCTGGGTGAGGACGTAATACTACTCTGTCCTTATGGATAACCAGATATGGCTCTTTACAGGACATGGCGGCTAATTCCGACACTCTTCTAGCCGAGCATATGGCTACTAAAAATATCAATTTCCTGGTGAGTAGAACCAAGGAAATGTGCCGCAAAGGTTCAAATGGCTGCTTCTGCAGAACCGACAGAACCAAATTTAGATCCCATGGGCATATGGGAGCCTTAATCGGTGGAATAATACGAGTCACACCTTGCATAAAGGATTTGACAAGTGAATGCATAGCCAGGGGCCTTTGAAATAGTATTGACAAGGCCGAAACCTGGCCCTTGATAGTACTTAAGGCAAACTTCCTGTCTACAGCCCACTGCAGGAAGTCCAGAATTCTGCCTATAACGTACTTACGTGGATGCCATTTTCTGGCCTCGCACCAAGTGATGTACGCCTTCCAAACTCTATAGTAGATCTGCCTGGATACAGGCTTCCTGGCATAGATTATAGTTGATACCACAGAGTTAGAGAGACCTCTCTTCTTTAGGATGTGGGATTCAATAGCCAGGCCGTTAAACTTAGAGTTAGTAAGGAAGGGTGGTATATCGGTCCTTGCGAAAGCAGGTCCGGACGACGTGGAAGGGTCCAAGGACTCCCCACAGACATTTTGATGATCTCCGCGTACCAGGCCCTTCGGGGCCACGCTGGAGCCACCAGGATCACCGGCTTCTTCTCCAACCTGACTCTGCGAAGGAGTCGAGGCAACAATTGTAGCGGAGGGAATGCATATATCAGTCTGAACTGATCCCAAGGGAACGCCAGAGCATCCGAGCCGCAAGCGAGGGGATCCCTTGTCCGGGAGACAAATCTGTCCACCTTTGCGTTGAATCTGGATGCTAGCAGATCTACATCCGGTGTTCCCCACCGCTGACATATTGCTCGGAAGACCTCGGGATGAAGGGACCATTCCCCTGGGCATAACTGTTGGCGACTCAGAAAGTCCGCCTTCCAATTCTCCACCCCTGGAATGAAGACAGCTGATATACATGGGACATGCTTTTCTGCCCATTCCAGGATGTGACTTACTTCCCTCTGGGCTGCACGACTCCTGGTACCTCCCTGATGATTGATATATGCCACTGCTGTGGCATTGTCTGATTGAATTCTGACAGGGGACCCTTGGAGTCTGGATGTCCAGGCTACTAGGGCGTACCGGGCTGCTCGTATCTCTAAGAGATTGATGGGCAGGGTTTTTACTACATTTGACCATCTGCCCTGGAGAGACCATTGCTCCAGTACTGCCCCCCAGCCTATCAGGCTGGCATCTGTAGTGACCACCTTCCAAGATATCGGGCTGAAGGGTTTTCCCTTCTGGAGATTCTGGGGGATCAACCACCAGCAGAGACTCTTCCGAACGGAAGGGGACAAAGCCATCGGGAAGTCTAGAGCCTGAACTTTTCCGTTCCAGGCTGACAATATGGCCCTTTGTAAATTCCTTGAGTGGAATTGGGCGTATGGCACAGCTTCGAATGATGCTACCATCTTTCCTAGCAGCCTCATGCACAGGCGTATGGACGGCTGTCTTTTTGCACAAAGCAGACGGACCAAGGCCCTCAAAGAGGATACATTGTCTAGAGGTAAGAAAATCTTCCTCTGGTCTGAATCCAGCCGTAGCCCTAGATATACCAGGTTTTTCACTGGCTGTAGGGCTGACTTGTCCAGGTTGATGACCCAACCGTGAGACTCTAGATACTTGATTGTATCGACAATTACCACTTCTAGCTTGGCAACTGAGTGGTCCATCAACAACAGGTCGTCTAGGTATGCCATTATCGTTACACCCAGTGTTCTTAGATCGGCCAACAGTGGGGCCAGAATTTTTGTGAACACTCGTGGTGCTGTGGCCAGACCGAATGGTAAGGCTCTGAACTGAAAATGGCGCCCTTCTACTGCAAAGCGTAGGAATTTTTGATGACCTGGAAAGATGGGAACATGCAAGTAAGCATCTTTGATGTCGATCGAGGCTAACCATTCCTCCCCTTGTAGGGCAGCGGTGACCGATCGGATCGACTCCATCCGGAAAGACCGGACGTTTAGAAATTTGTTTAGACTCTTTAGGTCCAATATGGGTCTTATGTCCCCGTTTGGCTTCGGGACTGTGAAAAGGTTTGAGTAGAAACCCAACCCCCACTCTTCCATAGGAACCTCCATAATTACTCCTTGGAGCAATAGTTGTTCTAACGCCAATAGGAGAGACCCTCTTTTCAGAGGGTCTCTTGGCATGCCTGACCACATAAAATGGGACGGAGGAGACTCTTTTAACTCCAACTTGTATCCCAGAGTTACTGCGGAGAGCACCCATCTGTCTTTGATCGTCTCCCGCCAGGTCTCTGCGAACAACTGAAGTCTTCCCCCTACCCGTTTGAGTGGGGGCAGCCCTTCATAGGCTTGACTTGGAGGCTGGTTTAGTACCTCTTCGGATCCAGGGCTTTTTATTACCCTGTGGCTGTCCCTGATTTTTACCTCCTGAGTTTGACCGAGGAGGCCGTCGGAACTGCTTAGTAGCAGACGACGCAGGGATAGGAGAGGTAGTCCTCTTAAAAGATGGACCCCTAGACCTCTTTTTACTCGGTAAGAGAGTACTTTTACCACTGGAAATCTTCTGGATATACTTATCCAGGTCTTCGCCAAAAAGGTGTTCCCCATGAAATGGGAAGCTAACTAAGAGCTTCTTACAGGGAGCTTCAGCAGACCAGTTTTTGAGCCACAGAAGCCTACGCATATGTACCAAAGACAGCGTGAGGCGGGAGGCCTGATGGATAGAATCCTTGATGGCGTCAACCGCAAAGCATAATGCTCTAGGCAGATCAGCCAGAGCCTGGGCCTGTTGGTCTGGCAAATCCCTCAGGACCATTTTCATTTGATCCTTTAAAGCTTGGCAGACCCCAATAGCTGCCACTGCTGGCTGTGTAACAGCCCCTGCTGTGGAAAAAGCAGATTTTAATAAAGATTCCAATTTTTTATCCACTGGATCTTTGAACATTTGAACATTATCTACTGGACATGTCAGTGATTTGTTCACAGAAGAGATGTCTGCATCCACCGTAGGAACATTCCATCTCTGGGTGAACTTTTCCTCCATGGGATAGATCACCGGAAACCTTTTAGGCGGAACAAATAGTTTATCAGGATGTTCCCAGTCCTGGTATATAAGTCCTTCCAATAATGGATGTATTGGAAAGGAGCAATTAACCTGGGGAGCTTTTAGCGACCCCAATGAGGAGACAGCAGTAGTTGATGGTTCAACAAGAGGCACTTTAAATGCAGATCGAACCATGTCAGTTAGGGTCTGGACCCACAATCTTTCAGTCTGTGATGCTGAAAATGGTTCATCTACTGTCGATTCCTCAAAAACAGAGCTAACCTCCTCCTGATCCCCTTCAGGTAGGTCGGTCCCTTCCTGGGACTGTTGCTCTGCCAACAGGCACTCTAATGGAGGTGATGGAGATCTGGCGCGCTTTCTTTCCTGTAGAGAAGAAGCGATCAATGCAGCCAATCTCTGCTCCAATCCCTCCAGAGTTGAGGAAAAAACCTCCTCTGTTATATATGCAGGAGCAGGTGGACTGAGGACAGCCGCAGTACCTGGCACTCCCGGGGGTTCCTTATGGGCATTAACCTCTGATTTCTCAGGGGAGGAGGGTGCAGATGACTGCTCCAGATCCTCAGAGCCCGATGGAGACCCCCTACACTTCCTGAGAGGTATATCTCGGAGTTTTTTAGGCGGCATATTCCTTAGTTCAAAGCTGAGGTATTCCAGCCGCAATACACCCCTTACTGAAATAGTCTAATGCAATTTGCTGCTATGTACATCAGTGGGTGTCTACTAATGCGTCTTTCTGGGGATGCCTGTATCAACCGCCCGCTGTAAGCCCCTATACCATGCTACCAGCTCCTTTTCATGCTCTGTGTCCATAGCAAGCAGCGTGGACTGAGTCCTTTTATCTTGCTGGGATGCCCGCACATGCGCAGAAGCGCTGGGCGCACAGAGCGCGTCATCCGCCAGGCTCCGCCCCCTTTTTGAAGCTAAACCTTATAAAAGGAAAGCATGTGTGCGCGCGCGCGCGCGTGCACGTGTGCGCTCTTGGCGCCATGTAGGGAGAGGAGCCAGGGTCCCTGTTTCACCAGGACTCGGGGATGGAAGGAAACTACTTGGCAGCATGACAGAGGAATGCAGCTTCCCTGATAGAGAGCTCACTCATCTGCCTGGACTTTCACCATGGAAGGAATAGTCCCAAGAAAAAAGACGTTCCACAGCGGCCTCTAGTGGACAAACACAGGTACCGCACTTTTGTCTTTTTTTTTTTTTTTTTTAAAACCTCCTTTATGAAAAAACATTTCCAGGTTTACAGTTTTTTTAAAACTTCCCTTATGAAAAAACATTTCTAGGATTTCTTAGGCATATACAGCTATTAGCGGGAATACCCTTTAGGTAACAGGCAGAAAGACATATTAGGCTTGGGGGTCCCCTCAATAGAACCAAGTTCCTGAGGGGCCCCCACTTACCTTTTCCCCGCCGCAGGACTTTGTTTGGTCCACAGAAGCCCAAACTTCACCTCTCACGGCAGGCATTGTACTAGACCTTCAGGGACCGGGTTCCCAAGGATTCCACTCCCCTGGACCTGTATAGCACCCTGCACAGATAGCCTCTTGGTTTTGGGTATGACCAGAGCTCTGGATCCCAGGGTCCAGCCCTCCTAAGAGAGGCATTACAGGCAAAACCCTGCTCTTCTCTGCAAGGCCCGGGTACCGACCGTTTAGCTATGAAGCTTTTTTGGTCGGATCCGGAATAGCTTGCTAAGGCCCAGAGAACCTGTACACAAGCCCAGATGAATACATGTTAACCTTGGCCAACACCTTAGACACTGGCAAAAAACTGAGGTGCTCCCGGATGGGAGGGGCTTATATAGGGGAGGGTACTTCCTGTTTTGGAAGTTGCCAGTGCCAGCACCTGAAGGTAATTCTATATAACCCACATAGTAATGACTATGCTGCTCTGTGTCCCGTGATGTATGAACAAGAAAGCATGGACAAAATTAAGCGAACCTTATCCTAATATTTTGTTGCACAACCTTTAGAGGCAATCTTTAAAAACAAGCAATTGTTGTAGCTCTGTACCTTCTAACTGGTAATTTGGCAAACTATTCCAGCTCTCTCAGTTCTGAAGCGGTTTTACCCAACAGGCAGTATAAAGTTTTTACCCAACAGGCAGTATATAAAATGTGATTACAAGGACGCTTAGTGAATGTTAATATTATTAGGTCCATCGGTCAACACTAACACCACCATATCTTAAAGTATTATCTAAAGCCAATTTATTTTTTAATTTTGTATTGCATAGGTAATGAATGCTTAAAACCCATTGGTTATTTTCCGTCCTAGTCTCATTCAAGAGATTTCTCTCACTTCCTAAACTGTAGACACAAAAGAAAGTGAGAAGAAATCTTTCCAAAGCGAGTAAAATCCCCTTCAAGACATTTTGCACAGTGGAACAAATAGAATTGTTGGAATAATTTCCCTCTATTCCTGTTCTGGTGACAACTCTAACAATTGGGATTTCTCTCATTTTGTCTCTATTCCCACCATGGTGTTCCGTTTTGCAGGCAGAATCACAGCGATTCTGCCCGCGAAACAAAAATCCAAGGTGTGAATGGAGAAAGAGAGAGAATGATTTCTCCAATATAGGCAACAGGACAGGGATTTTTACCCTTTTCTACACTATATTCGGGGGGGGGGGGGGGGGGAATAAGGTTTGGCTTTAAATGTACTCATTTATTAAAAGTGTGTGTGAAAAGAAATGGTTGTTTTGCATATAGCATATATTTCTTTAAGTGCAATTTTAAGGAAGGGCAGAAAGCAGGGCATTGCCTACTACAAGCAGCAACTCTTTCTTTAGAAACATTGATAAACAGTAACCATTGTCATAAGCCCCTTACTTAGGGCTGGTATAAGGGTGCTGGTCCTTACCTCACAGAGCAGAAGATCCATGATGTGGAAGACCATACAGAGGGGAAATTTGGCTGTAAAAAGGCTCAAGAACCACTGCGAGGCATACATGTGTGCTTCCAGGTTCAGTGACATGAAATGGGAGTAAAGATCTGGTAGTTGATCCTGTCAATGAGAAACACAGCATATTATGAAACACATTCATTTACTGAACTTCTTTTCCTTTAAATATTTGTAGACACCTGACCATCACACCTAAATTAGCTGGTTGGCCATTCAATTCCAACAATAAATAGGCTTTATTTAACCATTTCAATAGCAGGCACTTTCACCCACTTCCTGCCCAGGCCAATTTTCAGCTTTCACCGCTGCCACACACTGCGCAACAATTGTGCGGTCATGCAGCACTGTACGCATAAGAATTTTTTATCATTTTTTTTACACATAAATAGAGCTTTATTTTGTTGGTATTTATTCACCGCTGTTTTTTTTATTTTTTGCTAAATAAAAAAAAAGACAAAGTTTAGAAGAAAAAAAAGGGTTTTTCTTTGCTTATCTTAAAGAATTTTTTAATTTAGGTCAAAATATTTTCTGCTACATTTCTTTGGTGAAAATAACCCAAATCAGTGTTTATTATTTAGTCTGCATCATAGAGTCCACAAACTATGGTAAATATCTGAAAATTGATAAATCCTGATATACAGACACCCTCATCTCATTGCTAGGACAGTAAAAAATACCCAGAAATGACCGCTTTTTGGAAAGTAGACAGTCCAAGGTATTTAGTAAGAGGCATGGCAAGTTTTTTGAAGTTGTAATTTTTTGTCACAATTATTTTGAGTAATTGAGTAATATAATGTAATAAAAAAAAAAAATTACAAATTGTCATCAGTGCAGTACAGCATTATTATATAACTGGTGTCAGTGATCAGGGACACTGACTGGTGACAGTATGTAAAAACAAAAAAAAGAATATTTGGAAAACACTCACATAGCGTGATACCATTTTAAAAGTAGTAATTTAATGAAGGTAAAATAGAACACTCACATTTAGAGGATCTTGCATAAGCCTATCATGACAGGTACATGAGCGATGCTTGTAGGTAGGTCCACCCGATGCGTTTCGACTAACAAGTCGTCATCTGGGGTATGGACCCCCTACATATGCCTCGCTTTTATAGGTCTGATGACCTCTAACTGAATGAGCACGGCACAGGAAGTAAACAGGAGGGGTCATTCAATGGGAATGGGTCTTTGAATAAGACCATCTCTATATTTAATTTGTTTATGCAATTCACATTAATTGTAACCGATGACCCTTGTTGAGGTCTGTCGTATTTATTTTCCATTATTGCAGCCCAGTGGTGTGTGAATGAGTTGTCATTGCGAGGCTTGGCATGCAGATGTGCTGACTTCAAATTGAGGCTTGCTCTAAGTACCGAGATTTCCATCCATCACAGTATAGCTGGGTTTCCTTTAATGCATTTGGATCCGCCCACAGTCCTGATTCATTCTGGCTAGGGTGACTTCTGGCCGCGCGGTTAGAGAGAGGCTTGGTTGTTATCGCCATGGCCAGACAAGGAAGCGGTCTGGCGCACGGGCGGAAGTGATGTCATATAGCTCAGGTTCCAGAATAAGGCTTGGTTGCTATTCTCATAGCCAGACGTAGGAGCGGCTTGACGCACGGGCGGAAGTGATGTCATACAGCCCCAAAACGAGGCGTGGATAGCGATTTATGGCCAGGCTGTCTGTAACTAGCATAAGAGCTGGACTTAAAAATGTAGTGGCACCTTTATGTATGTGGCATCTTCCGAGGATAAATCTGGTAGTTATTAAGCCTTGTTTATGACACATAAAGCCCTGTACACACGATCGGTTTGACTGATGAAAACCGTCCGATGGATGGTTTTAATCAGACCAACCGATCGTGTATGGGACCCATCAGTCTTTTTTCCATCGGTTTTAAAAAATAGAACATGTTTTAAATTTTTCCGATGGATAAAAAACCGATCGAAAACTCAGATCGTCTATGGGCAAGTCCATCGGATCAAAAACCCACGCATGCTCAGAATCAAGTCGACGCATGCTCAGAAGCATTAAACTTCATTTTTCTCGGCTCATCGGAGTGTTTTACGTCACCGCGTTTGGAACGGTCGGTTTTTTGACTGATGGTGTGTGGGCAAGACTGATGAAAAACAGTTTCATCGGATTTCCGATGGACAAATCCATCGGACGAAAATCCATAGGTTATCCGATCGTGTGTACAGGGCTTAAGACTTAAAACCAAAGATGATATTTACCCATTCACTTACGGGTTTGTGACCGGAAGTGATGTCACGTCCTGTTTACTTCCTGTGTCGTGCTCATTCAGTTAGGGGTCACCAGACCTATAAAAGCGAGGCATATGTAGGGGGGTCCATACCCCAGATGACGACTTGTCGAAATGCGTCGGATGGATGTACCTACAAGCATCGCTCATGTACCTGTCACGATAAGCTTATGCAAGAAACTCTAAATTTGAGTGTTCTATTTTAACTTCCTTAAATTACTACTTTTAAAACGGTATCACGCTATGTTTTCCAAATATTCTACATGTCACGTTGATACTGAGCCTTTTGCCCTCTACATGAGTGTATGATATACTCCTCTACATTCCATTGAAGTCCTGGTTGGTTGATGTTGACTTGGGCAGCGTATGCTTTGCCAAGTCACTGACATCTGGTAAGCATCCTCTTATCATCGGTGGTGGTTGTCTGGTTGTTTCTTCACGTATATATCCAGAGGGACATATCTATCTTTGGACTGTGTCCATTACTTTGGATCAGCTTTCCATTGCCTGGATTGTATCAGTCACTTTTATTCACTATATGGACAATTTTTGTGCACCCAATATTGCTATACTGTCACCATATGTATAGAGACATTTGTTGCCACAATCACACTGGGTGAAGTAATTATATTGCCATTATTTATGTGTATGCTCTTTTTTTATCACATATATGATTACACCTTTTTCATTAATAGCGCTGCACTTTTCCACATACACTATTTTGCTTTTTTGTCCACAAGCTGTGCTGGCTGCTGTTTTTTAAATTTGTCACAGCGCAGTATATATTTTCTATTTCTACAATGATTTGTCATTGGCCATGTCAGATGGACACAGCTGGTAACAGATCACGCTGCTCTGCGGCCCTGTGAGAGATGTGCGTTCTGTGATGACCTCATATGACGTCCTCCCAGAACAGTGCTCCAGCCCAGCCATCATTCTACGATAGGCCAGGTGGGAAAGTGTAAATCACTGCTGGGTTTTTAATTTTTTGCTAAACAAAAAAAGACCAAAATACCAAGACGAAAATGTAAACTGCGACTATGGTATAAATATAGCTAATTTCTTGAGGCCCGAAAATGCATGGACAGCACAAATATCCCCCAAATGACCCCTTTTTGGAAAGTAGACAGTCCAAGGTATTTCGTAAGAGGCATGAGGAACAGGGACACTGACTTTTACAGTATGTTTTATACATACCGTATATACTCGAGTATAAGCCGACCCGAATATAAGCCGAGGCACCTAATTTTACCACAAAAAACTGGGAAAACTTATTGACTCGAGTATAAGCCAAGGGTGTCCATCTGCATGCCTCACTGTGCCTCACTGCATCCATGTGCATGCCTTACTGTGCCTATGCCTCACTGTGCCCAATCTCCCTACCTGATCTCCGGCGCTGTGTGACTAGACTGACGTTTAACATGGGAGTCTTTGGAAGGGGTGACCGAGTTTGAAAAATCGGTGCTCCCCGGCCGTAGGTCTTCCGGACAACAAACTTTGCACACTTGTAGAAGAAGAGTGAGGCTACATGTGTGCCAAGTTTGGGGTCCAGGGGACCTATGGCCGGCCGGTACCAGCTCTCCAAATTCCGGGAGATCAGGCGCAAAAAGCCGACTCGAGTATAAGCCGAGGGGAGCATTTTCAGCACAAAAAATGTGCTGAAAAAGAAGAGTGGGGCTACATGTGTGCCAAGCTTGGTGTCCAGGGGATCTAGATCCGGCCAGTATCGGGTCTCCAAAATCACCGGAGAAATTACCATTTAACATGGGAGTCTATGGAAGGAGTGCCCGGCTTTGAAAAATCGGTGCTCCCCGGCCGTAGGTCCCCTGGACAACAAACTTTGCACACTTATAGAGGAAGAGTGGGGCTACATGTGTGCCAAGTTTGGGGTCCAGGGGAATGTGCTGAAAAACTTGGCTTATACTCAAGTATATACGGTATATGGCTTTTTTTGGGTTTGAGATTACCAGGTCCAACAGAGCATCATTCCTAGTTGGGGCCTCAATAAACTGGACCATAAAAATTGTCCTGCAATAGGTTTATACATTTTTGCCATTACTCCAGTCAATTTCTGGGTAGTTAAAATCCCCCATTATTATTACCGTCCCAGCCCTTTCCATCTGTGCAAGGAGCCGAGTCTCTACCTCCTCATTAACATTGGGTGGTCTATAACAAACTCCAATGATTAACTTTGAACTACGCACATCTGTATGCAGTTCCACCCATAATGCTTCAGACTCATCCCACTCTCCATCCACCAGGTCCTCTTTCACACTCGCTTTGAGATCACTTCTCACATAGAGACAGACCCCTCCACCTTTCCCTTTGACCCGGTCTTTCCGAAAGAGTGCATAAAAAGTATCAATAAATTTAGAACAGTAAAATGAAGAATTTAATGGCATTCTTTTAGGAACTGAAAGTCACAGAAAAGAATGGGGAAGGAAAGGGAGTAGCCATATAGGCTCCCCTTTCCTCATGGGGTCACTGTAACTGCAAGGTTAATACATAAGTTTCTAAGAAGGTTTAGCTACAGGGCTAGAGAGTCAATAGTTTTAAAAAAAAAAAAAAAACCCCAGTCAGTAGATTTGATTAAGCTCAGGTGTGTTAGAGAGTTCTGGAAATCTGAGAATCAGTAAGGGATTGGTTAGTGAAATCAGGTGTTAGATCAGGAAAATTCTAGAAGCTGGTTTCTGGTCCATTTAAGGAGCAGTTCCAGGCAGGTTAGTGGTGCGATACCAGAAGATTCCAGCAGGAGGAGCTCCCCACCCTACCCCCCCCCCCCCCCATCTTTTTCCCGTCGCGGCCAATTCATGTGGTAGGCTCCCTCTGGTGAATTGCCAGAGGGGAGAATTAAGGAAAGTCAAGTTCAAGTAATAATCAGCTCGAGTCTCAGTGGCTGGGTTGAGTACGGGTATTGATAAACACTTGGTTGGAAAGTATGTTTTAAAAGTTAAAATTGGTGGATTATGGATTTATGTTTTGAAAACCAGTGAATCAGGCCGTGGCCAATAATTATCCAAAAAAAAATAATAATATAATAATAATATATATAAAAATAAAAAATGTTACATGGAGATTAATAAAAATTGGTTGTTTAAGTTATAACTTGCTCTGGTGTTTTTTGTGCTCTATGCATGTTTGCGGGGGTGTGCATGATGCATGTGATCCCATAAGACATGACATGCACTAGTCTGCAGCCTTGTATAAAAACCTCTGCTCATCTCACAATAGCACAACGCCAGATTAAGGAATCCAAGCCCTGCTGCTTTCTATCTGGCTTGTGCAACTTAAAGAAATCCAGGAGTAAACATTGGCAGCACAGAAGAGAAATCCATGTTGGAAAATATCAACAGTGACATCCAGGCTGTTTATTATGCAGAATGAGAGCGAAGGGAAACAGATGGCCATTCCTTTAAGGAAAGGTTTAGAGTAATATTGACAGCAGCATTAGTGGGGCCGTGTGTCTGCATATGGATACACAAATGTTTAGTATACAAACCCAATAGGGAAAAAAGTAAACTCTCCTGGGGAATACGTAATAATACCTTGTGTAAATTTGGCACACATATTCCCCCTAGGTACATTACCTACAATAGATTGCTTTGTGACTGCTACATTGAATAGAAATGTTTTTATTATAAAATCTCATTGCAAAAGTCAAGTATTAAGAGAGATTAAGTAATCTACTTCTAGAAAAGTTAATTAATAGCAGCTACATAAAAGATTATGTAGTGTAGTAACGGGGGAGGGCAGAGGAGCTGGGCCAGCACAGACAGTAATTCGATATTTCCAGAAGAGGAGAGTGCTATGACGTACAAGGAAATTGATTAGTCACATTTTTTGACCACTTGCATCAAACCATGTTTGGGCATATATGGCGACGGGGTGGCCGCTCTGTGCCGGATCATGTACATGATTCAGCATGTCTGGGTAGGGGGAATGCGCACGTTGTCCCATCTGTGCTGTGATTCAGCACAGCACATGCTGATTGGCTTAACGAATCACAGTACAGGGCCCTGTGTTTACGAACAACCCAGGGCTCTCTATACGGAGCAGCAGTTTGACCGTTTTCCCCCTGCAAAGCAGGGAGAAAAATCGGCCGCATTGATTAGAAAAAGCGGCACACATTACACATTGTTAGGCACACAGTTAACCACTTGATTGTCCTTAGGTGTTAACCCCTTCCCAGCCAGTGTCATTAGTACAGTGACTGCGTATAGTATTAGCACTAACAAAACAGAGGGAGAACCCAGCGCACTACAAGCAAGCAGTCCCTGATGGCTGACAGACTGAAGGGGCATAGGAGCAGTCAATGAGGGTAAAAATCCAGTGTGCTCAAATAGTGGCAGCCGCTGCAAAGAAGCTAGAAGAAACTCTGCAAAGGAAGATTACTTCCTGCAAAGGAATGCTTACTTTTTATTAAAGTACCTACCTGCTACACTTAGATGGCGGTGCTCTCTCCTCTTCCTATAGTATTAGCACCGATCAATATACACTTTTGGGGATTTTTTTTTACCAAAGACATGTAGCAGAATACATTCTGGCCAAACTTCATCAAGGAATTCACATTTTTTTTTTTTTTTTTACGTTTTTATATATGTTTTATAGCAGAAACTAAAAGGAAAAAAATTGTTTGTTTTTTTCAAAATGTTCAGTCTTTTTTTGTATATATAATAATAAAAAAAAACAAAAAAAAAACACAGTGGTGATCCAATACCACCAAAAGAAAGCTCTGCTTGTGTGAAAAAAATGACAAATTAAATTTGGGTACAGTGTTGCATGACAACGCAATTACCAGTTAAAGTAACAGTGCTGAACAGCAAAAATTGGCCGGGTCAAAAACCTCATGGAGGTCAAGTGGTTAAAAGGCACATTGCAAGCCAATAAAAAAAAAAAAAAGAAAAAAACACAGCATTAAGAGCCCATTCACACAGGGGCGGCACGACTTGTCCCGCGACTCTGCTGGGCGATCTTCACACGACTTCAAAGGTGACTTGCAAAATGACTTCTGTATTGAAGTCAATGGAAGTCGCCCTGAAGTCGTCCCAAAGTAGTACAGGAACCTTTTTCTAAGTCGGAGAGACTTGAGTCGCTCCTATTAGAACGGTTTCATTGTACAGAACGGGACGCGACTTGTCAGGCGGCTGAGTGGCCTGACGAGTCGCCCCTGTGTGAATGGGGTCTGAAAGTGCTTGCAGCTTCTTTTATTTTATCTGAAATGTTTAAGTTGGTGATGGGGTCTCTAACAGCTTCCGGACTGCCCACCACATATATAATGCGGCAGGGCAGCCCGGCTGTGCGAAATCACGTACCTGTACCTGATTTTGTGCATGCAAGTGTATGGGGGGCCTGCGGGTCCAGCGGCGGCGATGGCCGCCGTGACCCGCTGATCGTTCTGTGGAGAGACGGAGCACCAGTCTGCCTATGTAAACAAGGCAAACCACTGACCTGTCAGAGAGGAAAAGAGAGATCTTGTGTTTCAGCCAAGCTGAAACACTGATCTCTTTTCCTCCAGTGCATGCGCCCCCCACACAGTTAGAAAGCATCTCCCAGGCACACACTTAACCCCTTGATCACCCCTGGTGTTAACCCCTTCCCTGCCAGTGTAATTTATACTGTGACAGTGCATTTTTTGCACTGATCACAGTATTGGTGTCACTGGTCCCCAAAAAAAGTGTGACTTCGTGTCCAATTTGTCCACCGCAATGTCGCGGTCCCGCTAAAAATCACTGATCGCCTCCATTGCTAGTAAAAACAATAAAAAGTCCCTAATTATATCCTATAGTTTTTGGATGCTATAACTTTTGCGCAAACCAATCAATATGCGCTTATTCTGATTTTTTTTTGATTTTTTTTACCAAAAATATGTAGCAGAATACATATTTGTCTAAATTGATGAAGAAAATTGTTTTTTTGTTTTTTGTTTTTTTTAATTTGGAATGTTTTATAGCAGAAAAATATTGTTTTTTAATTCAAAATTGAAATTGACAGTTTTTTTGTTTATAGCGCAAAAACATTTGTTTTGAGACAAACAAAAAAAAGTCCAACTCCGGGCTTTTTTTTTTTTTTTTTTTTTTTTTTTTATTCGCGTTATCCCCTCCCAGTAAATAATTTTCTCCACTAGATGTCCTAAGTTGTCTGGGGTTGATTGACACCTGGTGTCATTCAGCAACAAAGGATTTGCTGCTACTTGGGGATGCAGCCTACATCCATCTGTGGCATGCTGCTAAGTCCAACATAGGAAAGAAAAGAATGTGTCCATACAGTGACTGCCAAAAACACAAGAGGTTTATTTCCAAATAGCAAATTACAGCAACATCGGCAGTCCCCAAAGGCCTGTAATGTTTTACACAAATAAGTGCCCTAATTGTAAGGTCAAGATGTTGATATTTTTGACAGTCCACTTTTGCCTGGAAGCATTTCACAACAAAATAGTTATTGGATTAAGGTGACTGAGTTGGCTATAAATGCTGGTGTATGATCCCATTAAATTTGAGGAAACCAGCTGGATGAACAGTAATCTTATCCAACATTACAAGTCTAGTTATAATCTAAAATTACTAGATTACTTAACCAGTTTCACCCACTTCCTGACCAGGCCAATTTTTGCGATAGGGCACTGCATTGCTTTAACTGACAATTGGGCGGCCGTGCTATTTCATCACCTCTGCGGTTGTAATTTTTATTGAAGAACAAAGTACTTTACATCCATTATTGGCATCAGAGCATCATAATACATTAGACCTGAACCACTCTTGGTTTCAGATAGTACAGCACATTACTCACAAACGTGTACATTATTTGCATCTTCCCATTCAAGACAATAAACAATACCCCGGGACAATTGTGCATCCAATCAACTGGGTCCCTGCTACCAATGCAAGAGCACTGAGAAACTCACAACAACCTATCCAGTACTAATTCCACCGGAGCCAACCCTGGTACACTCAACCATGGATCCCATAATTTGGAAAACTTTTCTGTACAGCCTCTATGTTGGTAAATACGTTTTTCTAACTTCAAGGTGTTACCCATTTGTTTTATCCACTCCTTCACAGTGGGGGGTTCCGTTGACTTCCAGTGCCGTAGAATCAGCATTCGGGCCTGAAAGAGGGCCCTAGCAATCGCCTGTCTGGGCATCTCCTCCAGCGTGTCACCTTCAATAATACCCAACACGCAGGATTTGGGCTCTTTAGCAATTTGAACCTGAAAGGTTTGGTTAAGGACCTCCACCACCCCCGTCCAGTAAGCATCCGGAGTTGGACTTTAATACAAAACTCACTTGCAGGAGACGTTCAAGCTGGTAAAACTTGCAATGAAGATCTTCAAAGTTATTCTTGTAAAGGTTTCTAAACTGGTAGTCGTACATAATCCGGACCAGCACACAGAATGCCTGCTCCTCTGGCATCTGCACAGGAACAAAAAGAATAACAACAAAAGGTCATTCATTATTGCTAGCATCCAAATATTCCTGTGGCACCAATGTCATCATAATGTCAAACACTAAAAGCTTTATGTACAATCCAGTTTCTTGTGCCTTGATTGTACAACTGACTAAAAACATACAGTCCAGCATCAAAAGCACTAGAAAAAGTATGACTGGTCTGATACCCATGTCCTTGAACCAATGATATGGCTGCATTCATTAAAAAAAAGACGTGCCAACTTTTACCCCTGCTTACACACAAGGACTAGAATTGTACAATCCTGAGAAAATCCAGGCCAAATTACATACAGTATACAGTAAAACCTTGGTTTGAGAGTAAGTTTGTTTGAGAGCGTTTTGCAAGACAAGCTAAATTTTTTAATACATTTTGACTTGATATACAAGTGATGTCTTGATATACAAGTAGTGTCATGTCACAACCAAGTATAAAAGAGAAGAGAGGCGCCTCTAAGTGTACCAATATGGTTACATTTAATGAAGGTACAACATTTAGCAACTCACATGGTTGATGATTAAAAGAGGCACATCTAAGTATGCAGGCATCCGGGGTAAAGCTGTCCACATAGACCGTCCTCCTCACCGCCATCAATGTTGTCCCTTCCACGCTGCGCTCCACGAGCGGTTCAAGCCTCGCTTTCAGAACGCTCTACTGCAGGGTAGTCTTTCAGGTCACAATTGCAGAGTGACCGAGGTGAGAGCCAGTGGTGAGGAGGACGGTCTATGTGGACAGCTTTTCCCCCGGATGGCTGCATACTTAGATGTGTCTCTTAATCATCAACCATGTGAGTTGCTAAATGTTGTACCTTCATTAATTGTATCCTTCTAAGTGCTACACTTAGAGCCCTTTCACACTGGAGGTGTTTTTCAGGCGCTTTAACGCTAAAAATGGCACCTGTAAAGCGCCTGAAAAAAGCCTCAGATGCAAATCCAGTGTGAAAGCCCGAGTGCTTTCACACTGGGGCGCTGCGCTGGCAGGACGTCAAGAAAAGTCCTGCTTCTTTGCAGCACTTTAGGAGCGGTGAACTCACCGCTCCAAAAGCGCCCCTGCCCATTGAAATCAATGGGCAGCTTTGCCAAAGCGCTGCTGCAGCGGCGCTTTGTGGGTGCTTTTAACCCTTTTTTGGCTGCTAGCGGGGGGTTAAAAGCAGCCCGATATCGGCAGTAAAGCGCAGCAAAAACTACAGTAAAACGCAGCTAAAAATAGCGGCGCTTTACTGCCGACGCCCGGGCTTTGCGAGTGTGAAAGCACTCTTAGAGGAACCTCACATTGCCATTATCTTTTTATATGGACTATAAACTGAAGGATTTATGAATAAATGGTTGTGGAACGAATCATTTGAGTTTCCATTATCTCTTATGGGGAAATTCACTTTGATATACAAGTGCTTTGGATTACAAGCATGTTTCTGGGACAAATTATGCTCACAATCCAAGGTTTTACTGTACTTCAAATAGAATATATCTAACGTACGCAGCAGCTTTGTTCTACAGCCCAGTGTGATATTTACAATTCTACTGTGTCATGTCTGTCCCAAAACACACCAGGCCTTACACTATTGTTCAGTGTAGTTTAATTTATTCAAGTGTGTCAAATAAGATATTTATGTGCTGTGCTGCAGAAACCATTTAGACGTCAGGTTTAATTCTGAATAGCTGATATCAAACAACAAAAATATTTAATTTTAGATACTTCTACAGTTGTAAAATCGATGGTGTAAAAAAATTGTGGGAATTTACTGTATTTCTGAGTAACTTCTAAAAAAGAATCTGGTCTACACCAATCTTTTGACTGGGCGATAGTATTTCTGAGTAACTTCTAAAAAAGAATCTGGTCTACACCAATCTTTTGACTGGGCGATAGTTTAAATACACATCTAAAATCATATGGGTGACATAAAATTGTTCAAGAAAGGTATCCCAGATATCAGCCCTTTGGTGTAAGGAGAGATCTATGCACTGAAGTGCATGCAGAAAATTCATGAAATTTGACCTAAGCATATATCTCTGTAGTGTTTACTTATCTCTTTCTAAAGCTCTAAATGCTGCTTCTCTCTGGTGCTCCGTTCCTCTGTTATTATTTGTGTCGGAGAGGGAGCTTAGAGGGAGATTAGCAGGGAGCTGGTCTATTCAGACTACAGCATTGAATGTTCCTTCCTTCCTTCCTCTGTCTATCTGGAAAGGGTGTGGGGGGGGTGCCTTTCCTCCATTCAGATCTCACACAGTGGAAGCCCAGACTCCCCAACCGCCCCCCATGTGCTGCTGAAAGAGGAAGAAAGATTTCTAACACGATTTGCACTTTCCAAAGAGTGTAGAAAGGGAAAGACAGCAGATATACCAGTAAATCTTAAGTAGGGAAATTTGTTTTATCTCTATGTATCATCTGAGGCTATTCACTTCACTTGGTATATCGGAGGGTTTACATCCACTTCAAGTGTGTACAGCACACCAATCACCACCAAGCATTTGGGGTACACACTCCCCAGACAGTAGGACCTCACAAGCACAGTGTCAATCAGTGTTAAGTTTGGTCCATTTCGTCTGGTGAGTGGGACACGAGAGGGGAGTGTGGCACATGGCACAGCATGTCTACATGAAGCACTTCAGCACTTTCAATATATTTTTTGGAGCACCGAGCACTTTATAAGAGAATGTTTTTGCTATTGACTTTTGTCACAATTAATATATTATTATTATTTTGATTGTCATGTCATGTTAGGTTATAGCCGACTTCATTTATTGTGTTTGTACTTGATTTTAATAAATATAGCTACGGTATCACACTATTTGGATCCATTCTTCTGTTTTTTCCTGTGGTGTAGGAGAAGACTGCTACCATCCTTAGGGATTGGGGATGGTGTAGAGGAAGATTTTCTCTCTTCAGGGAAACAAGTGTGTATTTGACGTCTGTGCATGTGAGGTCCTACTGTCTGGTGAGTGCGTTTCCCAAGTGCTTGGTGGTGAATGGTGTACATTACACATTTTTCTGTGCGGACTTCACTGCATGGATCTCTCCATACAACAAAGGACTGATTTATGGGATACTTATATTGGACAAAAACGATGTCTCCCAAATGATTTTAGTTGCATGATATTCCAGTTTAGATACTATTAGGTTATCAAGCCAGCATGGTAATGCAATCCCTAGTGTCTGCTCCATTAAAAGCCAAAAGGTCAGCAGCAGCTGCCATATTTGTGTACTTACAGAATCACTTTAAAGTAAGCTCACTTTAAATTATCCTTCCCCAATAGCGCATATTCCCCATTCCTTCACTCCCCTGCCACTGCATTCAGCAGCAAGAAGCAGGGAAGCAGAAGACACCCTGTGGAAACCAACTCACTCAAGGTGTAGCCTACACATGACTATGAATTCTCCCCATGTGTCCGCACTGGTGCTTAGGTATTGGCCCAGCCCAGTCACATGGAAGAAGTCCATATCCAGAAGTAACAGGTATTTTTTTTTTGCTTCCGGCAGTAAGGGAAAAAGTTGAAAATGTGCTGCTGGGGAGAAGGGGATTAAAGCAAAGCTCAGGTTTGCTTTGGATGAGCATATGCTGCAATTCATCCTAATAAAAGCTAAAGACACTAAACACTGTAATTTGCTTTGTACTCCAAGAAAGTCTGTTGCTGCTGCTTTCTTTTCCATTTTATTTTGAGATCAGATCATCTCTTTAGAAAAAAGTACAGACACGAAAAATAATAGGAGAGGGCAGCCCAGACAACATGATGTCTCTGCCTGTGTGTTCATTGTCTCTTCTGCTGATTGTGTTGATTGTCTCCTCTGCTGGTTGAATCTCGTAAAACCCCTAATACACAGAAAGAAACATTTAGACTAGTGTGGCAAGCACAAGGGCAGCCAGGGGTTGCTTCTTGCCTCTATCATCATACAGACATTGTGACAACAATTTCAGAGAGGGAAAAAAATGTACTTAAACTGGTGTCACCCCAGGTGGCCTGATCTGAAAAGTATTTGAAAAACACAATCAAAGCAATAGCTTTCTAGGAAGTAGCTGTGAGAAAGGCCAATCTGCTTTCTAGAAGCCTTAGAATTTTTTTTTCCAGTGCTGCAAACTGCTGATTAATAGGGGTACAGAGCAGGGTGACCCCCACTGGTACACAAGCCTGTGCAACTGCAAGGATATTCTCTTCTGAGCTAAAAAGAAAGTCCTTCAACAGTACTCAAAGTTTGCAGTTAGACATTTACAAAAGATAGACAAAAATGTGGAAACCACACACAGCGGAGAAAACAAATCCGTGCAAGAGTCTCTGACTGCTTAGTGAAATAAAGAAAATAATGAATACAGCCAGACTGAAACTTTCCTTTTTTTAAATGACAATTGAAAGAAAGGATTCTAAAAGTATGTACTCAACATACAGTATACTGCCAAAAGTATTAGGACACCTGCCTTTAACCACTTAAGCCCCGGACCATTTCGGGCCATTAGGACCAAGCCTGTTTCTTTCTCGTACATCACGGGACACAGAGCGACATAGTCATTACTAATGGGTTATATAGATACCGTCAGGTGCTGGCACTGGCAACTTCCAAAACCGGAAGTACCCTCCCCTATATAAGCCCCTCCCATCCGGGAGCACCTCAGTTTTTTGCCAGTGTCTAAGGTGTTGGCCAAGAAGAAACATGTGTTTTTCACTGAGCTTGCGTACAGGTTCTTTTGGGCCTCAGTAAGCTATTCCGGATCCGACCAAAAAAGCTTCATAGCTAAACGGTCGGTACCCGGGCCTTGCAGAGAAGAGCAAGGTTTTGCCTGTAATGCTTCTCTTAGGAGAGCTGGACCCTGGGATCCAGAGCTCTGGTCATACCCACGACCAAGATGTTTTCTGTGCAGGGTGCTATACAGGTCCAGGGGAGTGGAATCCTTGGGAACCCGGTCCCTGAAGGTTTGATTACAATGCCTGCCGTGATAGGTGAAGTTTGGGCTTTTGTGGACCAAACAAAGTCCTGCGGCGGGGAACAGGTAAGTGGGGGCCCCCAGGAACTTGGTTCTATTGGGGGACCCCCAAGCCTAATTTGTCTTTCTGTCTGTTACCTAATGGTATTCCCGCAAAATTCTGTGCATGTCTGTAACTACTAAAAAAATGTAATAATTTTTAATGGTGGTCAAGAAAAAAAAAAAAAAAAAATTTTTTTATATATATATTTAATATATTAGACTGCGGTACCTGTGTTTGTCCACTAGAGGCCGCTGTGGAATGTTTTCTTGTCATGTGGACTAGCTTCTTCTCAGCAGAGCAAAGTCCAGGCAGATGGTGAGTTCTCTTATAGGAAACTGCTTCCTCTGCCATGTTGCAGTGCTTGTCCATCCCCCGGCCTGCGGCAAAGAGGGGCCCTGGCTCCTGTCCCTTGTTACCATATTTGAAATTAGCGCCGAAGGCGCACGTGCCCGCGCGCGTGCACGCGCCTCTATATATAGAGGTGAGCCGGGAAAGGGGGCGGAGCCTGGGGGATGACGCTCTGTGCGCGCCGCAGCGCTTCTGCGCATGTGCGGGCGTCCCAGCAGTTTTAAAAAAACCACAATATTGTAGTGAGCTGGCTATGAAGTACAGAGACAGAGCTGGCAACATTTAAAGGCATACAGCAAGCGGTTGATACAGGCATCCCCTAGAAAGGCACATTAGTAGACACCAACTGTGATATAGCAGCAATTGTGCTAGACTATTCTCAGTAAAAGTGGTGTATTACGGCTGGAATACCTCAGCTTTAGGCTTAGGAATATGCCGTCCAGAAGCTCCGGAACTGAATCTTCCAGGAAGCGAAGGCGGTCTCATCGGGCTCGGAGGATCTTGGGCATACTCCTGCTGCACCAGTCTCCCCTGAAGTTCAGAGGTAAGTGACCGTAGAGACCCCGCAGGGGTACTTGGTACTGTGGCTGTCCTCAGTCACCTGCTCCTGTGTATGTAACAGAGGAGGTTTTTTCCTCAGCTCTGGGAGGATTAGAGATAGATTGTCAACATTTATCGCTGCCTCCCTGTCAGGGAAAGCACGCCCGATCTCCGTCTCCTCCTTCAGAGTGCCTGTTAGCAGAGCAACAGTCCCATACAGGGATCGACCTGCCTGAAGGGGATCAGGATGAGGTTGATTCTGTTATAGAGGAATCAACAGTGGGGGAACCTTTTCTCAGCATCTCAAGCTGAAAGATTATGGGTTCAGTCTCTGACTAACATGGTCCGATCAGCATTTAAAAATGCACCTTGCGGAACCATCAACCACTACTGTATCCTCGTTGGGGTCGCTAGAAGCCCCCAGACTGTTTGTTCTTTTCCACTTCACCCTTTACTGAAAGGGCTCATTTACCAGGATTGGGAACGTCCTGAGAAAATATTTATTCCCCCAAGAGATTTCCGGTGGTCTATCCCATGGAGGATAAGTTCATCAAAAAAAAAAAAAAAAAAAAAAAATGGAAGGTCCCTACAGTGGACGCAGCCATCTCTTGTATGTATAAATCACTGACATGTCCAGTGGATAATGTCCAAATGTTCAAGAACCCAATAAATAAAAGATTGGAGTCCTTATGAAAATCTGCTTGGTGATACAACCAGCAGTAGCAGCTATTGGGGTCTGCTAAGCAGTGAAGGATCAGTTGAAACAGGTCTTGAGGGACTTGACAGATCAGCAGGCTTTGCCCTAGCTGATCTACCTAGAGCCTTAGGCTTTGCGGTTGACGCCATAGAGGATTCAGTCCATCAGGCCTCCCGCCTTACGCTGTCTATAGTACATATGCGTAGGCTCCTATGGCTCAAAAACTGGTCTGCTGAAGCTCCCTGTAAAGAATGGCTGGTTAGCGTCCCATTTCATGGTGAACGCTTATTCAGGGAAAACCTGGACAAATATATCCAGAAAATTTCCAGCGGTAAAAATACGCTCTTGCCGGTTAAAAGCAGAGTTAGAGGTCCCTCTTTAAGAGGCCTGCTTCTCCAGTCCCTGGGGCATCGGCTGTGTAACAGTTCCGACGGCCTCCTCGGTCAAATCCCGGGGGTAAAAAACAGGGACAGTAGCAGGGTAATGAGAAACCCTGGGTCAGGGGAGGTACAAAACCTCCCCCAAAGTTAAATTCATTGAAGCCCCCACTCAGTCGGGTGGGGGGAGGACTCCAGTTGTTCGCAAGAGACCTGGCGGGACACGATCAAGACAGATAGGTGCTCTCCGCAGTAGGTTTGGGATACAGTTTGGAGTTAAAAGACTCTCCTCCTTCCCATTTTTGAGGTCAAACGTGCCAAGGGATCCCCGGAAGAGAGAGTCCCTCCTGCTGGCACTAGAACAACTATTGCTCCAAGGAGTAATTATGGAGGTTCCCCTGGAAGAATGAGGGTTCGGGTTTTACTCAAACCTCTTTACAGTCCCGAAGCAAACGCGGACGGGAGGCCCATATTAATTCTAAAAGGGCTATACAAATTCCTGTATATCAGGTCTTTCCGATGGAGTCGATCCGATCGGTGGCCACTGCCCTACAAGGGGAGGATTGGTTAGCCACGATCGACATCAAAGATGCTTATTTGCACATTCCCATCTTTCCAGTCCACCAAAAATTTCTACGCTTTGCAGTAGAAGGGCGCCATTTTCAGTTCAGAGCCTTACCCTTCGGTTTGGCCACAGCACCACGAGTGTTTACAAAAATTCTGGCCCTTTATTGGCCAATCTAAGAACACAAGGTGTAATGATAATGGCATATCTGGATGACTTGTTGCTGATAGACCACTCAGTGAAAAAACTAGACGTGGTCGTTCACAAGACGATCAAGTATCTGGAATCTCACGGTTGGATTATCAACCGAGACAAGTCAGCCCTAAAAACCAGTCAAAAGTCTGGAATACTTGGGGCTAAGGTTGGATTCAGGCCAGAGAAAAATATTCTTGCCTCGAGGAAAGGTGTTGTCTTTGAAAGATTTGATCCACTTAGTGGGTACAAAAAAGACAGCCGTCCATACGCCTGTATATGAGGCTGCTGGGAAAAATGGTGGCATCATTCGAAGCAGTACCCTACGGTCAATTCCATTCAAGGAATTTGCAAGGGGCCATACTGTCAGCCTGGAACAAAAAAATTCAGGCCCTAGACTTACAATGTCCTTGTCCCCTTCCGTTCGCAAGAGCCTCCGTTGGTGGTTGGTTCCCCAGAATCTGGAAAAAAGGAAATCCTTCAGTCCGATTTCTTGGAAGGTGGTCACTACAGATGCCAGCCTTATAGGCTGGGGAGCAGTACTGGAGCAATAGTCTCTCCAGGGCAGATGGTCGGATGCAGAAAAGGCCCTGCCCATCAATCTCTTAGAGATACGAGCAGCCCGGTATGCCCTAGTAGCATGGACATCCAAACTCCAAGGGTCCCCTGTCAGAATTCAATCAGACAATGCCACAGCAGTGGCATATATCAATCATCAGGGGGGCACCAGGAGTCGTGCAGCCCAGAGGGAAGTAAATTACATCCTGAAATGGGCAGAAAAAATATGTCCCAGCCATATCTGCGGTATTCATTCCAGGAGTGGAGAATTGGAAGGCGGACTTTCTAAGTCGCCAGCAATTAGGCCCAGAGGAAGGGTCCCTTCACCCCAAGGTTTTCTGGACAATATATCAGCGGTGGGGAACATCGGATGTAGATCTTCTAGCATCCAGATTCAACGCAAAGGGGGACAGGTTTGTCTCTCGGACAAGGGATCCCCTAGCTTGCGGCTCGGATGCCCTAGTGTTCCCTTGGGATCAGTTCAAGCTGATATATGCATTCACACCGCCACAATGGTTACCTCGATTACTCCGCAGAATCAGGGTAGAAAAGAAACCAGCGATTCTGGTGGCTCCAGCGTGGCCCCGAAGAGCGTGGTACGTGGAGATTGTAAAATGTCAGTGGGGAGTCCTTGGACTCTGCCACATCGTCCGGACCTGCTTTCGCAAGGACCGATATACCACCCTTCCTTACCAGCCCTAGGTTTGACGGCCTGGCTATTGAAGCCCACATTCTAAAAAAGAGAGGGCTCTCTAATTCTGTGGTATCTACCATGATCAATGCCAGGAAGCCGGTATCCAGGCAGATCTACTATAGAATCTGGAAGGCGTACATCGCCTGGTGTGAAGCCAAGAAATGGCATCCACGTAAGTACGTAATAGGTAGGAGTCTGGACTCCCTACAATGGGCTGTAGATAGGAAGCTTGCCTTGAGTACTATCAAGGGTCAGATTTCGGCCTTGTCAATATTTTTTCAAAGGCCCTTGGCTTCGCATTCACTAGTCAAAGCCTTTATACAAGGAGTGATGCGTATTAGTCCTCCGGTTAATATTCCCATATGTCCATGGGATCTAAACTTGGTTCTGTCGGTTCTACAGAAACAACCATTTGAACCATTACAGCATATTTCTTTGGTTCTTCTCACCAGGAAATTGATTTTTCTAGTAGCCATTTGTTCGGCTAAAAGAGTGTCGGAATTAGCAGCTATGTCCTGTAGGGAGCCATATCTGGTTATCCATAAGGACAGGAGTAGTGTTACGTCCTCATCCAGCCTTTCTTCCTAAGGTGGTATCGAGGTTTCATTTGAACCAAGATGTGGTTCTTCCTTCTTTTTTCCCCAAACCTACTTCGGTAGAGGAAAAGTTATTGCATTCTTTGGATGTAGTAAGAGCAGTTAAAGCTTATCTAAAAGCCACTGCTCAGATTCGCAGAACGGATACTTTGTCTATTCTGCCGGAAGGCCCCAGAAAGGGTCAGGCAGCGTCAAAATCTACTTTAGCCAAGTGGATTCGACAGGTCATTATGCAAGCTTATGGCTTGAGAAGTAGACCGCCTCCGTTCAAAGTTAGGGCGCACTCCACGAGAGCAGTTGGAACTTCATGGGCAGTGCATCACCAGGCCTCCCTGGCTCAAATCTGTAAGGCCGCAACATGGTCTTCGGTACACACGTTTACTAGGTCCTACCAGGTGGACGTTAGAAGTCAGGAGGATGTCGCCTTTGGGCGCAGTGTGTTGCAGGCCGCAAAAGATCCTCATGTCTGATAGCGCTCAGCTTATATATGGTGTATCCCCCCCCTCATTTGGCATTGCTTTAGGACATCCCATTAGTGATGACTATGTCGCTCTGTGTCCCGTGATGTACGAGAAAGAAAATAGGATTTTTATAACAGCTTACCTGTAAAATCCTTTTCTTGGAGTACATCACGGGACACAGAGCTCCCGCCCCTCTTTAGGGACACTTATTGCTTTGCTACAAAACTGAGGTGCTCCCGGATGGGAGGGGCTTATATAGGGGAGGGTACTTCCGGTTTTGGAAGTTGCCAGTGCCAGCACCTGACGGTATCTATATAACCCATTAGTAATGACTATGTCGCTCTGTGTCCCGTGATGTACTCCAAGAAAAGGATTTTACAGGTAAGCTGTTATAAAAATCCTATTTTTTGGGATTCGGCACTGCGCTGCTTTAACTGTAAATTGTGCGGACATGCAATGTTGTAGCCAAATTAAATTTGCGTCCTTTTCTTCCCACAAATAGAGCTTTCTTTTAATGGTATTTGATTGCCTCTGCGATTTTTATTTTTTGCGATATAAACAGAAAAAGACCGAAAATTTTGAAAAAAAAATGATATTTTCTACTTTTTGTTATAAGAAAAATCGAATAAACTCAATTTTAGTCATACATTTAGGCCAAAATGTATTCAGCCACATGTCTTTAGTAAAAAAAATGTCAATAAGCGTATATTTATTGGTTTGCGCAAAAGTTATAGCGTTTACAAACTAGGGTACATTTTCTGAAATTTACACAGCTTTAAATTTATGACTGCCTATCTCATTTCTTGAGGTGCTAAAATGGCAGGGCAGTACAAAACCCCCCCAAATGACCCCATTTTGGAAAGTAGACACCCCAAGGAAATTGCTGAGAGGCATGTTGAGCCCATTGAATATTTTTTTTTTTTGTCCCAAGTGATTGAATAATGACAAAAAAAAAAAAAAAATTACAAAAAGTTGTCACTAAATGATATATTGCTCACACATGCCATGGTTATATGTGGAATTGCACCCCAAAATACATTCTGCTGCTTCTCCTGAGTACGGGGATACCACATGTGTGGGACTTTTTAGGAGCCTAGCCACGTACGGGACCCCGGAAACCAAGCACCGCCTTCAGGATTTCTAAGGGCGCAAATTTTTGATTTCACTCCTCACTACCTATCACAGTTTCGAAGGCCATAAAATGCCAAAATAGCACAAAACCCCCCCAAATGACCCCATTTTGGAAAGTAGACACCCCAAGCTATTTACTGAGAGGGATGTTCAGTCCATGGAATTTTTATATTTTGCCACAAGTTGCGGGAATATGACAAACTTTTTTTTTTTTTGCACAAAGTTGTCACTAAATGATATATTGCTCACACATGCCATGGGCATATGTGAAATTACACCCCAAAATACATTCTGCTGCTTCTCCTGAGTACGGGGATACCACATGTGTGGGACTTTTTGGGAGCCTAGCCGCGTACGGGACCCCAAAAACCAAGCACCGCCTTCAAGGTTTCTAAGGGCATAAATTTTTGATTTGACTCCTCACTACCTATCACAGTTTTGAAGGCCATAAAATGCCAAGATGGCACAAAACCCCCCCAAATGACCCCATTTTGGAAAGTAGACACCCCAAGCTATTTGCTGAGAGGCATGTTGACCCCATTGAATATTTTTTTTTTTGTCCCAAATGATTGAATAATGACAAAAAGAAAAAAAAAATGTACAAAAAGTTGTCACTAAATGATATATTGCTCACACATGCCATGGTTATATGTGGAATTGCACCCCAAAATACATTCTGCTGCTTTTCCTGAGTACGGGGATACCACATGTGTGGGACTTTTTGGGAGCCTAGCCGCGTACAGGGCCCCAAAAACCAAGCACTGTGAACGCTGCAGTTATGTGTGTTGTGTTTGGTAAGTGACAGTGATCGATCGATACTGCACTTGGGTGGGCTGGGCTGGGCTGGGCGGAGGGGCTAAACGCAGGCGCTAGCAGGTATCTGGGCTGATCCCGCTAACACTGCGTTTTTGGGAACCCTAAACCGCTGGGGATGCTAGTATAGATCTGATCAGATCTGATCAGATACTATACCACTAAGGGGGGTGTATGCTTTGCGCGTGGGTGTTAGCGTTACTGTCACTAACCTAACACTGCCTGGGGCGACGCAGACCCTCTCTGGCGCTAAAACCTAATTGATCTCACCCGCCGGGCGATCAGGGGGGTTAAACCTTTATTGGGTTATATACGGCGGGTGCCCTGATGCTATAAAAAGCAAACTAATCAACCAGCGTCACCCGTAACCTTTATATGGTGATCACTGGTGAAAGGGTTAACTAGGGGCAATCAGGGGGTTAAAACCTTTATTAGGTTAAATATGGGGGTACCTGACACTATATAAAAACCTGACGGGTAACCTAAATAACTAAATAACTTACTGGCTAACCAGTGACGCTTATACGGCGATCACTGGTGAAAGGGTTAACTCTAGGGGCAATCAGGGGGTTAAAATAATATATGGGGGTACCTGACACTAATAAAAACCTGCGGCGAACCTAAAAAAAAATAACTGCCTATCTAAAACACCAGCGACACGAATACAGCGATCGGAAAAACAATCACTTAGTGACGCTGAAGTTAGGGGGTGAAAGGGTTACCTGGGGGGTGATCAAGGGGTTAAACCTTTATTAGGGGGGGTTAGGGGGCTACCCTGGATCTAAAGGGGTCTAATCCTAACTGCCCTGCAACTTTTTACAATCACAGATGACACTAAATGCAGTGATCAGTAAAATAAATGATCACTGCAATCAGTGACACTGTGATTGGGGGCTTTGGGGTGACCTGGGGGGTGATCTGGGGGTGACTGGGGGGTGATTTGTGTGCCTATGTGTACCTACGTGTCAGTGGACTGTTGGTGCACTAACCTGCTTCTTCTCTGCTCGGCGCCGGGAACGAAAAGACCGCGGCGAGGGAGATGACATCACTTCCTCCAGCCTTGTTTACATCACATGGCGGAGGAAGCATTTTCATTGGCCGGGAGCGATCGCGAGGGGGGGGGGCGGAATCGAGCGGCCCCCCCCCTCATGCCTGATCGCTCCCGAACACCTAACGGCCGCTCACTGCAGTGAAGGGGGGTCCGGATGGACCCCCCAACTGCACAAACGCGATCACGTAGATCTACGTGATTCTGCCTGTCCGTGCCATTCTGCCGACGTAAATCGGCGGTGGGCGGTCGTTAAGTGGTTAAACACACATGAACTTTAATGGCATCCCAGTCTTAGTCCGTAGGGTTCAATATTGAGTTGGCCCACCCTTTGCAGCTAAAACAGCGTCATCTCTTCTGGGATGGCTATCCACAAGGTTTAGGTGTGTGTCTATGGGAATGTTTGATCATTCTTCCCGAAGCACATTTGTGAGGTCAGGCACTAATGTGGACGAGAAGGTCTGGCTCAGTCTCCGCTCTAATTCATCCCAAAGGTGTTCTATAGCAGTGTTTCTCAACTCCAGTCCTCAAGGCGCCCCAACAGGTCATGTTTTCAGGATTTCCGTAAGATGAAGCAGCTGTGGTAATTACTAAGGCAGTGAAACTGATCAAATCACCTGTGCAAAATAATGGCAAACATGACCTGTTGGGGCGCCTTGAGGACTGGAGTTGAGAAACACTGTTCTATAGGGTTGAGGTCAAGACTCTGTGCAGGCAAGTCAAGTTCCTCCACCCCAAACTCGCTCATCCACACTATATTGCAAAAGGTATTGAACCACCTCTCCAAATCATTTGGTGGAGGGGGGATTATGGTGAGGGGTTGTTTTTCAGGGGTTGGGCTTGGCCCCTTAGTTCTAGTGAAAAGAACTCGTAAGGCGTCAGCATACCAAGATATTTTGGACGATTTTATGCTCCCAACTCTGTGGGAGCAGTTTGGGGGTGACCTTTTCCTGTTCCAACATGACTGCGCACCAGTGCACAAACAAGGTCCATAAAGACATGGATGAGTGAGTTTGAAGTGGAGGAACTTGACTGGCATGCACAGAGTCCTGACCTCAACCCGATAGAACATCTTTGGGATGAATTAGAGCTGAGAGTGTGAGCCAGGCCTTCTCATCCCACATCAGTGCCTGACCTCACAAATGCGCTTCTGGAAGAATGGTCAAACATTCCCATAGATACACTCGTGAATCTTGTGGACAGCCTTCCCAGAAGAGCTGAAGAATTTATAACTGCAAAGGGTGGGCCAACTCAATATTGAGCCCTACGGACTAAGACTGGGATGCCATTCAAGTTCATGTGCGTGTAAAAGCAGGCGTGTCAGTACTTTGATCAAAATAGTGCATATCCAAAGCTAAAAGCTTTATTTTCCACTTTGAAAAGGGTGGGAAATAGTTAAACCCCCGCTGGGATTATCTGCCACCTGTGTCCCATACGAGAGATTTTTCTTCACATCCTGTCCTGAAGGGCAACACAGTGGTGTAGTGGTTAGCACTTTCACCTAGCAGCAAAAGGGTCGCTGGTTTGAATCCCAACCACGACACCATCTGCCTGGAGTTTGCATGTTCTCCCTGTGTCTGCGTGGGTTTCCTCCGGTACTCCGGTTTCCTCCCACACACCAAAGACATGCTGGTAGGTTAATTGGATCTTGTCCAAATTGGCCCAGTACATATGTATATATGCGTGTGTGTCCCAAGCTTGTCAAGGTCCTACGGGTAAAATGACTGCACCAGCCAAGCAGACACTGGCTGCAAAAAGCGCCTAGAGGCGATTCAGTTCGCATGTGTAGCGCTATACAAGTCATTCATTCATTCATGTAGACACAAAAGGAAGTTAAAGGAAATCTCTCCAAAGGGTCACCAGAAGTGACAACTCAAAGTTTTGGATTTTCCTTCACTTTCATTTTATTTGTCAAAGATCACTGGACAACAAAAAGAGTGAATTTCTCCATAGGGGACACAGACAGCAATAAAAAGATTACAGGGGTCTAATCCTTTCCTACTTTATCTAAAGCTGGCCATACATGGGTCAGTTTTTGTTTGTTCAACCAGCGGGTTAAACTTAAAAAACTGACCAAATTCCCCCCCGCTACACATTTGATAGGGATGAAGAATGCTCACTAACTTTGTCATTGTATTCTGACAGCAGGACGCCCCCACCATCACAATACACAGATCAGTGCTGCAGACTATTGCCTGCGGCGCTGATCAAGCAAAATATATCGCCAGGGCGGTTAAACAGAAGTCGATCCGTAGATTGGCTTCTGTTCAACCACATTGGTCACACATGAATCGGAATTCTTCCCTGCTGAACCAGCCGAATATTGATCCATGCATGGGCAGCTTTAAACTAAAAGAACACTTAAGCTTTAGATATATTTTAAGGGGCTTTTCTCAGTAAGAAACAAACTTATCAGATTTGGATTGCTGCTGTGAAGCTGAATTACTTTACCCAATGTCAAGATATGAACTCTGATGCCTAACTCCACCCGACCATAATAGTCAATAAGTAACTGGCAGATTCAGCTGTAAGAGATGGACACCCAATGGCACGGCTATACATTAATAGTTGAAACACAGAAAATGATGCAGCGGCTGATAACTCAAGAGGTGTTCACACAAGATCCCCCACAGCAGAGGTGCACAGGACAACCCGATCCCCCGTGCATGGTCATGTTACATATGAACACAGGCGCAGGCAACGTCTGGTAAAGTGTCAGTGCACTCTGCACTTAAAGAACAACTCAGTTTTTCCACACACTTTACATAGTTCATTTGGGCCAAGTTGATGTCCTTCACTAGCATGCGAGGCCGATGGATGTGCGGTATAAACTGTATGTAGCTGAGGTTACACACAGCATACCGCACAGTGTTCTGGGTGTGAGTAAAGAAATCCTGCTTCATACCCGGAATACAGAAGAGTCGACCGCAGTGGAGCTCAGCCGCTCAGAACGAGCAATATATTCCATCAATGAATACAAAGCTTCCTCTGATTGGCAGAGTAGAAGAGGCGGGCTGATGATGTCACAACCTCTGACTCAGCCAGAGGAAGCTTTGTATTCATTGGTAGCATACACTGCTTGCTCCGAGCGGCTGCGTGCCGCTGCGGTGGACTCTTCTGTGTTCCAGGTATGAGATAGGAAGTCTCGGCTCGCACCCAGAACACTGTGCGGTATGCTGTGAGTAGCCTCAGCTACATATACTTTATACAGCAAATCCAACAACCTCACAGGTTAGTGAGGGACATAGTTTGTAATCATGTAAAGTGTGTGGAAAAATGTAGTTCTTTAAGGCCCCTTTCACACTGGGGCGGTTTGCAGGCGCTATTTTGCTAAAAATAGCACCTGCAAACCGAGCCTAAACAGCGGCTGCTGTTTCTCCAATGTGAAAGCCCCGAGGGCTTTCACTCTGGAGCGGTGCGCTAGCAGGACGTGAAAAAAAGTCCTGCTAGCCGCATCTTTGGAGCGGCGAGAGGAGCGGTGTGTTTACCGCTCCTACACCGCCCCTTCCCATTGAAATGCATGGGACACCGCGGTAATACCGCCCACAAACCGCGGCTGTAGCCACGGTTTGCGGGTTGTATTAACCCTTTTTCGGCCGCTAGCGGGGGTTAAAACCGCACCGCTAGCGGCCGAATATCTCAGCAATCCCGACGGTATAGCGGCGCTAAAAATAGCGGCGCTATACCGTCACCGCACACACCGCCCCAGTGTGAAACCAGCCTAAAGCGGAAGTAAACCCAACGATTTAATAGTTTTGAAAAAAAGTTACATTCCCGGCATGCCGGGAATGCCAACTGTCACATTGGATGTGCTCTCAACCAACCTGTCACACCATCCAATGGCTGGTGTCATAACTGATCACATGTGCAGCAACATGGCAGTTGAAGATTAAACAGAGGCCAAGATGGCAGCTTCCTTGGCTGAAAATGATAGGAGGGTTTACTTCCACTTTAAGTGAAGAAAATTCTTCTAGTTCTACAAAGGTAAAGCAGATCCAAACCCATTGATTTAATGGTTTCCCAAAACCGTTACATTTAAGGTGTGCTGTGAATGATAACTGTTAAAATTGCTTTTGCTCTCAACTGAGCTGTCAAGCCATCAAATGACTGGTGTAATAACTGATCACATGTGCAGCACCATGGCAACTGGAGATCAAACAGAGGTTAGAACGGCAGCTTCATTGGCTATATAGGATAGGAGTGTTTAAGCGGAGTTCCACCCTTTTTTTATGTTTAATAAAAGTCAGCAGCTACAAAAAGTGTAGCTGCTGGCTTTTAATAAACATACACTTACCTGCTCCACTGTCCAGCGACGCGCCGCCTGGAGCTCCGCTCCTCTCCCCCCATCTCCGCTGGCGCGTCCATTCACAGTGTGGGCACCCGGCCGTGACAGCTTTCGGCTTCACGGCCGGGCACTCACTGCGCATTCGCGAACGGCGCAGCGCTCTGTGAGTGGACAGGCGATCACCTGGGACCTGTCACGTCCCAGGTGATCGCCTACAGGGAGGAGCCGCCACAAGGCGACATGACGTATCGCCTAGGCGGCTCCAGGGCGGAAGGAGGAAGTGGGACAGGAAGTCCCACTCCTACTGAAGCCCCCACTCCCCCCCAAAAAAAATTACATGCCAAATGTGGCATGTAAGGGGGTGAGGAGTGGAATAAAAAAAAGTAAAAAAATTGTGTGGAACTCCGCTTTAAGTTCCCCTTTAGGCTCCCATAACTGTGTCACTACTTTACTCCAGAAGAGTACTTAAGTGAATAGCAGGAACTAGCCTGGGCTCCCTCGGGCAAAGGCCCAGTTGTAGCTGTATTTGCTGAAAATGTTGTCACTAGAAACATGTATAAAAATCTAGAAGGTAAACTACACAAAGATATAAAACCGACATTCCAGCTTTATGTGGAGTACACCTTTACATCAATGAGGATTCCAATTACTAAAGTGGTAGCACACTCTATGGGGAAGTGATCAAAGGAATAGTTAAATTCTCAGCAATGTCTCAGCATTTCCAACCTTCCATCATTTGCTCGAGAGCCTCCCCCGCTGCATGAATCACATTGCCTGTTACTCACATGAAGCAGAAGCACTGCAGCAAGGAAGCTCTGGCCCTGGCAGTAGCCAATATCCTCGTCATACAAAGAATAGGCCTGAAAAAGAAACAACAGATCAGAATAGCCGTACAGCGATGATAAAAAGCCACAATTAATCAGAGATCAGCATCACACCTATATTATTTGTTACTAGATGTTTTTTTTTTACTACTGAATTTGGACCACTGGATTCCAACCAAGGGCTCCCTCTAATGCCCGACACAAAGCAATCTCTAATGTTGCCCCTGGCAACCCTTTCTGCAGAAGATCAGTTCCGTTCTATGAGTTTTTGCAATTTCTTACCAAATAAGGTCGTCAGTGAGGCTCAGAAACACAGATCAATTTTGGTTACTTATTTAGCATGTAAATTTGCAATACTTTATTAACGGCAGAAATTCCGGATTTTGATTATCTTTATGTAGCGGGGTCTCTAAAATTAGGTGGGGTACACCTGGGTGGAAGTCCAGGTGTGTAAAGTGTGGGAGTAATTGGACCATTTGTATTCGTAGAGGATTGGGCGGTATAATCTCCCTGGCCTGAGGGTGGCAGGTACCTGAGGCTCAAGGTAGATTTGCCGCCACAGAGCGGTCCTTTTTGTCCCTTCTCGGAGATGGTGCGGCGAGGGCGGGGAACCTGCCGTGGCGTCATTGGAGGGGATAAAAGGGGGAGACGACCTGGTCACGAGGTCTTGCTCTTCTGGAGGTCTTTCATCACGCGCCCAGGCACCTTAGGCCTGGGTGTGGGCGGTTCTGGATTCCGGCTCAGGTGCCTGACCTGAATGGAGTTGGAGTCCATCCCAGGCACCTTCAGCCTGGGGTGAGGTACTAAACCAGGAGGCCTGGGGCCCAGTGACTGACTGGGTCCCGCGAGGGTGGAGAAGTCCGAGGGTCCTTGAAGTGGATGGGGCCCATGTCTGAGGTGAGGAGGCCAGGGAAGTTACCCATTCGGAGAGTCTGGAGCAGCATCAACCCAGTGACGGATGGGCCTCTGGTAACTGTCTTGGAGGGACATCTTCCCCTGACAGGGGCCACAACGCAGCGAAGGTACTCCTATCTACGTTCTCTTGAGTCGCTGGTAGAGACTCTCAAGTTCTAAGTCCTTTCTAGCTGAGGCTATAGTAACCGCTGGCGACATCGCAGTGGTTTAGCTGACAATCAGGACAGTGCCTCGACCTGCTCATCCCCTGTATCAAACTGTTATCAAGTCGCAACCAGTTGGCTACTGAAGCACTGTTTATTGTGAGATATGCAATAAAACAAGAGTTGGACTGTGATCGGTGTGTGGAACTCTGGTTAATGGGAGCAGAGGGAAGCGTTGGCACAGCAGGACTTGATCCTTTACAGAAACACACAGGCCAGAGGAAATATTTGGTACTGGCCTTCACCTCACCCATAGCTATGGGGAGGACATGGGCCGTAGCGCATCTCACTCTGTTGTGTGTGATACCCCTAGAAGAAAAAGATGGGGTGAGGTCGCTACATTTATATACATGTTCTTCTAGATCAGGCATGTCCAAAGTCTGGCCCGTGGGCCAATTTGCAACCCGTGTTCCGGTTTAATACGGCCCCCCCTGGTAATTTGAATATATCCATAGATGCAGCGGAGGAGTGATATAGAAACCTAGTGACAGGTGTTATTTGTAGGATTACCAGGTGAACATAAAGCAAAAGAATCTTGAAAAAAGAAAACAAATGCAGCGACCACATCAAGGATTAGTAATCTGCAACATATCATAATTTTGGCTAGTTATGTAACGCAAAGTTCAGGGGCCAGGAGTAAGTAATGAAGAGTTGAGTAGTATGTAAATGCAGAGTGCTGGGGACAGTGGTCAGTATAGACAATACTGCATATAAAAATACAAGTACAGAGGGGCAGCCAAATTGATTACATATACAGTCAAGGCTGAGCTTGCCGCTTAGTAGTACTATGCAGTAAATGTGCATTACTGTTGCTCCCTAAGCTGATGGCTTTAAAATCTTTAAATAGCTTATTATATACTGATGTATCGGGAATGACAATAGGCTCTGATGCGCTTGTTGATAAAAGTGCTGGCACAAGGCCTTGCTCAAATTGATGGGATTAATATTTTTTTCAGCTGCTATGAGAGAAATTTGTATGAAACTAATCACACCATACAGTTTGACTGAATGTATTATTTCTCTGATACAAGGATAATTCTGTGCATAGATTTTAGGAGTGCTGTTAATCAAGCAGGTAGAATCAGACCACCCCCAGGACAATGGCGTTGCAGAGTGTTCTATTAGCTTTTATGCATGGCTTAGTAGAGCCGTGTGAATCTCTATAACCTAAAATCTATTTAAACTCCAAGAATTAACTTCTCTTATTTTCTCCCTTTTTGCTCTGTTAAATACATCATTGAAAGCATTTTGTTCTATGTTTGATAAAGGCAAAATCCCCATTGAACCTGCCAGAAATCGTGTTGGCTAAAAGGTTCCTGTGTGCACTGCCTGTGCTTCAATCTTATTGTTCCGTTATATCTGAGTACTCATGTAATTTAGAAGAAAACCTAAAATGACAAGCTTGCTTCTCCATAGATAAAGTACACGGAGTGTTGTCACTCTCAAGCCTCGTACACACAGCCGGTTTTCATGGCAAGAAAACTGCTGGGAGAGCTTTTTGCAGAGAAAACCGGTTGTGTGTATGGTTTCGCGTCGGGAAAACTGCCGGGAATCTCGACGAGAAAAATAGAGAACCTGCTCTCTATTTTCTCAGCGGCCTGTTTCCCGACGAGAAAACCGTGCATGTGTATGCTTACCTGTGTCCAGGTAAACCCGTGCATGCTCGAAAAGACTTTGACGTGTGCACGGTAGCATACAAGGGTAGTGTAGGGTTTAGCAAGATGGCGGCGACGGCATCGAATGTGACGAGCGCATGCTCGTCGTAGTCGATGACATCACTGCGTTCTTGCCATTCAAAAGAACGGCGGTTCTGGGTTCTAGTAGGTCTTTCCTGACATTTTCTTTGCATCCTACAGCACACCACAATCCCCCCTCAATGTCTTTATTGACCTTGCATTCTGCACTGGTCCAAATCATTTGGTGGAGGGGGGATTATAATGTGGGGGTGTTTTTTAGGGGTTGGGTTGGCCCCTTAGTTCCAGTGAAGGGAACTCCTAGAGTGTCAGCATACCAAGACATTATGGACAATTACATGCTCCCAACTTTGTGGGAATGGTTAGGGCATGGTCCCTTCCTGTTCCAACATGACTGTGCACCAGTGCACAAACAAGGTCCATAAAAACATGGATGAGCAAGTTTGGGGTGGGAGGGACTTGACTGGCCTGCACAGAGTCCTAACCTCGATCTGATAGAACACCTTTGCAATGAATAAGACAAAATCAGTGTCTGACCTCACAAATGTGCTTCTGGAAGAATAATCAAACATTCCTATAGACACACTCCTAAACCTTGTGGACAGCCTTCCCAGAAGAGTTGAAGCTGTTATAGCTGCAAAGTGTGGGCCAACTCAATATTGAACCATACAGACCAAGAATGGGATGCCATTAAAGTTGACGTGCGTGTAAAGGCAGGCGTCCCAATACTTTTGTGTGTGTGTGTGTGTGTGTGTATATATATATATATATATATATATATATATATATACATACACATATATACACACACACACACACACACACACACACACACACACATACATATATATACACACACACACACTGTACAGGACACCGTGGCTGGGTCCTGGAAGGACGCTATATTTCCCCTCTGTTTGGGCTGTGGTTCCTTTAAGGGAACAGAAAGGGTCAACACACCTGTCCAAGGAAGTGGTTTAAGAGAGACAGGAAGTTTTAGGTGATAGGAAGGAGTGTAGTGATGTCTGTGCAGAGTGAATGGTGGACACTGCAAAAGCTGTGGAGGCTGTGAAAAGCTCTGGAAAGCTGTGAATGTACATGGCAGTGGCCTGCATGGAAGCCTGCTAGTTGGGAAACTTACCTGCAACACCAAGGACTGTTTAACTGCAACAGCAGTTATAAGCTCTACAAGTCGGTGAGACTGTTATTTCTTTTTGTTTTGCTGCTGTGAAGCCATTTAAGTTTAATAAACGTCCTTTTGTTGGAAAAGCCTGTGTCCTGCGATCTAGCTGGTTCCCCGAACGCTACACTGGTGCTCGAATGCGGGCAGGACAGAATAACAGGCATAAAAAGAAAAAAAAAAAAAAGTTTTTTTTTTTTTATATCTTTGCATTGAACTTGACATTGAACAGTTAAAAGGGACAGTACATTGGATATATGTCCAGGGTTAAAGCTGCACAAACTTTGAAAGCTGAAGCAATGGAGGAGCTAATTAAACAGCTGTCCCTGGCTAATATGCAAGCGCAAACTCGCCATGAGGAAGCAAATCAGCTGCAGCAAGAAAATACTCGCCTGTTGGTGACCCAGTTGGCAGCCCAGCAAGCAGCCCAACAAGAGGGTATGCAGGCTCAGGTGGCTGTCTTAAAGGAAGCAGTGCAGCAGCTATCTCAGGTTCGGGAGCAAGCGGCTGTTGCCCCTGGCAACCAGGTGACGGTGAGGGCAAGCCATTTTTTGCAGAAATTGTCCCTGAGCGATGATGTAGAGGCATTTCTTGCTACATTTGAGAGGACGGCAGAGAGAGAAGGGTGGCCTCAGGACCAGTGGGCCGGCCTCATTGCCCCTTTTCTCACCGGAGATCCTCAAAAAGCCTACTTTGACCTGCCACCCGATGATGCTAAAGACTATCAAAAGTTAAAGGCAGAAATTCTGGCTTGTCTGGGGGTGACTACGGCCATTCGGGCCCAACGAGTACACCAATGGAAGTATCGTCCAGATCGGCCACCTCGGTCTCAAATGCATGACCTGGTGCAACTGGTAAAAAAATGGCTACAGCCTGAGGTGTTGTCGGGCCCCCAAATCGTGGAACGGGTTGTGCTGGACCGATACCTGAGATCCCTGCCAGATGACCTTCAACGGTGGGTCAGCCATGGAGACCCCAAAACAGCAAACCTCCTTGTCGAGATGGTGGAACGATATACAGTGGTGGAGGACCTGCTCGGACTTACCAAGCGCATAGGCCCCAGTCTACCACGGCCTGTTCGACCAACTGCTGCCCTTCGAAAGGATATTCCAAGGAGTCCTGGAGCAAACACCCCGGAAGGTCAAGAGTCACTCCCGGTACCTCCTCAGCGTTCTGTTCCTGTTCGGAGAGGAGGGGATGTACAATGTTGGCGATGTCATTCCTGGGGTCATACCCGGGCACACTGCCCACTGCAAGAGGAGCCCATGGAATGCGGGGTTCTTCGGAGGGGGTCTTTTTATGCCCATAAAGTATGCACCACACAGCTCGACCTGGGTGAGGAAAAATTTGAGTGTGAAGTCCAAGTGAACCATCTCCCTGCCCGGGCTTTGTTGGACTCCGGAAGCATGGTAACCCTGGTTCATCCTAGAGTAATTGGGAAGATCGGTCCGGTAAGAAAAACCTTACGGTTGGTGTGCATTCACGGGGACACTAGAGAGTACCCTCTCATCTCGGTGACCATCTCCTCAGCATGTGGCACCAGTACTCAAGAGGTGGGGGTGGTAAAGAACTTGGTACATGATGTTATAATAGGACGAGACTGTCCGTTGTTTACAAAACTGTGGGAACAAGGAGAACAGTTCAGAGATTGGGAAAAAACTAGCCTCCCTGTTCCTGCTGCTGAGAGGAATAAACCTGAACTGCCAAATGTTCTTAATGTGGATCCAAATGATGAAATTGCCAATGGTTGGGTGAATGGTGATGAAAGTAGAGCTGATACTGTTGAGAATGTCAAGATATGTGGTCCACAGACCTACCAAAACACTGAGGGGGGAGGACCTTCCCCACTTCAGGTAATGCTGGGGGAAGAGGACGAGGAAGTGGCCTCTACCCCTGCCCTGCCAGATTTGGGTGTTCCCCAGGGGGCGTTTGGTACTGCTCAGATGCAGGACCCCACTTTGGCCCATGCACGGGAACAAGTTGTAGTAGTAAATGGGGTTCCCCCAAGAGTCAGGTGCGAATGAGCGGTGGCCACATTTCGCAATATATAATGAGTTATTGTAACGGGTTACCAAGGTGAGAGAAAATGTGGTAGAACAATTGTTGGTACCCCAACAATATAGACGAAAGGTTCTGGACCTGGCCCATGACGATGTGTTAGGGGGACACCTGGGAGTTGAGAAGACGGAGGCACGGATCACCGACCGGTTTTACTGGCCAGGTCTGAAAGCAGAGGTAAAGAAATACTGTACATCTTGTCCCACCTGTCAGTTGACCGCTCCGGTGACCCACTTCCGGAGCCCTTTGATCCCTCTGCCCATAATTGAGGTCCCGTTCGAGAGGATAGCCGTGGATATAGTGGGTCCCTTGGTAAAGTCAGCTCGAGGTTACTCCTACATATTGGTGATTCTTGACTATGCCACCCGATATCCTGAGGCGCTTTCCCTTCGGAATACCTCCTCTAAGGCTATTGCCCGGGAATTGTTCCAGTTGTTTACACAAACTGTTTTTCCCAAGGAAATACTCACAGACCAGGGCACCCCGTTTATGTCAAGAGTTATGGCCGATGTGTGCAAGCTGTTCCGGATTAAACAGCTGCGCACATCGGTCTACCATCCCCAAATGGACGGGTTAGTGGAACGCTTTAATAAGACCCTTACGTCTATGCTCAAGAGAGTGGTACAAAGGGATGGGAAAGACTGGGACTGCCTGTTACCAGCTCTCCTGTTTGCTATCAGGGAAGTGCCCCAGGCCTCCACGGGATTTTCGCCCTTTGAGTTGGTATATGGGCAGAGACCTCGCGGACTACTTGACTTTGTTAAAGAGGAATGGGAAAGTGAACCAGTTCAGCATAAGAGTGTTCTTGAATATGTCTCCCAAATGCAGGAAAGGATCCAAACTGTGATGCCACTAGTCAAGGAGCATTTGCAAAAAGCCCAGGAGGCTCAACGACGGGTCTATAACAGGGCTGCTAAAATAAGGCACTTCCAAGTGGGGGATTGAGTAGCGGTGCCAATTCCCACTGTGGAAAGTAAATTCTTGGCCAGATGGCAAGGTCCCTTTGAAGTTGTGGAAAAAGTGGGAGAGGTAAACTATAGAGTCCACCAGCCAGGCAAGAGGAACCCGTATCAACTTGTTAAAGCCCTGGACCGACAGGGAACAGGTGACCTCCCTGGCTAGTGCAAGACTTGAGCCTCAGGTTGGGGTTGAGAGTGTCCAAGTAGCAAGTACCCTGTCTAATATCCAAAGTCAGCAGGCAAAGGAGTTCTTGCAGAGAAATAAAGAAAAGTTTTCAGACTTGCCAGAGCTAACTAGTGTTATAGAACATGACATTATCACGGAACCTGGAGTCAAAGTTTTTGTCCGGCCCTACCGCATCCCAGAGGCTCAAAGGAAGGCCGTTTCAGAGGAAGTGAAGAAGATGCTAGACCTGGAGATCATTGAAGAATCGCAGAGAGAGTGGTCGAGCCCGATTGTGTTGGTACCAAAGCCCAACGGGACTCTGCGATTCTGCAATGATTTCCGGAAACTTAATGAGGTTTCACGGTTTGATGCCTACCCCATGCCCCGGGTAGATGAGCTTATTGAGAGACTAGGTCCAGCCAGGTATATCACAACATTAGACCTTACCAAGGGGTATTGGCAAATCCCGTTGACTAAGGCTGCTAGAGAGAAAACTGCTTTTTCTACCCCAGAGGGGAGTTTTCAGTACAAACGAATGCCTTTTGGACTGCAAACTGCTCCAGCCACTTTCCAGCGAGCAATGGATAGGATTTTACGAGACTGGGAATCACACTTGCCCAAAGTCCAGGCAGTACTGGACTCTCTTTGGAAGGAGGGGTTTACAATAAACCCTGAAAAATGTGCTTTGGGAATGGAGAAGGTGAAATACCTGGGCTATATTGTGGGTAGAGGGGTGGTGAAACCTCAGGTTAGCAAGGTAGAGGCTATACAGAATTGGCCCCGCCCCCTCACAAAAAAGCAGGTACGTGCATTCCTGGGCATGGTGGGATACTACAGGAGATTCGTACCCAACTTTGCCACATTGGCGGCTCCATTGACCGATCTGACTAAGGGTCGGAAATCGGTCATGGTGGAATGGAATGCAGATGCTGAAAAGGCTTTTTTGGAGCTCAAGTCAGCACTGTGCCATCACCCTGTCCTGATAGCACCCAATTTTTCAAAGGAGTTCGTTGTCCAGACTGATGCTTCCGATGTAGGATTGGGAGCTGTGTTGTCACAGGTTGTTCATGGTGAGGAGCACCCAGTAGTCTTCCTCAGTAGGAAGTTGACACCAGCGGAAAAAAACTATGCTATAGTTGAACGAGAATGTCTGGCCATTAAGTGGGCTCTGGAATCCCTCAGATATTACCTCTTGGGAAGGAAGTTTAGGTTGATTTCTGACCATGCCCCTTTAACATGGATGAGGCAAGGTAAAGGGACTAATGCCAGGATTACACGTTGGTTCCTGGCGCTCCAGGAATTTAAATTTGTAGTGGAGCATAGGCCCGGGAGACTGCATCAAAATGCAGATGCCCTCTCCGAGTCCATTGTTTTAGCTCCACTGTTGCCTCCACCTCCTTGGCGTTGGGGCACAGGGGGGGGGATATGTACAGGACGCCGTGGCTGGGTCCTGGAAGGATGCTATATTTCCCCTCTGTTTGGGCTGTGGTTTCTTTAAAGGGAACAGAAAGGGTTAACACACCTGTCCAAGGAAGTGGTTTAAGAGAGACAGGAAGTTTTAGGTGAGAGGAAGGAGTGTAGTGATGTCTGTGCAGGGTGAATGGTGGACACTGCAAAAGCTGTGGAGGCTGTGAAAAGCTGTGAATGTACATGGCAGTGGCCTGCATGGAAGCCTGCTAGCTGGGAAACTTACCTGCAACACCAAGTAAGGACTGTTTACCTGCAACAGCAGTTATAAGCTCTACAAGTCGGTGAGACTGTTATTTCTTTTTGCTGCTGTGAAGCCATTTAAGTTTAATAAACGTCCTTTTGTTGGAAAAGCCTGACACACACACACACACACACACCAATACATGTAATACAGACAGGCTTCTCCAAATCCAGGTATCTGTCAAAGCGTTTTGCAGAAAAGTTGCTATATTAGGACAGAGAGGGTATGCAGATGAATACAATTAACAGGATAGGGCACCATATAGTCTGCCAGGCGGACATAGAGGCATAAAAGGGATCCCCATCTCCACTAATGTACTGTATCAAACAGTAGATGGATATGTGGACAAAAAACATTGAGTTACTGTTATAAAGAGTTATAGAAGTTCCATATAAGCTGACAAGAGAAGAAATAGTAGTGATATCCAAACATAGGGAGTTCCAGTCCTGTACCAGGAGCTCGTATTCCCCAAACTGGGTATGGTCCAGGTACTTGCTCCATAGATCAAAAGGTAACACCCATAATAGCACACATCCACACCAGGCCCATAGTGTATGAGAGTTAGATATCAAGTCTAAATGTCAAAAGTACACCAGCCTTCCGTGGCGTACTAGGAGCCCACCCCCCAACCACTTACACTCAACTTTACTGTACTCCCTCATTAATGATTCAGTGCTTGGGCCTAGCAGCCCATCACTAGGAATAAACACTGTCACAAGACGGATGGGGTGACATAATCTGTGGAGGAATGGAGCTAAAAGGGAGTGCAGTAAAGGCGAACAATAATGGGTGCGGGGTGGGGGCGTTAAAAGATACCGTCACGTTTTCCCTAAATAAGCAAAGTGACATAATTGGCAATATATGGTACTGCAGAAGGCGACAGATCTCAACTTTTTTTTTTAAATTTACACATGTGCTATGACTGTAAGGCCCCTTTCACACTGGGGCGTTTTTCCAGGCGTTTTGGCGCTAAAAATAGCGCCTAAAAAACGCCTGAAAAAATTGTGCCCTGCAGTCTTCAATGTGAAAGCCCGAAGGCTTTCACACTGAAGCGGTGTGCTAGCAGGACTGCTTCAAAAGTCCTGCTAGCCGCATCTTTGGAGCGGTGAATGAGCGGTGTGTTTACCGCTCCTTTACCGCTGCTGCCCATTGAAATCAATGGGACAGCGCAGCTATACCGCCCGCAATGCGATGCGGCCGGTTTTAACCCTTTCTCGGCCGCTAGCATGTGGCGGAATATCGCGGCAAAAACAACGGTATAGCAGCGCTAAAAAGAGCACCGCTATACCGCCAGCGCACCTCCCGCGCCCAGTGTGAAAGGGGCCTAAGTGGCATACTATTTCCATTTGCACACTAAGGGTGTGTTTTTTTTTTAGAGACTTCATCTGTAAAATAAATGAAAGCAAACAACTTTGCAAAGTAAATACTTTCATAGCTACAGCAAAGGCCCAGAATATTTAGGAATTCTACCCGTGAAGCCCAGTGTCCTTTATGTCCTACTGTCCTAGCCTTGTGTTCACATTGTAGACTTGTGAGCATCTGTTATTTGTCATGATCACAGTAGGAGCTTTCCAGCTCTGATCTGAAGAGCACCGTCTCAGCAGAGAGCTCATTGAGTTCTGTATATAAATACATTATGGTTGACAAAGTCACTTAAAAATAAACAATCAATCCTAAATTTTAATACACACCTGGTATTCCATAATGAACACAAAGCTGTAAAAAAGGGATTTTTATAACAGCTTACCTGTAAAATCCTTTTCTTGGAGTACATCACGGGACACAGAGCGACTTAGTCATTACTAATGGGTTATATAGATTACCTTCAGGTGCTGGCACTGGCAACTTCCAAACCGGAAGTACCCTCCCCTATATAAGCCCCTCCCATCCGGGAGCACCTCAGTTTTGTAGCAAAGCAATAAGTGTCCCTAAAAGAGGGGTGGGAGCTCTGTGTCCCGTGATGTACTCCAAGAAAAGGATTTTACAGGTAAGCTGTTATAAAAATCCCTTTTTCTTTTTCGTACATCACGGGACACAGAGCGACTTAGTCATTACTAATGGGACGTCCCAAAGCAATGCCAAATGAGGGGAGGGATACACTATACATAAGCTGGGCGCCATCAGGCATGAGGATCTTTTGCGGCCTGCAACACACTGCGCCCAAAGGCGACATCCTCCTGACTTCTAACGTCTACCTGGTAGAATCTAGTAAACGTGTGTACTGAAGACCATGTTGCGGCCTTGCAGACTTGAGCCAGGGAGGCCTGGTGATGCACTGCCCATGAAGTTCCAACTGCTCTTGTGGAGTGCGCCCTAACTTTGAACGGAGGCGGTCTCCTTCTCAAGCCATAGGCTTGTATTATGACCTGTCGAATCCACTTGGCTAAAGTAGATTTTGATGCTGCCTGACCCTTTCTGGGGCCTTCCGGCAGAACAAACAAAGTATCCGTTCTACGAATCTGAGCAGTGGCTTTTAGATAAGCTTTAACTGCTCTTACTACATCCAAAGAATGCAATAACTTTTCCTCTACCGAGGTAGGTTTGGGGAAAAAAAGAAGGAAGAACCACATCTTGGTTCAAATGAAACCTCGATACCACCTTAGGAAGAAAGGCTGGATGAGGACGTAATACTACTCTGTCCTTATGGACAACCAGATATGGCTCCCTACAGGACAAGGCGGCTAATTCCGATACTCTTTTAGCCGAACAAATGGCTACTAAGAAAATCAATCTCCTGGTGAGAAGAACCAAGGAAATGTGTTGCAATGGTTCAAACGGTTGTTTCTGTAGAACCGACAGAACCAGGTTTAAGTCCCATGGACATATGGGAATACTAACCGGAGGGCTAATACACATCACTCCTTGTATGAAAGCTTTGACTAATGAATGCAAAGCCAAGGACCTTTGAAAAAATATTGACAAGGCCGAAATCTGACCCTTGATAGTACTCAAGGCAAGCTTCCCATCTACAGCCCACTGTAGGAAGTCCAGAATCCTACCTATTACGTACTTACGCGGATGCCATTTCCTCACACCACGCGGTGTACGCCTTCCAGATCCTATAATAGATCTGCCTGGATACCGGCTTCCTGGCATTGATCATGGTAGATACCACAGGATTAGAGAGCCCTCTCTTTTTTAGAATGTGGGCTTCAATAGCCAGGCCGTCAAACCCAGGGCTGGTAAGGAAGGGTGGTATATCGGTCCCTGCGATCCAGGGACTCCAAGGACTCCCCACTGACATTTTTACGATCTCCGCGTACCATGCTCTTCGGGGCCACGCTGGAGCCACCAGAATCACTGGTTTCTTTTCTACCCTGATTCTGCGGATTAATCGCGGTAACAATTGTGGCGGTGGGAATGCATATATCAGTTTGAACTGATCCCAAGGGAACACTAGGGCATCCGAGCCGCAAGCTAGGGGATCCCTTGTGCGAGACACAAATCTGTCCACCTTTGCGTTGAATCTGGATGCTAGCAGATCTACATCCGGTGTTCCCCACCGCTGGCATTTTACCTGGAAAACCTCGGGGTGAAGAGACCATTCCCCCGGGCATAATTGCTGGCGACTTAGAAAGTCCGCTCTCCAATTTTCCACTCCTGGGATGAAAACCGCGGATATGGCTGGGACATATCTTTCTGCCCATTCCAGGATGCAATTCTCTTCCCTCTGGGCTGCCCGACTCCTGGTGCCACCCTGGTGATTGATATATGCCACTGCTGTGGCATTGTCTGATTGAATTCTGACAGGGGACCCTTGGAGTTTGGATGTCCATGCTACTAGGGCATACCGGGCTGCTCGTATCTCTAAGAGATTGATGGGCAGGGCCTTCTCTGCTTCTGACCACTTGCCCTGGAGAGACCATTGCTCCAGTACTGCCCCCCAGCCTATGAGGCTGGCATCTGTAGTGACCACCTTCCAAGAAACTGGACTGAAGGGTTTCCCTTTTTCCAGATTCTGGGGCACCAACCACCAATGGAGGCTCTTGCGAACGGAAGGGGACAGGGACATTGGTAAGTCTAAAGCCTGAACTTTTTTGTTCCAGGCTGACAGTATGGCCCTCTGCAAGTTCCTTGAATGGAATTGACCGTAGGGTACTGCTTCGAATGAAGCCACCATTTTTCCCAGCAGCCTCATGCACAGGCGTATGGATGGTTTTCTTTTTGTACCCACTAAGTGGGTCAAATCTCTCAAAGACGACACCTTCTCTGGAGGTAAGAAAATCTTTCTCTGATTTGAATCCAGCCTTAGCCCCAAGTATTCCAGACTTTTGACTGGTCTTAGAGCTGACTTGTCTCGGTTGATAATCCAACCGTGATATTCCAGATACTTGATTGTCTCGTGAATAGCTACTTCCAGTTTTTCCACTGAGTGGTCTATTAGTAGCAGGTCGTCTAAATATGCCATTATCGTTACACCCAGTGTTCTTAGATTGGCCAATAGTGGGGCCAGAATTTTTGTGAACACTCGTGGTGCTGTGGCCAGACCGAAAGGTAAGGCTCTGAACTGAAAATGGCGCCCTTCTACTACAAAGCGTAGAAATTTCTGGTGGGCCGGAAAGATGGGAATATGCAAATAAGCATTCTTTATGTCGATCGAGGCTAACCATTCCTGCCCTTGTAGGGCGGTGGCCACCGATCGGATCGACTCCATCCGAAAAGTCCTGATATGTAGGAATTTGTTTAGCCCTTTTAGATTTAATATGGGCCTCACGTCCCCATTTGGTTTGGGGACTGTGAAAAGTTTCGAGTAAAACCCGAACCCGCTTTCTTCCAAGGGAACCTTTATGATTACACCTTGGAGCAATAGTTGTTCTAGTGCCAGAAGGAGGGATCCTCTCTTTTGGGGATCGTTTGGCACGTTTGACCTCATAAAATGGGCAGGAGGAGTGTCTTTTAACTCCAGCTTGTATCCCAGACTTGCTGTGGAGATCACCCATTTGTCTCTGATGGTGTCCCGCCAGGTCTCTGTGAACAACTGAAGTCTTCCCCCCACCCGATTGAGTGGGGGCAACCCTTCATGACTTGGGGGGAGGTTTCGTACCTCTCTTGACCCAGGGTTTCTTGTTACCCTGTGATTGTCCCTGATATCTGCCCCCTGGATTTGACCGCGGAGGCCGTCGGAACTGTTTCACAGCCGATGTGCCAGGGACTGGAGAAGTAGGCCTCTTAAAAGAAGGACTTCTACCCTTATTCTTAACCGGCAAGAGTGTACTTTTACCGGCAGAAATTTTCTGGATATACTTGTCCAGATCTTCTCCAAATAAGCGTTCTCCATGAAATGGGAAGCTAATCAGCAATTTCTTACAGGGAGCTTCAGCAGACCAGTTTTTGAGCCATAGAAGCCTACGCATATGTACTACAGACAGCATAAAGCGGGAGGCCTGTTGGATTGTATCCTTTATGGCATCTACCGCAAAACACAAGGCTCTAGGTAGGTCAGCTAGGGCAAGAGCCTGCTGATCTGGTAAGTCTCTTAAGACTTGTTTCAACTGATCCTTCACTGCTTGGCAGACCCCAATCGCTGCTACTGCAGGTTGTGTCACCATGCTTGCTGTAGAGAAAGCAGATTTTAGTAAAGACTCCAATTTTTTATCTATTGGGTCTTTGAACATTGGAACATTATCTACTGGACATGTCAGTGATTTATTCACACAAGAGATGGCTGCGTCCACTATAGGGACTCTCCATTTTTTTATGAACTTATCCTCCATGGGATAGATCACCGGAAATCTCTTGGGGGGAGTAAATATTTTATCAGGATGCTCCCACTCCTGGTAAATAAGCCCTTCCAATAAAGGGTGGTTTGGGAAGGAACAGACAGTCTGGGGAGCTTTCAGCGACCCCAGCGAGGAAACAGCAGTGGTTGATGGCTCCGCAAGAGGCATTTTAAATGCTGATCGGACCTTGTTAGTCAGAGACTGAACCCATAATCTTTCAGCCTGAGATGCTGAGAAAGGTTCTTCCCCTGTTGATTCCTCTATAACCGAATCAACCTCATCCTGATCCCCTTCAGGTAGGTCGATCTCTGTGTGGGGCTGTTCCTCCACTAACAGGCACTCTGAAGGAGGAGACGGAGATCGGACGCGCTTTCCCTGTGACAGGGAAGCAGCGATCAATGCTGTTAATCTCTCTTCCAATCCTCCCAGAGTTGAGGAAAAAACCTCCTCTGTTATATATACAGGAGCAGTTGGACTGGGGACAGCCGCAGCACCAGGTACTCCTGCGGGGTTCCTACGGCTTCTGACGCACATGCGCAGAAGCGCCGCGGTGCGCATCGAGCGTCATCCACCCGCCCCGCCCCTTTCATAGGAGGCGCGTGCACGCACCCGCGCGCGCGCCCGTGCGCCTTTTTTGAAAACAAGCAGGGACTAGGAGCCAGGGCCCTTTTTGCCGGAGGGCCTGTGCGGTGGATGAGCGCAGCAACAGGGCAGAGGAAGTGGATTCCCACAGAGAAACTTACCAACTGCCTAGATCTTTTGACTTAACAAAACCAAAGATCCACATGACAAGAAAAATGGACCATAGCGGCCTCTAGTGGTTTAACACAGGTACCGCGGTCTCCTTTTTTTTTTTCTCTTGACTACTATTAAAATTTTACATTTTCCAGTAGTTACAGGCATACACAGATATTAGCGGGAATACCGTTAGGTAACAGACAGAAAGACAAATTAGGCTTGGGGGTCCCCCAATAGAACCAAGTTCCTGGGGGCCCCCACTTACCTGTTCCTCGCCGCAGGACTCTGTTTGGTCCACAGAAGCCCAAACTTCACCTATCACGGCAGGCATTGTAATTAAACCTTCAGGGACCGGGTTCCCAAGGATTCCACTCCCCTGGACCTGTATAGCACCCTGCACAGACAACATCTTGGTCGTGGGTATGACCAGAGCTCTGGATCCCAGGGTCCAGCCCTCCTAAGAGAGGCATTACAGGCAAAACCTTGCTCTTCTGTTGCAAGGCCTGGGTACCGACCGTTTAGCTATGAAGCTTTTTTGGTCGGATCCGGAACAGCTTACTGAGGCCCATAAAAGAACCTGTACGCAAGCCCAGTGAAAACACATGTTACTCTTTGGCCAACACCTTAGACACTGGCAAAAAACTGAGGTGCTCCCGGATGGGAGGGGCTTATATAGGAGAGGGTACTTCCGGTTTGGAAGTTGCCAGTGCCAGCACCTGAAGGTAATCTATATAACCCATTAGTAATGACTAAGTCGCTCTGTGTCCCGTGATGTACGAAAAAGAAAGGAGGAGGGTGAAGGAGGTAGACACTTATATGGATTCATTCATTGACATAAAGAGACTCTGAGACTATTTTTAAATATAAAACATAATCATGCCAGCAAAGAAAAGGGTCATTTGATCCCTCCCTCTGATATCCTTGGTCTTCAGGGGCTTCGCTGGCAGGAAAGTCTTCAGCATCTGGCACACTTCCTGGTGTGTCAGATGCCCTGTCCCCTACTACACTCACCACACTATGGTTTCTTACTACATCACTACTGTGTCCTAGAGTGACCTTATGGGCCAGAGGAAGGAACCAAAGAGCACAGAAGTGGACCAGCTATCCAACACACATGAAGAGTCAAATGCAAAAGATTTTTCAACCAGCGTAGCTCCTGATAACAACAGGTTTTTGCAGAGCAGACAGCAGCAAGGGAACATATTCATTATTTTCTTTACAGATATGCCTTTGATTTTAGATTTAAAAAGTATGACAGTGTCTCCTTAAAAGCGGATGTCCGCCCACCGCTGCAAAAATTAAAAGCCAGCAGCTGCACATACTACAGCTGCTGACTTTCAGGCCCCTTTCACACTTGAGCGGTGAGTGGGTCGGCAGTAACGCGCCATTTTTAGTGGCGCTTTACCGTCAATTTTGCGGCACTATTCGGCCGCTAGCGGGGCGCTTTTACCCCCTGCGCTAGCGGCCGAGAAAGGGTTAAAACCACCGCAAAGCGCAGCTGCAATTTTCCGGCGGTATAGCCGTGGTCCCATTAATTTCAATGGGCAGGAGCGGTATACACACCCCTCCTTCACCGCTCCAAAGATGCTGCTAGCATGACTTTTTTTTACTGTTCTGCTGTTCTGGGCTTTCACACTGGAGAGACAGCAGCGGCACTTTCAGGGCGCTTTGCAGGTGCTATTTTTAGCGTTATAGCGCCTGCAAAGCGCCTCATTGTGAAAGGGGTCTTAATAATCGGACACTTGCCTGTCCTGGAGTCCAGCAATATCGGCACCGCAGCTGATGTTTCCATCAGCTGTCGGGTGCATGCCGCCTCCATTGCGAGTAAGGGAACCCGGTAGTGAAGCCTTACGGCTACGCGCCGGAAACCCTACTGAGCATGCACGGCTGAGGCTCCCGGAAGTGGTAACAGGATAACTGTGAAAGACAGGTATCCTGCCCCCCCTCCCCCAAAAGATGCTAAATGTGGCACCGGAGGGGGGAAGGAGTACAATGAGCGGAAGTTCCACTTTTGGGTGGAAATCTGCTTTAAGTTCTAGCATGTTGCACGTTTTTTTCTAGTTTCAAATTTGGGAAACCCCCATTGTATGTTTATATGTTCCCATTCACATGACATACCTGAAATAATTAAATAAATAAATATTTTTATACCCTTTTAGTTATTTCTTTGGAGCAGGGCTATGCTGTATATAGAACTCCATAAGCAGCTTATAAACTTTGCTGAAAAAGTAAAATTAGAGGTACAGGCAGAGGAAAAACATCACTATACAATGTACCACCCAAGCCTTAAGATATTTAACCCTTTGTTAGGACAGACCGTGCAGAAACCAAGTTTACAACTGATGAAATCTGCCAGCACAGTAAGGACAGTAAAAGTGTTACTAAACCCAGGACTCTGCATTCACTATATCTGCTCTCCCACAGTACACAGGACATGGAAATGCAATGATTTAACATATCAGCCTGGATGTCACACCACTTCCTCAAAACACAATCTATCCAAAACCGAGCTCATGATTTTTTCCTCCCCCGCGTGCCTCTTTCGCCGATTTCTCTGTCAAGATCGATAGCACCACTACTATCAGCCCGTTCCCACACGTTCTAGGTGTAACCCTGGACTCTCAACTATCCTTTTGGCCCCACGTCCAAATCTTGCCGCCTCAACCTACACAACATCTCCAAAATACACCCCTTCCTAACCAACACCACCACAAAGCTCTTAGATCACTCCCTGGTCATCTCTCGCCACGGCTACTGCAACTCCCTCCTCACGGGATTACCTTTACATAGGCTATTCCCCCTTCAGTCCATCATTGGTAATTGTCTATGATATGGTAATAATGATATGGTGCCAAAACATATGGTAATTGTTTATGATGTACAATATCATTCATATCGTTCACATGTAGATTTCCTCTAATTTCCTGATGCATTTATGGGATAAGGAAGTAAAGGAAAATCCCCCCAATAGGATACAAGACAAAAAAAAGGCAGGGTTTTAACCCTTCAATATCCACCAGCCCGAAAAAAAAAAAAAAAAAAAAAGTGTTGGCTTTACACCAGGTAGAGCTGGTTCACACAAGTATAGCTTTGAAATCACACCACTTCAGCGTGATTTCAAAGCCACAGATCAGTGCAATGCAAGTTGCAATGACATTGCAGAAAAGTCGTGGAGGAACCTTTTTTAAAGTCGCTGCGATTGAGTCGCAACAGTTTGAACGGTTCCATTGCCAAAAATAGGGTGCGACTTGTCATGCGATTTTGAACTGTCAAATCACATGACAAATAGCATTGGTGTGAACGAGGGCTAAAATTAAACGAATTAACAATAAATTGGATGAGTGGAACTACACTACTCTTTTTATTTAGATAGTATTGACTAATTCTGAAGCAATGCATGCAGAACATTTTTATCAATTGTTTGATTTATTTTTATTTTTATTTTTTTAAAATACTGTAGGTATAGGTTGCCTAAGGAAAGACCCAGAAGACAAAGGGTTAATTGTAAGTATAGCAAGTCATATTTTGCGAATTGTCCATACATGTTATTTACATTTGTACCAGACTATGAAGTTAGGATGAAGGACAGTACCATAACCTGCACAGCAGACACATGATTTTGATTAGAACAATGGGCATGGGAGCAGCTTTGCTCCCCATATCCCTTCAATTGACATAGATAAGGATTGCAATAGGCAAAGTGAAGCCACCTCTTTTAAATGATCTGTACAGGCATGGTCTGCTCCATTGGCCACCAACTGCCTACAAGCGCATCCTCTGATTTGAAGGGACACACAGGTGCAGGTATTTGGTAAATTGGGTAAGGTCCCTAGTTTACCGCAGGAGCATGAAGGTTGTGGCTGGGTCCCCTGGACATCCACCACCTCCCAAGGCTTATGCCGGGATTGTCTTGTGGATGATCCATCTATGTTTGCATGAGACAGAAGTGCAATATACGAACATGCCAAAATCTTCCCAATGCTCTGCAATGAGTCCGATAAAAAACAATACATTTTTGTATTAAGAATGCTGCTAAAATAGCCACAGGCTTAGTTAGAACAAACCCTCACAGTCTTATAAAATATATAAAACAAATTACTAGTACCGGTTTGGCTACCTGACCTGCATGCCTTTGGATGATGCAAAAACAATAAAAGCATACAAACTCCATGTCTCCGTTAGAAACCAAGCCCATAATAACAGCGCTGAAAGCACAATTAAGAAACTGCCCCGACAGAAATAAACATATGGACTCTAAACATTTTTTTTTTGGTTGCAAAGTGTTTGTATCTTCTTACCTTACAAATCTTGTACAGAGAGTCTTGTCCATCGCCCTCTGAGTCCTTGAAGTATTCGTGTGCAGGAAACGTTCGGTGGATATCTCTCTTGATAACGCTCTCTTGAGCTGAATCCTAGTAAAAGAACGCAAGTCACAGTTATTAATTTATAAAGGCCAAAGGCTGGCGGTATGATAAATCCCACAATACCCAATGGCCCTGGGTGAATTATCTCTCTCACTAAAGTAAGAACAGGGAAAATAAATTGACCCTTACATCAAACAGTGTCAGTTATTTGCGACAGAAATATCTCATGTCATGTGCCTGTGGATACCCCTCTCATAGAATTGGAGGTGTGATTTAATTGAAAGAAGGATATATATTTAAAAAAAAAAAAAGATTAACGCGGAAGTCTAGTTTTCAGATAGGGGTCACTGAGACAGGACGATAGATAAAAGGATACGTACTTCACAGTGGTTTCAATGAGCTCCTGGGTAGAGTGGAGATCAATGTCCATTCGCTGATCTCCCCTACCTAATAAGAACCTGGAAGCAGCCACTGGATCAGCCTTAAAATTATTAATGACTTCTAAAAAGACCTTTATGGCCTTGTAAAACCTTGTCTGATATTCCTTCCCCACAATTCACTGGACTATATAAAAAAAGAGCATGAATATGGAATTTGGCTAGAGATGAGTTTGTAGGACACCCAAGCTCCTCTCTAAAGACCTGTACACACGATCGTGTGTATGCTCCATCAGACAATTGTTGGCTGAATTAACGACAACAAAAGTTGTCTCTTCATGCTCACCAATTGTTGGGCAATAAATCTGTTAAGTCGGTTTATCCGATCGTGTGTACGCAAGTTGGTCCAACTAAAATCCGATGTAGAAACACGCATGCTCAGAACCAATGTTAAACATCAGCCAACAATAGCAGAAGTTGCCCAAAGGGTGGCGGTAAAGAGCTAAAAAAGCACGTGGCTTGGTGTATGTTGGCAGAAAATGTTGTGCCGTGTGTATGCATACCAAGTTCATGGCCAACGCCCTTTGGACCAAAATCCACAGAAAAGTTGGTTGGAAGTCCGATCGTGTGTACGAGGCTTAATAGTGACAGAGAAAATCTCTCTAACAGAGCCAGAGATAGCAATTTAAACATTTCCAAAACGTATTTTATTGTACACCCGATACTGCACCCCTGACCTGTTTTGATATGGGAATGTTTCTGTAACTGAACCCCACCGAGGCCCCATTGGGATCATCAGATTCCTGCAGGGTAGGATCCTTCACATGTTTGAGCATGCGTGGAACTCGAGGGGGGAAATGGGGGCAATGTTATCCTGTTTTTTTACTGCTGTATTTAGTGTTACCACAATTGGTTGGGGATCGATTCCCTAGAGCAGTGGTTCTCAACTCCTGTCCTCAGGACCCACTATGGCCCCTATGGAAAAATAGGATTTTCCTCCGTCTACAGAATCAGAGGATTGCGGACCCGGATGAAATCGGGTGTCAGCAGATGTTCATCCGCTGACACCCGCTATCTCATAAGGACCAATGCATGTCCCTTTTTCATCCGTAAACGGACGGATGAAAAAGCGGACATACGGTCCCGCATGTGTGAAAGGGGCCTAACAGGCCAGGTTTGCAAGATAACTGAAATACATCACAGGTGATATAATTTGCTGTTCAGTGATTGCAAGGTAATACTTAAAATCTGGCCTGTTAGTGGGTCCTGAGGACAGGAGTTGAGAACCACTGCCCTAGAGGCTCTTCCTGGCGGCGCCTAGAACACTTTAATTGGCCAACTACGACTGTTGTACTGTTTTGTTTTCTTTTTCTTTTTGCCCTTAGTTGTTGGCCCTGGGAGACCACTTCAATCATGTGCTGGCAATTGGTTTTTCCTTTGTACATTGTATTTTATATTTTCTACTGAAATTATAAAAAAAAAAAAACACATTTGCAAAACCCAATTTTTTAAACCATATTAACCACTTCAGCCCCGGAAGGACTGACCAGGCCATTTTCTGCGATACGGCACTGCGTCGCTTTAACTGAAAATTGTGCAGGCGTGCAACATTGTACCCAAACAAAATTGATGTCCTTTTTTCCCCGCACAAATAGAGCTTTCTTTTGGTGGTATTTGATCACCTCTGCGGTTTTTATTTTTTGCGCTATAAACAAAAAAATAAAGACTGACAATTTAAAAAAATATATATATATTTTTTCTTTTTGCAATAATAAATATCCCCAAAAAAAAATAAAAAATTGCAATAAGCGTATATTGATTGGTTTGCACACAAGTTAGTGTCTACAAAAATAGGGGATATATTTATGGCATTTTTATTAAAAAAAAATGTTTTTATACTAGTAATGGCGGTGATCAGCGATTTTTAGCGGGACTGCTACATTGCGGCGGACAGATCTGACACTTTTTGGGACCATTGACATTTATACAGTGATCAAAGATAAAAATAGCCACTGATCACTGTATAAATGACACTGGCAGGAAAGGGGTTAACACTAGGGGGCGATCAAGGGGTTAAGTGTTCCCTAGGGAGGTGGTTTCTAACTGTGGGGGGATTCGACTGACTGGGAGTACAGAGAGATCGCTGTTCCTGATCACTAGGAACAGACACTCTCTCTTCTCTCCTGTCAGAACGGGGATCTGCCTTGTTTACTCTGGCAGATCTCAGGTTCTGTCTCTCTGTGGAGCGATCGCAGGCGAACATCGCGGCAGCCAGCCACGCTCATCGGCTCCGGCTATATAGCTATACTGCTATAGCTATTGCACAGAACGCTGTACAGGTACGGCAATTCGCACAATAGAGCCGCCATGCCACAGTATATCTGCTGCAGCTGGTCGGTAAGTGGTTAAAGAAGAAGTATAGCCAAAGCTCAATTGGCTGTACTTCTCCTGTGGATCACAGGAGTGCAGTTCGTTCTGCACTTCTGTGACCTGTTTTTAGCAGAGAGCAGACTGAAGTCTACTCTCTGCTGACGTCCAGGCTCAGCGTCATCACGACCACAGAGTCGGGGTCCGCCCAGACTCTGATTTCAGGTTGCGATTTCTATTGACATCTGTGCAGAAACCTGCACAGATGTCTGTGAAATCGCCGCTGAAATCGGGACGGACATGCAGGAGTGAAATCTTAATTTTTCATACAGGCGGTCCCCTAGTTACAAACATCCAACTTACAAACGACTCCTACTTGCAAATGGAGGAAGTGAGAGGAAATCTAGCCCTAGGAAGGGAAATTCACTCCTTTAAGAGTTATTATAGGAAAAAAGGTACCTCCACTGATGCTTTATCACCAACAGCGCAGTGGGAGTGGTCACCCGCTGTGCATTCTGGAAGAGGGTACTTAAGGAGCAGACATCGTTTTCCCGGGGTCTTCCGATCCTGACCCGACGGCCCTCCTGGCCTCAGGGATGTGTTAGCAGTTTTTCTGCCTCTGGGCCTGCAGACCCGAGGCTCCGTTACTGAGAGTAGGCCCAGGAATTTCTGGGGCCTACTGATCCAGGGATGGTCCTGTGTCACCTTGCCTGCGGGAAGGGACCGAACAATTGAGGGCTCAATTGGAGGATGCATCCGGATAAAAATCTACCTCACAGTGCTGCCGGCTGGCTGAAAGATCCTGGCACTGTGTTATGTTTTCAGAACTTTATCAAGTGAGTGATTATACAAGTCTGTAGCAGAGACTTTTGAATGAGCTCGTACCGGCTGCTAGGTCAGTGAGGGAGGCCTATCCGGTGGATGCTTGATCCAGTGTGGAAGCGGTTTGTCCTCTGGTTTAAGGAAAGTACCGGTGATCCACAAACGTTAGGTACTTGAATCTCCTCCAACCCTCCATCCCTCTGTCTTGAAGTTCTTTAATAAAACTCTTGAGAAAAAGAGACTAAGTGTTTGGTGCGGACATTTGTGAACAAAGCTCCAAGGAAGACCCCTAGGAAGAACGTGGTGAACAGTAAGGTAACGGCAGACCCAAATCTTAAACCAGCGGCCCTTGCGGGGGTGATGCTACACTTGCTTCCACAACAACCCAAAATTTTAAAAATCCAATTGCCATAGAGACAGAAAGTGAGGTGAAATCTTCTGAACAGGGGCACAGACAGCAAAACAAATGTTACAGGGGTGTTATACTTCCCTATGCTATTCCAAAAAGCTTAAAAATCGTTTTTTTGGCTGGAGCTACACTTAAAAAATTTACCTGTTCTGACTTAAAAACAGATTCAACTTAAGAACAAATCTACAGACCGCCTGTACTTCTCTTTTAAGACTAAAACAAACTGCAAAAATTTAGCCGATACATGCTGGTTCAGCTGAATTTCGAGCAGTGGGTGCCCGTTGGCACCACCTGTCAGGGTTGAGTTCACCTGCTGGTGGCACTGAGGTTCACTTTGCCAATGGCTGCAGTTCCAGTGTCCACCGGCAGGTGTCTCCCAGAAGCCAGCAGGTTCTGATCAGCCACACCTGGCTCCAGCTGCCAGGTGGACACTTAAGGCTGCTCCTCCCTTCCCCCAGCGCGTCACTATCCTGTCTGATTGCCTCCTTGCTACCACATTGCGCTTAATACCTTTCTGAACCTTCCTGTGTCCTGATCCGTCCTGCACCCCTCTGCCTTGTTCCATGCTCTTGTACCCAGTCGTGTTCCCCTTCCTTGCATCCCTGTTACCTTTGTCCTTTATGTTGTAGATATTGTATATAGATGGCAGTTAGGTTTATTAGTTATTCTTGTTTGCTGGAGTGGTTTATGCTTTCACTGGTTGCTGTGTATGTTTACTGTAAATAAATATCACTATAATGATAAATACTTTGTTTGGTCTCAGCTCCTTGGAGTAGCTACGTGTCTGGTGGTCTTAGCCACTGACCCTGACACCACAAAAGGCAATTTATCTTTTGTTGAAGGAGCCGGGTGGAAAATTGTCAGCCCAAAGCCTTGTACACACGTTCAGGTTATCGGACAAATATTTTTCTGTCTTTTGTTGCATGCTAGTCTAAAATCGAAAGTAAAGATAGGTTACTCAACAGAATTCAACTTTAAAAGTCATGTAATGTGTTGAATTGTTTTGTATGTATTCTTTCAATTCTGAGCATGCGTAGTCATACTCTTACGATTTTTTTTCGGACAAAAATTGTACTAATTCCAATGAAAATCGGACGTTATTTTCACGTACGACAACATTTTTTATAGCCTGCACCTTCAGTTTGTCGTTCAAAAAGTCGTAGTTGGCTGCACTATACTAAGGATCAGAAAATCGGCAGATTGTACGTCGTACGAAATTTTACTTCCGATTTTCTTGTGTGTACAGGCCTTAACAGTAGCAGCTTCCTTTCAGTTGCAGGCAAGGTTTACATATTCTGACAGCTGCTGGAGCCTACTGTCAGAATACAGTAATCGACACGGGAGATTCGTCCATTCGCGCTAATTACCATCATGGAGGAATCTGGTAGATTTGTTTAGTTCAACCTGAAGTCTTAACGAAAAAAATCTATAAGCATAGGCCAGCTTTTACAGGTTTCTCTGAAACCCCATGTGTGTCACCTTTCACCCAGGACGGGTGAATTTGTGGGTAACAAATACAGCAGTGGTGCAAAGCAGCTTAGGCTCAGGGCAGAAATAGTCAACAGCCACTGGATCATCCATAAATGTATTAATGACTTCTAAAAAAGACCTTAATGGCCTTGTAAAACCGTACCCGCCATTCTCAAAAGCTCTGCAAAATAAAAGGTATTTCTTTCATTTAGAAAATATGTCTGCCAATGTTTAGAGTGGGGAAAAAAAGCTACAAGACACATTGTGAGTGTTGCAGAGAGTAGTCATTTGGAAATAAAGCTTGTACAGCATTGGAATCTTATAGTCTGGAATTACTATCAGTTTCAGGCTCAGAATGCTTCACGTTGATCCGCTGAGATAGTTTCCTCTTAACGGTTTCAGCTGCTGGTTTGAAGCACAGTTCCCTGTGGAAAGTGTCAATTACTTGTTCTAAGCGTCAAGCTTGCTCTTGAGAGTGTTGTACAATGGTGGTTGTCTGCCTCGGCGCTCTTTAGACCAAAACAGAAAAATCAATGGGTCAGGTATTAATAGCAACTGCACTAGATGCTCCAACCAATCAGAATCATCCTTTCGTTTTTGACTGCCGAAGCAGATTGGATGCCAAAGCAAAACAGCACCTTTTTCTCCTAAGGCCCGAAATCCAGTCATTTTCAAAATGAGCTGCATTCATTCAAGTACATGCACAATGGAGCTGGCAAGTTTAAACTGAAAGTTCAGCCAACAATTATTTCTAGTTTGAGTAGAACCTCAGTCCGATTTTTACTGCCGAGTCTCCGTTGGCAAGATTAACTCTAACCTTCTATCCTGGGAGAGAAAATGAGGAAAGGCCTAAAATGTTAGGGCCCCTTCAGAACGTTCGTTGTGGTATCTTACCAGGACCATCTTTGAAAGGTTTAGTTCAACTTTAGCAAATAAAAACTGCTTTAACCACTTGCTTACTGGGCACTTAAACCCCCTTCCTGCCCAGGCCAATTTTCAGCTTTCAGAGCCGTCACTCTTTGAATGACAATTGTGCGGTCATGCTACACTGTACCCATATGAACTTTTTATAATTTTTTTTAAAGAGAGCTTTCTTTTGGTGGTGATTAATTACTACTGGGGTTTTTATTTTTTGGTAAACAAAAAAAGACCGAAAAAATGTTGTTATATAATTTTGCAAACAGGTAATTTTTCTGCTTCATTGATGTGCACCGATAGGCAGCACTGATGGGGACTGATAGGTGGCACTGCTTAGCAGTGCTGATATGCACTGGTAGGTGGCACTGGAAGGCACTGCTTAGCAGCTGTGGGTCTTGAGTGTGTGGCACTAATGTCCCATTCACTCCAGGCGGCAATCAGCTTCTTTTAGATTACCGGCTCTGTTTACATCACGTGATCAGCTGTCATTGGCTGACAGCTAATCACGTAGTAAGGGGGCGTGTAGGCATCACATGCACAGGACGACGTACATGGACGCCCTGTCGGCAATTTAGGCCCGCACAGTAGCCTTCTTTCGGCTATAGCACGTGCAGCAAAAGGTTAATCTAGAGGCACCCCTTACCTGCATAGACAACTGTGCAACTTTGAATTTGAAGTTGAATAATGCCCTTGGTATAGGTGTAGACCACTACCTCAGAGAGAGAGCATCATCCCCATCCTGCCATGTTGCTAGGACATTGCTAAAGACTCCCAGCCGTTACTGCTCACCTCCAACCATGACAGGAACGAGCTCTCAGACCACTGCACATGTGTGGCTCACCATCTCCTCTGTCGCAGCATCACTGAGCTCAGAGATACTGCAACAGGGGAGTTAGTGCATGTGAGGGGGTTTGAATTGGCTTTGTTGGGAGTGTTTTAGCAATGTCCTAGCAGAAGGCAGGACAGGATTATGCCACCTCTGGGAGTTTTGTAGACAGGATTCAGGAGGTACATACACGGCCTACACCTGTTACAAGGTCGTGCTTTAACTTTTGGTCAATTTGCCCAATTCGTTTTTATCTAGAGGCACCTCTTAACTGCATAGGAAGTGTTTTGATAAAGGTAAACTAACCCTTTAAGGTACCCCATGGTCAACATACAGCAATGGTCCAAAATATGGAGCTGCACATATTTCTATATTGGGATCCCTTATAAAAATGAATGGCACAAAGCCTGTTTATTCATTATGTGAGCTCACTTACGTTTATATAATACACTGAATTTAGAGTGGAGACTTTTACACTGAAGTGAAGGAGGTAGGAGACATGGAGAATACACAACCTGCTCTATTGCAGGGACTTTTTTGGCTACCTTTTTTATTAGAATCTCAGTCACTTTAATATGAAAATATACTGTATATCTAATTATATGTCTTCTTCAGTTGAAGTCTTTCCTGTGCAAATGCAAATAATCGAGTAGGTCAAATATTACATGACTGAACGAGGTCTCTAGCACTCAAACAACAAAGAGCAAAGTGACGCAAGACCGAACAGGTTTCTCCATCATGCCTGCATACAGCATGGGCAAGGCAAACAGTTGCCAGCAGTAAGTAGCATGAAAGTGTTTTCTTGTTAAGAGACCCTCTAATACAATGATCTCAAAACTGTGGCCTGAGGGCCGGATGCAGCCCTTTGCTTGCCTTTATGCGGCCCTTGGGGCACTATTTTCTTTACTAATTCAAGGCATTATTTCCTTCACGGGCACCAGTGATGGACCATGCTTCCTTTCACTCATAAATGTTGAAACACTATTGATGCCACAGACACCAATGATGGGGTACTATCCCTTCCACTGACCTCAAAGATGGGGCACTACTCCTGCCACTGACATCAATGATGGGGCACTATACCTTCCACTGACACCAATGATCCTTCCACTGACACCAAAGGTGGGGCACTATCAAGGGGCACTATTATTTCCACTGACGCCAACGATAAAGCATTATTTGACTGCCACCAACAATGGGACAACAATTCCTTCCACTACTACCAATGATGGGGCACCATTCCTTCCACCAATACCAAAGATGGGGCACTATTCCTCCTCCTACTGATCACAGGCACAGTGTAATATTTTTGCTCCCACTGACCACCAGGCCTGAGACATTTTCTACTCTCCCTGACCCTCCTAAAGGCTGGCCATAGACAGTTCGAATCTCGGCCGGTTCAGCAGGAACCAGCTGAGATTCGAACCGTGTGTGGGCAGGCTGAATGTACCAAGTTGATCAATCGATCAACTTGGATATGTCCAGTCTGCCGGATTCAGTTGCAACTATTGCTAGCGGCTGCTATAGCCGCTAGCAATAATCATTATCTTCTCCTGACAAAGACGGCTCCCTCCCCTGTACCCCTGCCGGGAGCAGACAACTGCTTGACAGGAGGGATTCTGTGTCAGCATTATCTTTGTTGAAGGGGGAATCGTGAAAATTTCTTTCCTGAAATCCGAGGTTGCAGAAAATAAATTTGCACCGTCTATGGCCTGCCAAAGTTTGAAGGGCAGTAAACTGTCCCTTTGTTTAAAAGGTTTGGGGACCCCTGCTGTAATACAATAATCCAATAGTACTGTATGTGTATATCACATATACAGTTGCAATAAAAAGTATGTGAACCCTTTTGGAATGATATGGATTTCTGCACAAACTGGTCATAAAATGTGATCTGATCTTCATCTAAGTCACAACAATAGACAATCACAGTCTGCTCAAACTAATAACACACAAATAATTAAATGTTACCATGTTTTTATTGAACACACCACGTAAACATTCACAGTGCAGGTGGAAAAAGTATGTGAACCCCTAGACTAATGAGATCTCCAAGAGCTAATTGGAGTGAGGTGTCAGCCAACTGGAGTCCAATCAATGAGACTAGATTGGAGGTGTTGGTTACAGCTGCCCTTTAAAAAAACACACTAGTTCTGGGTTTGCTTTTCACAAGTAGCATTGCCTGATGTGAATGATGCCTCGCACAAAAGAGCTCTCAGAAGACCTACGATTAAGAATTGTTGACTTGCATAAAGCTGGAAAGGGTTATAAAAGTATCTCCAAAAGCCTTGTTGTTCATCAGTCCATGGTAAGACAAATTGTCTATAAATGGAGAAAGTTCAGCACTGCTGCTACTCTCCCTAGGAGTGGGCGTCCTGTAAAGACTGCAAGAGCACAGCGCAGACTGCTCAATGAGGTGAAGAAGAATTCTAGAGTGTCAGCTAAAGACTTACAAAAGTCTCTGGCATATGCGAACATCCCTGTTGGCGAATCTACGATATGTAAAAAACTAAACAAGAATGGATTTCATGGGAGGATACCAGAGGAAGCCACTGCTGTCCAAAAAAAAACATTGCTGCACGTTTAGTTTGCACAAGAGCACCTGGATGTTCCACAGCAGTACTGGAAAAATATTCTGTGGACAGATGAAACCAAAGTTGAGTTGTTTGGAAGAAACACACAACACTATGTGTGGAGAAAAAGAGGCACAGCACACCAACATCAAAACCTCATCCCAACTGTGAAGTATGGTGGTGGGGGCATCATGGTTTGGGGCTGCTTTGCTGCGTCAGGGCCTGGACGGATTGCTATCATCGAAGGAAACATGAATTCCCAAGTTTATCAAGACATTTTGCAGGAGAACTTAGGGCCATCTGTCCACCAGCTGAAGCTCAACAGAAGATGGGTGTTGCAACAGTACAACGACCCAAAGCATAGAAGTAAATCAACAACAGAATGACTTAAACAGAAGAAAATACGCCTTCTGGAGTGGCCCAGTCAGAGTCCTGACCTCAACCCAATTGAGATGCTGTGGCATGACCTCAAGAAAGCGATTCACACCAGACATCCCAAGAATATTGCTGAACTGAAACAGTTCTGTAAAGAGGAATGGTCAAGAATTACTCCTGACCGTTGTGCACGTCTGATCTGCAACTACAGGAAACGTTTGGTTGAAGTTATTGCTGCCAAAGGAGGTTCAACCAAGGTTAAATCCAAAAAAATCCAAGGGTTCACATACTTTTTCCACCTGCACTGTGAATGTTTACATGGTGTGTTCAATAAAAACATGGTAACATTTAATTCTGTGTGTGTTATTAGTTTAAGCAGACTGTGATTGTCTATTGTTGTGACTTAGATGAAGATCAGATCACATTTTATGACCAATTTGTGCAGAAATCCATATCATTCCAAAAGGGTTCACATACTTTTTATTGTAACTGTATATTGTATGTACAGAAAATCTGCTGCTCTTAAGCACATAATCCTGACTCCGGTGTTTAAAAAAGGAAGAATGAGTCATAAACCAATTGTGTTAATGTAGAACTAGAAAAGGCAGGCTACCTCCATAAAGACCTATTATTTTAGACCATTAGTTTGAGTATAAGAAGAAAAAAGGGCACCTAAGAAAGGAGCTTTCGGACACATGATTCATATAAAGTCATGGACTGTTATATATATTTTTAGACAACACATACCCTACAGGGGTGACTTGAACATGACTGTATTAGTGACATGGAACAATCCATGAATTTGCAAGCTTGAAATTGCTGAGGTTCCAAATTTATTTCAATGGAGAGAGGAGGAGAGAGGAGGTAAAAGGAGCAGAGAGCAGGGAGGGTGAAGAAATGATTGGGACTGAATTTTCGAACCTATGCGATTGCTCTCTTCCCCACCAGTGGCTTGCCAGCAGCACCTCATGGCATCCACAGACATGAGATTTGATTCCAATCCAACTGAAAATCTATTTCCTTAAAGAGGAAGTAAACCCTAATGGGTTTCACTTCCTCTTTAGCCCGCTGCTGCAGCCTGCAAATGAAAAGCATAATGGGCTAGAATGCATCGCATACTAGCCCATTATGTGGCACTTACCTGCAAAAGAATCCAGCGATGTCCCCAGAGTAGGCAGCGTCCATCTTCTGCCCCCTCTTCCTTCCGGGTCAGTGACTCCGGCGCTGTGATTCGCCGGAGCCCCATGTCGTCACTCCCGCACATGCGCACGGGAGCCGCAATTCACGGCACAGGCTGGGGAAGAAACGGCACTTAGTTTTGTTTCTTCCCCGTGCATGCGCAGTGAAGATTTTCGGCAGACTTCAAGTGAAATATCTCCTAAACGGCGCACGTTTAAGAGCTATTTCCACTACCTATAGGTAAGCCTTCTTCTACGCCTACCTATAGGTAGAAGTCCTTCAAGTGGGTTTACAACCACTTTAACCACTTGTCCCCCGCCCACTGTCAATTGACGGCGGGCGGAGGATACTCTCGTTCTGGGAGGACGTCATATGACGTCCTCCCTTTAAAACGAGCTAGGAGGCGCGCGCGCCCGCCGCGTTCACAAGGCCCCGGTGCGTGTGCCCGGCGGCCGCGATTGCCGCCGGGCACCCGCGATTGCCCGGGAAACGAGCAGGAAAGTGGATCTCTGTGTGTAAACACAGAGATCCACGTCCTCTGAGGGAGAGGGGACCGATGGTGTGTCCCTTGTACATAGGGACAACCATCGGTCACCTCCCCCAGTCAGTCCCCTCCCCCCACAGTAAGAACACTTTGAGGGAGCATATTTAACCCCTTCCCGCCCCTAGTGGTTAACCCCTTCCCTGCCAATCACATTTATACAGTAATCAATGCATTTTTATAGCAGGGATCGCTGTATAAATGTGAATGGTCCCAAAAATGTGTCAAAAGTGTCCGATGTGTCCGCCGCAATATCGCAGTCACAATAAAAAAAAAATCGCAGATATAACTTTTGCGCAAACCAGTCAATACGCGCTTGTTGCGATTTTTTTTTTTTTACCAAAAATATGTAGAAGAATACGTATCGGCCTAAACTGAGGAAAATTTATTATAGCAAAAAGTAAAAAATAGTGTTTTTTTTCCAAACTGGACGCTCTTCTTTTGTTTATAGCGCAAAAAATAAAAACCGCAGAGGTGATCAAATACCACAAAAAGAAAGCTCTATTTGTGGGAAAAAAAGGACACAAATTTTGTTTAGGAGCCACGTCGCACGACCGCGCAATTGTCATTCAAAGTGTGACAGCGCTAAAAGCTGAAAAAATAGGATTTTTATAACAGCTTACCTGTAAAATCCTTTTCTTGGAGTACATCACGGGACACAGAGCGGCATAGTCATTACTAATGGGTTATATAGTTTACCTTCAGGTGCTGGCACTGGCAACTTCCAAACCGGAAGTACCCTCCCCTATATAAGCCCCTCCCATCCGGGAGCACCTCAGTTTTGTAGCAAAGCAATAAGTGTCCCCAAAAGAGGGGTGGGAGCTCTGTGTCCCGTGATGTACTCCAAGAAAAGGATTTTACAGGTAAGCGGTTATAAAAATCCTATTTTCTTTCTCGTACATCACGGGACACAGAGCGGCATAGTCATTACTATGTGGGATGTCCTAAAGCAATGCCCAATGAGGGGGGGATACACCATACATAAGCTGAGCGCTATCAGACATGAGGATCTTTTGCGGCCTGCAACACACTGCGCCCAAAGGCGACATCCTCCTGACTTCTAACGTCCACCTGGTAGAACCTAGTAAACGTGTGTACCGAAGACCATGTTGCGGCCTTACAGATTTGAGCCAGGGAGGCCTGGTGATGCACTGCCCATGAAGTTCCAACTGCTCTCGTGGAGTGCGCCCTAACTTTGAACGGAGGCGGTCTCCTTCTCAAGCCATAGGCTTGCATAATGACCTGTCGAATCCACTTGGCTAAAGTAGATTTTGACGCTGCCTGACCCTTTCTGGGGCCTTCCGGCAGAATAAACAAAGTATCCGTTCTGCGAATCTGAGCAGTGGCTTTTAGATAAGCTTTAACTGCTCTTACTACATCCAAAGAATGTAATAATTTTTCCTCTACTGAACTAGGTTTGGGGAAAAAAGAAGGAAGAACCACATCTTGGTTCAAATGAAACCTCGATACCACCTTAGGAAGAAAGGCTGGATGAGGACGTAACACTACTCTGTCCTTATGGATAACCAGATATGGCTCTTTACAGGACATAGCGGCTAATTCCGACACTCTTTTAGCCGAACAAATGGCTACTAGAAAAATCAATTTCCTGGTGAGAAGAACCAGGGAAATATGCTGTAATGGTTCAAATGGTTGTTTCTGTAGAACCGACAGAACCAGGTTTAAGTCCCATGGACATATGGGAATATTAACCGGAGGGCTAATACGCATCACTCCTTGTATAAAGGCTTTGACTAGTGAATGCGAAGCCAAGGGCCTCTGAAAAAATATTGACAAGGCCGAAATCTGACCCTTGATAGTACTCAAGGCAAGCTTCCTATCTACAGCCCACTGTAGGAAGTCCAGAATCCTACCTATTACGTACTTACGTGGATGCCATTTCTTGGCCTCACACCAGGCGATGTACGCCTTCCAGATTCTATAGTAGATCTGCCTGGTTACCGGCTTCCTGGCATTGATCATGGTAGATACCACAGGATTAGAGAGACCTCTCTTTTTTAGAATGTGGGCTTCAATAGCCAGGCCGTCAAACCTAGGGCTGGTAAGGAAGGGTGGTATATCGGTCCTTGCGAAAGCAGGTCCGGACGATGTGGGAGGGTCCAAGGACTCCCCACAGACATTTTTACAATCTCCGCGTACCATGCCACGCTGGAGCCACTAGAATCACTGGTTTCTTTTCTACCCTGATTCTGCGGAGTAATCGAGGTAACAATTGTGGCGGTGGGAATGCATATATCAGCTTGAACTGATCCCAAGGGAACACTAGGGCATCCGAGCCGCAAGCTAGGGGATCCCTTGTCCAAGAGACAAACCTGTCCACCTTTGCGTTGAATCTGGATGCTAGCAGATCTACATCCGGTGTTCCCCACCGCTGACATATTGTCCGGAAAACCTCAGGGTGAAGGGACCATTCCCCTGGGCATAATTGTTGGCGACTTAGAAAGTCCGCCTTCCAATTCTCCACTCCTGGAATGAATACCGCGGATATGGCTGGGACATATCTTTCTGCCCATTTCAGGATGCAATTTACTTCCCTCTGGGCTGCACGACTCCTGGTGCCACCCTGATGATTGATATATGCCACTGCCGTGGCATTGTCCGATTGAATTCTGACAGGGGACCCTTGGAGTTTGGATGTCCATGCTACTAGGGCATACCGGGCTGCTCGTATCTCTAAGAGATTGATGGGCAGGGCCTTTTCTGCATCCGACCATCTGCCCTGGAGAGACCATTGCTCCAGTACTGCTCCCCAGCCTATAAGGCTGGCATCTGTAGTGACCACCTTCCAAGAAATCGGACTGAAGGATTTCCCTTTTTCCAGATTCTGGGGAACCAACCACCAACGGAGGCTCTTGCGAACGGAAGGGGACAAGGACATTTGTAAGTCTAGGGCCTGAACTCTTTTGTTCCAGGCTGACAGTATAGCCCTTTGCAAATTCCTTGAATGGAATTGACCGTAGGGTACTGCTTCGAATGATGCCACCATTTTTCCCAGCAGCCTCATGCACAGGCGTATGGATGGCTGTCTTTTTGTACCCACTAGGTGGATCAAATCTCTCAAAGACGACACCTTTTCTTGAGGCAAGAAAATTTTTCTCTGGTCTGAATCCAGCCTTAGCCCCAAGTATTCCAGACTTTTGACTGGTTTTAGGGCTGACTTGTCTCGGTTGATAATCCAACCGTGAGAATCCAGATACTCGATTGTCTCGTGAACAACCACTTCTAGTTTTTCCACTGAGTGGTCTATCAGCAACAAGTCGTCTAGATATGCCATTATCGTTACACCTCGTGTTCTTAGATTGGCCAATAATGGGGCCAGAATTTTTGTGAACACTCGTGGTGCTGTGGCCAGACTGAAGGGTAAGGCTCTGAACTGAAAATGGCGCCCTTCTACTGCAAAGCGTAGACATTTTTGGTGGACTGGAAAGATGGGAATGTGCAAATAAGCATCTTTGATGTCGATCGAGGCTAACCATTCCTCCCCTTGTAGGGCAGTGGCCACCGATCGGATCGACTCCATCCGGAAAGTCCTGATATGTAGGAATTTGTTTAGCCCTTTTAGATTTAATATGGGCCTCACGTCCCCGTTTGGCTTCGGGACTGTAAAGAGGTTTGAGTAAAACCCGAACCCCCATTCTTCCAGGGGAACCTCTATAATTACTGCTTGGAGCAATAATTGTTCTAGTGCCAACAGGAGGGATCCTCTCTTCTGGGGATCCCTTGGCACGTTTGACCTTATAAAATGGGAAGGAGGGGAGTCTTTTAACTCCAATTTGTATCCCAGACTTACTGCAGAGAGCACCCATCTGTCGAACAACTGAAGTCTTCCCCCCACCCGATTGAGTGGGGGCAACCCTTCATGCATTTGACTTTGGGGGAGGTTTTGTACCTCTCCTGACCCAGGGTTTCTTGTTACCCTGCGATTGTCCCTGATTTTTACCCCCGGGATTTGACCGAGGAGGCCGTCGGAACTGTTTCACAGCCGATGTCCTAGGGACTGGAGAAGCAGGCCTCTTAAAAGAGGGACCTCTAACTCTGTTTTTAACCGGCAAGAGTGTACTTTTACCGCTGGAAATTTTATGGATATATTTGTCCAGGTCTTCCCCGAATAAGCGTTCACCATGAAATGGGAAGCTGACCAGCAATTTTTTACAGGGAGCTTCAGCAGACCAGTTTTTGAGCCACAGAAGCCTGCGCATATGTACTACAGACAGCGTAAGGCGGGAGGCCTGATGGATTGAATCCTTTATAGCGTCAACCGCAAAGCATAAGGCTCTAGGTAGATCAGCTAGGGCAAGAGCCTGCTGATCTGGCAAGTCCCTTAAGACCTGTTTCAACTGATCCTTCACTGCTTGGCAGACCCCAATAGCTGCCACTGCTGGTTGTGTCACCCAGCCTGCTGTAGCAAAAGCAGATTTTAATCAGGACTCTAATTTTTTATCTATTGGGTCCTTGAACATTTGGACATTATCTACTGGACATGTCAGTGATTTATTCACACAAGAGATGGCTGCGTCCACTGTAGGGACCTTCCATTTTTTGATGAACTTATCCTCCATGGGATAGACCACCTGAAATCTCTTGGGAGGAGTAAATATTTTATCAGGATGTTCCCAATCCTGGTAAATGAGCCCTTCCAGTAAAGGATGGATTGGAAAGGAACAAACAGTCTGGGGCCTTTTAGCGACCCCAACGAGGAGACAGAAGTGGATGATGGCTCCGCAAGGGGCATTTTAAATGCTGATCGGACCATGTTAGTCAGGGACTGAACCCATAATCTTTCAGCATGTGATGCTGAGAATGGTTCTTCCACTGTTGATTCCTCTACAACAGAATCAACCTCGTCCTGATCCCCTTCAGGTAGGTCGATCCCTGTATGGGACTGTTGCTCCGCTAACAGGTACTCTGAGGGAGGAGACGGAGATCGGGCGCGCTTTCCCTCTGACAGGGAAGCAGCGATCAATGTTGTCAATCTCTCTTCCAACCCTCCCAGAGCTGAGGAAAAAACCTCCTCTGTTACATACACAGGAGCAGGTGAACTGAGGACAGCCACAGTACCAGGTACTCCTGAGGGTGCTCTACGGTCACTAACCTGATTTTTCAGGGGAGATTGGTGCAGCCGAAGCATGCCCAAGATCCTCAGAGTCCGATGGAGACCCCCTATGCTTCCTGGGATTCTTAGTCCCGGAGTTTTTAGACGGCATATTCCTAAGCCCAAAGCTGAGGTATTCCAGCCGAAATACACCACTTACTGACAATAGTCTAGCACAAATGCTGCTATATAAACAGTTGGTGTCTACTAATGTGCCTTTCTATGGGGATGCCTGCATCAACCGCTTGCTGTATGCCTTTCTTTAAATGTTGCCAGCTCTGTTTCTGCACCATAGCCAGCTCACAACACATAATTGTGCCTTTTAACATGCTGGGACGCCCCCTTTTAACATGCGCAGAAGCGCTGCGGCGCGCACAGAGCGTCATCCACCAAGCTCCGCCCCCTTTTCCACTCACCTCTATATAGAGAGGCGCGTGCGCGGGCACGTGCGCCTTCGGCGCTCTTTTTTGAAAAGGGAAACTAGGGACAGGAGACAGGGCCATGTTTGCCGTAGGCCGGCGGATGGATGAACATTGCAACATGGCAGAGGAAGCAGTTTCCCACAAGAGAACTCACCATCTGCCTGGACTTGCTCTGATGAAAAGAAAAAAGTCCACATGACAAGAAACATTCCACAGCGGCCTCTAGTGGATTAATACAGGTACCGCAGTCTATATATATATTTTTTTTTTCTTGACCACTTAAAATTATTACATTTTTTAGTAGTTACAGGCATGCACAGATATTTAGCGGGAATACCGTTAGGTAACAGGCAGAAAGACATATTAGGCTTGGGGGTCCCCTCAATAGAACCAAGTTCCTGAGGGGCCCCCACTTACCTTTTCCCCGCCGCAGGACTCTGTTTGGTCCACAGAAGCCCAAACTTCACCTATCACGGCAGGCATTGTAATTAAACCTTCAGGGACCGGGTTCCCAAGGATTCCACTCCCCTGGACCTGTATAGCACCCTGCACAGAAAACATCTTGGTCATGGGTATGACCAGAGCTCTGGATCCCAGGGTCCAGCTCTCCTAAGAGAAGCATTACAGGCAAAACCTTGCTCTTCTCTGCAAGGCCCGGGTACCGACCGTTTAGCTATGAAGCTTTTTTGGTCGGATCCGGAATAGCTTACTGAGGCCCAAAAGAACCTGTACGCAAGCTCAGTGAAAAACACATGTTACTTCTTGGCCAACACCTTAGACACTGGCAAAAAACTGAGGTGCTCCCAGATGGGAGGGGCTTATATAGGGGAGGGTACTTCCGGTTTGGAAGTTGCCAGTGCCAGCACCTGAAGGTAAACTATATAACCCACATAGTAATGACTATGCCGCTCTGTGTCCCGTGATGTACGAGAAAGAAATGGCTTGGGCAGGAAGGGGGTTTTCTTGCACAGTAGAGAAGTGGTTAAATAAAACCTTTTCAAAAGGAAGCTACTATTGCCAATTATTCATTCTGCAATTGCTAAATATCTGGCTGTCATTCTGACTCTCTTGCTAAATTAACATTAAAGTACAGCTGTACTTTCCTTTTTTTTTTTTACTTAGAATATATGAAGGTAAAAAACCTTCAGTCTTTAGAACCACTTTAAGCTAATCAGGATAAGGGCATGACATCACATTCATAAAATATTATCAAGCACTTCATTACTGCACCAGCTTCATTGCATCCTTCTAAGCTCAGGAAGCCCCCAATTCTCAAGAGAAGCTTTTAATGCTGCAAATTTTATTTTATTCAACATGAAAACGATAAACATACTTCAGATAGGAAAATTTTAATTATGAAATGTAGAATTTAAACAAAAAAAATGTTTGAGTGGCCTGTAAAGTTTTATTTGGTTGGTTTAAAAAAAAGACCCCCAAACAACTGTCCCAGACAAGCATAGGAAGGTGTCACAGGTTTATCTGAAACTCAGTTCCTTTGGTAAAGCTCCATACACACTATTAGATTTTCTGCAGATTTTTGTCTTCAGATTTACCAAAACCATATAATATGAGGTCAAACCTTAAGAGTTTCAATTTGTATGCAATCAGGCCGGCCCTTACACTATATGGTTTTGGTAAATCTGAAGACAAAAATCTGCAGAAAATCTAATAGTGTGTATGGGGGCTTTAGTCTCATCGTAGGTTGCTTCGTTTGTAAAGATTCACTCGACTCCCAGATAATGTCAGTTGTAGGGAGGGTCTGGCTGAGTAACCTTCTTTATTTGACCTACTGAGTACTTTAGAGAGGATCTCCAAACAATAGTTTTCTAAAGCTTGGAGTCTCATCCCTGCTACTCTATAGGGTTGATTTACTAAAACTGGAGCATGCAAATTCTGGTGTAGCTCTGCATAGGAACCAATCAGCATCCAGTTTTTTCTCCCTCAAAGCTTAATTGAACAAACTGAAGTTAGAAGCAGATTGGCTACCATGAACAGCTGCACCAGATTTTGCACTCTCCAGTTAGTAAATCAACCTCTGCCTCGTACACACAATCGGATTTTCCAACGGGAATTGTGTGATTGCAGGGTTTTGTTGTTTGTATGCTCCATCGGACAATTGTCGTCGGAATTTCCGACAACAAATGTGAGATGGCATGCTTTAAAATTTTTCGACACAAACGTGTCTTGTCAGATTTTCTGATCGTGTGTAGACAGTCCCTCGGAAAAAAATCCAAAGTACACACACACGCATGCTCAGAAGCAATGCTAGCCATAAGACAACATTAGCAGAAGTTGCCCAAAGGGTGGCGCTAAAGAGAAGAAAAACCACGTAGTTTCTGTTTGTTAGCCGACAACGTTTTTCTGTCTGTATGCAGAACAAGTTCATGGCCAACGCCCTTCGCACAAAATTCCACGGCTTTGTCCATTGGAAATCCGATCGTGTGTATGAGGCTTATAACTGCACTCTTCCACAGAATTCAACTGTGGAGTTCTAATCACTGATGGTGATTTATGAAGCCTAACTCCAGGCAAATCAAAAGGGAATGGGGTTTATAACCTCTATCCTATTTTAATGCTGCCCATGTCCCCATAGAAGAGACTTCCCTGGCACATCTGACAGCTGTCAATAGACCTTAGAAGAAGAGAACTCCCAAAGGGGACACACAACAAAAAAGGGGTTCTAACACTTTATCCTAAAAAAATAAATAAAAAAAAAATAAGTTTTTTTGATGAAGTTGGGTCTTAACTTCTTAGCATTTATTACAATGTAAAGTATCAATTTGTGGTAGATTGACACATCAGAAGCAGCAAGGTAGAGACATAGCTCTCAAGCCCTGTACACACGATCGTTTACCGATGAAAACAGTCCGATGGACTTTTTTCATCGGACAAACCGATCGTGTATGGGCCCCATCGGTCTTTTTTCCATTGGTTTTAAAAAATAGAACACGTTTTAAATTTTTACGATGGATCAAAAACCGATAGCAAATTCCGATCGTCTATGGGCAAGTCCATCGGATAAAAAACCCACGCATGCTCAGAAGCATTGAACTTCATTTTTCTCGGCTCATCGGAGTGTTTTACGTCACCGCGCTTGGAACGGTCGGTTTTTTAACTGATGGTGTGTAGGCAAGCTGGTGGAAGTCAGCTTCATCGAATTTCCGATGGACAAAACCATCGGATTAGAATCCATAGGATATCCGATCGTGTGTACGAGGCTTCAGAGTGAAGAGCAGTGAGACATCTGCTTTTTTGGCATGACCTGCCAAATTCTCCTCAACTCAGTTGGCAGTAAAATATGGCTCAAGTGCGTGTAGTTTTTTTTCCTCGCTAAAGTCGGTCACAGCTCTCACCATTACTGAGCTGTGTCCACTGTAAGCAACCTATAAGATTTCATAGTGGCCTAAAAAATTCCTAGAGCAGCTTCCATGTGCGTTGGTAATGCAGTTTTGTTTTTGTTATTTATTTATTTTTGTGTGCTTATGTATTGTTTTTAATGTGTTTTGCGTTACTTTGAGGAGTTCTTTCAGCCAAATGAAAGATTAAGTAAAGTGGAGGTTACCATGGGAGAGGCTAGTTACCATGTGCTGAAGATGCATGAAAATGCATGTTACAGGCATTTTCATGCACTGCCATTGCCATCAAAAAGGTCTACAAATGCATGTCGACACACTAAAATAAAAACTGACCTACACTTTTATGGCCAACGCATGAAAATGTTGTGAACAGATTTGAATTCGGACATTAAATGCCATAGCAAACGTGCGCACATGCATTAATGTGTAGTTCAATGTGCACATTCCGGCTGGGTTCACACTGATGCCGGATGCGGCTCGGAGTAGGGGTTCAGTGTGTCCCTGTTCTCCGTTTCAGGGACGAATCAGGGATGAATTTTTGCCTGAAGTCAGCCCTGAAACGGAGACAAAGATGCACAGGACTCCCGTGCAAGTCGTTTCGGAGATGTGTGAATGGGCTCCACAGAAAGCCGGTCACAATCTCCTGTCATGCAAATGGGATGCGAGGAAACCCGCATCCAATTTGCACTAGTGTGAATTGGATGTGGGATTCTCGCATCCAACTCGCAATAGCAGGAGATTTTGACTGACTGCGGCTCCAGTGTGAATTTGCACAGGAGGCCTGTGTGTCTTTTGGTCCGTTTCAGGTCCAAATTGAGCCCAAAATTCAGGCTGAAATCAGACCCGAAAAACAGAGAACGGGGACGCACCAGACCCCTAACGTGAGCCGCATGTACAGATAGTGTGAATCCAACCTAAATCTCAAAGGGGTGAACCTTTTGGCAAACCTCTTAAGGTATTTCCTAGAATTATAGTGCTAGTCTTGTCCACCCTAATAAAAAGGTACAGTATATAGACATGTGCAAAACAAAAACTTCGGACAAGAAATAAGAATTTCAACTTATCTCTAACTTTAATCTGCTACATGCTTGTTCTAGATCTATGAGGCAGACATAAGATAGACAGGCAACTAGCAGAAAATAGGAATGTCAGCCCACATTCCTTCATTTATTATGCACTTTAAAGATAACTTTTGGCCAGGCTATGGTCATTCAAGTATCTTCATATAATTAACTGCAAGTTAATGAGCTTTAAAATGATCCCCCCACTGATCTCTCAAGCTGCAGGTACTGTGGAACAATGTATCTTTAAATTGGGTATTAAAGAAAAGCAGTTCATTCTGCACTCCTGTGACTAATTTTCAGCAAACAACAGGTTAAAGCCTGCTGTTGGCTGACGTCACAAAGCCGATGCAGGCTCTGAAAAAATCCCATCCATATGATCAGGATCCACCCAGATGCCTGGACCAAACTAGCCATAGGTTCACTTTAAAAAGGAAAAGTATAGTGGAATTTACCTAAAATAACACCTGCTGTGTGTTTACATTTACAAAAGTATAGCCAAAGCTATTTTGGCCCTACCTCTCCTGGGGATCACAGGAGTGCACTTCATTCTGCACTCCTGTGACCCATATTCAGCCGACAGCAGGCTAAAGCCCGCTGTCGACTGATGTTACTCAGCCAGTCCAGGTTCCAGAGAGATCCCAACTCTGTCGGGATCCACCCAGATGCCTGGACCGGCAGCTGGCTTAGCCCTTTCATCAAGCCACTAAGAGCCTGAGCCAGCTGCTCCTGCCCCCTCCACAGCCTGGTGAGTGCAGAAAGGGGAGAGCAGAGAGCCGCAGACTGAAAGTCACCGGTTCTCTATTCACTAAAGATGGAGAACTAAGTGATCAGCTCTCTTTTACTCAGTTCTCAGTCTACAGGTGGCTGTGAATGGAGGCAGCATCGGTCTGGGCCTAGGCAAGTCTGGAGGACGGTTTTATTTTTTTATTTTTAATCCCAAACTTCTGTTTTAACAGCTGGTTATAAAAAGGAGTGGCCACACAGGGAGGGCATGGCTTTTAGCGTGTCAACTGATTTATAGATTTGCATTGTGAAAGGAGCAGTAGGGCACAAACCGTGTAGCACTGCAAAGCTGGAAATACTGCCTGTTTGTGTACTGTGATGTACTTAATTACTGTACAACCTACATATTGAAACAAGCTTTTTAAAAAATTAGTACAATTGAAAGGATAATTAACATTGCGCCAATCTCTTTTACATGTACAAAACACCTAAGAATTGTGAAGACTATTCATTCCTCTTATGACAGCAAATAGGAGATCCAAACTGCACAAACACTGGTTATTATTGCTACTGTGCTTACAATAGGACACAATGTTACGTGATATAACATGTTCTGTAAATACAGTCAGCACCTAGTTTTTATTCTTCTTTTTTCTCTTTTGGATGGCCTCATTAGGAGTATGATCAATATTTCAGATTCTTCAACCCCTAAATCCTCTTCCTATTATATATTTCTCCTTTATATTTCTCTTTTTTTTTTTTTTTTAACACACACACACACACACGTTTAAACATGCAAAGCGGCTTCAGAGCGCCTACCCCGGAAGCATCGCAGCTTCGCTTTTACCAGCTAATTTGCCAGTGTTCAGAGGACAAAGCAGCCTGGTAATTAGAAGGCCAGAGGGACAGTTCTCCTGGTGGGGGATCCTGCCGACTTCTCATTTACACGCTAAGCACCACACTGATTCTCTGGGACATAGAAGTCTAATTCTTCCATAGAGCATTCATATTTCATAACTAAATTCCTCTGGTGGCAGCTTGCTCTCCACCACAAATAGTAGCACAATATTTAAAGAGGTATTTAAAGAAATTGCTACTGCTACTACCTACTGCAACATTTAAAAAAAGAAGAGCCCACATTAGATAAATGTATTGGGGATTAGCTGATGAAAAACATCATTTTGGGTTTACGGACACGTTAAAGGGGAGTTCCACCCTTTATTTATGTTTATTAAAAGTCAGCAGCTACAAAAAGTGTAGCTGCTGGCTTTTAATAAACATACACTTACCTGTTGCACTGTCCAGCGACGCGCCGCCTGGAGCTCCGCTCCTCTCCCACCCTTCTCCGCCGGCGCCTCCATTCATTGTGTGGGCACCCGGCCTTGACAGATTTCAGCTTCACGGCCGGGCACTCACTGCGCATGCGCGAACGGCGCAGCGCTCTCTGAATGGACAGGCGATCGCCTGGGACCTGTCACATCCCAGGTGATCGCCTACAGGGAGGGGCTGCCACAAGGCGATATGACGTATCGCCTAGACGAGCCCAGGGCGGAAGGAGGAAGTGGGACAGGAAGTTCCACTCCTACTGAAGCCCCCAATCCCCCCCCCAAAAAAATGACATGCCAAATGTGGCATGTAAGGGGGCGAGGAGTGGATAAAGCGGAAGTTCCAAATTTGGGTGCAACTCCGCTTTAAATAACATTGTTAATAACTTCACCGCCGGAAGAATTACCCCTCTTCCTGACCAGGCCATTTTTTGTGATACGGCACTGCATTGCTTTAAAGTGATACTATAGGTTCGAGTTTAAAAAACCCAAAAATAATAACAAACATGCCATACTTACCTCCACTGTGCAGTTCGTTTTGCACAGAGTGGCCCCGAACATCCTCTCCTGGGGTCCCACGGCGGCTCTCGCGGCTCCTCCCCGCATTAGATAACCCCCTCTGGGAAGCTCTCTCCCGAGGGGGTTACCTTGCGGGCGTGCTCCCGTGTCATACACTCGCCGTCCATAGCCGCCGAGTGTATGACTCGTCGTCGTTCCCCCCCCCGGCGGCCGCATCATTAGATGCGATTGACAGCAGCGGGAGCCAATGGCTGCGCTGCTATCAATCTATCCAATGAATGCCCGAGAAGCCGTGGAGAGGATGATGCGGGATCGCACCCACGGAAATTCGGGTCTCGGGTAAGTAATGCATAGGATGCATCAAGGTGAAAAAACACAAGAGTTTACAACCCCTTTAACTGACAATTGTGCGGCACTGTACCTAAATAACATTATACATTTATATATTTTTTCCCCCACAAATAGAGCTTTCTTTTGGTGGTATTTGATCACCTCTGCGTTTTTTATTTTTTGTGGTAGAAACCAAGAACGACCAACAATTAGGAAAAAATAAATAAAAAATATCCAATAAAAAGTAATGTAAAAAAATCTAATTTCTTCATCAGTTTAGGCCAATATTTTTGGTAAAAAAAATCCCAATAAGTGTGTATTGATCTGTTTGCGCAAACGTTATAGTGTCTACAAACTATGGGATATATCTATCTATACACACACACACACACATTATTCTGAACAGAGCGGCCGCCCAGTAGCAGTAAATCTGCTATGGGATGTTCAGGAAGTGGTTAATAACTTAGGCTAATCAATAAAAGGGTATCACTAAGCTCCATACTTACTGCACTGATCAGTGGCTAACACCATACAAAATTCTACAACTGTTAGGACCGTTTCCCAAAACTGCGTTCTTGTAAGACATGTTACAGTATGTGGGTTGGTGCGCAGGGGTGTCATTCATTTTAATAGTAACCCAATACACTAAAAGTAACGCACCTGCACTCTCATGTGTGGCATTTTTGAAAAAAGTTCAGGTGCATTGGCAACCAATGGAAAATGTCTAAGCTGCCTGCAACTCACATTAATGCCCGTCATAACGTGTTAACATTTGCACATTACTGCATACATGTGAACTCGGCCTTAGGGCCGGTTCACTCCACATGCAGTCCAGTGCATTTTCTTTCTGCATCAATGGCTCGCGTGTGCCGTTCAGCTGCTGTGACCAGCGGCTCCCGCACACATGCACGCGAGTGACATCATTGCGGCTCTGGCCAACAGCAGCGCCGTAGCCCGCGAACCCGGAAATAACGCCAAAGAGACATGTCACCAGTCACAGCGTTGTACGGGGACCGCTGCACCAGCTTCGATCCAAGATAAGTAGTTCATAATGACCTACTATGTTATGCATACTAGCTCATTATGCCTTTATCTTGCAGGTTTTTTTTTTTATGGGTTTACAACCACTTTAATGCCGCGTACACACGGTCGGATTTTCCTTCGAGATAAACTCAGACGGATTTTTCAGATGGAATTCCGTTCAAGCTGTCTTGCATACACACTGTCACACCAAAATCCGACCGTCAAGAACACTGTGACGTACAACACTACGACGAGTTCAATGCTTCCGAGCATGCATCAACTTGATTCTGAGCATACAAGTTGTTTTCTCCGTCGGAGTTCCTTACAGACGAACGGAATTTCCGTTCTCTTTCTAACTCCGTCGGAGAAAAGTCCAATGGGGCATACACACGGTCGGAATATCGGATGAAAAAATTCCGTCTGACTTTTTTCCTCGGAAATTCCGACCATGTGTACGCGGCATAACAGTTTTTATACATTCTGTTGAAACGTCTGTTTTAGAAAAAACTGAAAAGAAAAATAACACCAAATACCATGTATTGTGCCCACTTTAGAGCCACAATAACTTCCACTTCCTACACCATTTCAACACCTCTAAAAGGGGCAACCCGTAATAATAGTAGGTCTCCATCCAAAGTAAAAGAGACAACATCATATAATTCATAAAGAATATCAGAATGTCAAAACAATCGCATCATAAATGGAAATTATTGGATTTGATGGTGTGTGGTTGTAAATGTATGCATTTAGGTAAAAAAAACTTGTGTGCTGCTCCCTCCCCACAGCCCCTGTAATACTCACCGAAGCCCCCTCTCGATCCAACAATGTGCACAGGAGCCTTGGCTCTCCTCTTTGGCTGAGACATTGGCTCCGGCTGCCGTCAATCACAGCCAGTGAGACCATGAGGAGAGAGTGGGGTGCGAGGCAGAGCCGTGGCTGTGTGTGTCCTATGGACGCATAGAGTAGGGCTCAAGAGCAAGCATGCACCAGTGCCCCCATAGCAAGCGGCATGCTATTGGGGGCACTGGTCAAGGGGGAGGAGCCAGGCGGATTGACCTGAGGAGAAGAGGATCGGGGCTGCTCTGTGCAAAACCACTGAACAGAGCAGGTAAGTATGACATGTTAGTTGTTTTTTTTTTTAACCCGAATGTTTAATACCACTTTAAGGATGCAGAGACTTCACTATTTAACATTTGGCACAAACTGGTTTCTATTTGTATAAATCTATAGCATTGTAAAGCATTGTGCAAGTGACCTCCCATCCACTGTGCTGTGACTTTCTAATCCTTCTACAACCGCTGAACAGGCCAAGTCTCTGCAGGTTCAGGCAAAAGGAAATAAATGCATAGCATAAATCCACATGGCATATTGGGGTCACAACTGAGCCCCTGGGAACCCTTGGCATGTTAGCTTCCGCCATACAACTGAACCTAAAAATAAACAATGCTTTCAATATAAAAGAGTTACAAACAACAAACACTAAGCACGTTGAGGGTAAACATTATGATGGTTGTTATAAAGTTTCACACTACTAGAAGTACTGCTATTTATTTCACACATAGTGTATACAGTACTATATTGCTAATGTGTTTTGTATAGCAATATGTGTAATTTTTTGTCTCCTTTCATTCCCAGTACACCAGCAGAAATGACCTTTAGGCTTACCATGGCTGCTGTAACTAGAGAGATGGTGCACTATATAGCCAAAAGTATACATCCACCAAATGACCAAAAGCATGAGGACCACCACTTCAAATTACTGAATCCCAAGGTTTACATACTAAAACATTTTTATATACCCAACAGGATATATAAAATTAGACTGCTAACCAATGATATCCTACCCTCCACGTAAAAAAAAAAAAAAAAAATGTATATATATATATTACACTTTAACAGCTAAGGACATCCCTATTTCCATTATATTCTAGTTGCTAGACCGACTGCCACCTGTCTTTTTGTTGTGCCCATTTTCATTGGTAACTGCACTCTTGCATAAGAACAAACTTTGTGGGAACAATTTGGAGAAGGCCATATTCTGTTCCATCTTGTCTGTACCCCTATAAAGCCAGCTCCATAAAAGACATGGTTTAATGAGTTTGGTGTGAAGGAACTCAAGTGGCCTGAACAGAAACCTGGTCTTAGCAACCCTATCGAACATCTCTGGGATGAATTGGAACACCGATTCTTCTCGTCCAACATTAGTACCTGACCTTTAGAAATGGTCTTTTGCCTGAATGGGCATAAATTCTTACACACTTCAAAATCTTATGCAAAGTCTTTTTAGTAAAAGTTAGTATAGCTGCAAATTGGGAGGCCAACTCCATATTATTGGGTTTGGAATGCAAAATCCAGCAAGGGATCTGAAGAAAATGCGGAAGCATTGAAACGCGTCATCTATCTGAGCCCGCTCTGATGTCACTTCCTGTCGCCGTAGCGGTTTGCGCTTCGGCTTGACCCGCACGCTGCGGCGCAGTGACTTCCTGACTACCGGATACCCACACTTGCTCCCTCCGGTTATACAACACCAGGATTCATTACCAGAGCAACACTGCGCTACGGGACCTCCGGAGACCGAGGAGATATCCCCTGCAGACCATCATCATCACCACTTTCAAACAATGTTTTAACCACTATCCTGTGAGTAGCCATTTGGCAGATTTTTATGTACCATTAAAACCGAGCTTTACATACTGCACTTAGTAGGCACATTTTTTCTTTCTCTTTAAAATCCAGCAGGCCACCCAAGGTACGTAAATAGACCGCGATGATGCCTGCACCCATCCCCATATCATTATTTTCAGCCGGCAAATCTGAGTAAGACAGAAGTGATCGGAGTGGCTAATTAGCCACTCAATCACTTCTGCGGGTGGCGGAAGGGGGTCCCACCCCCTCCCACCCTGCCTTTCCCGAGCTCTCTGGTCCTTTCGCAGAGTCCGGGAGCGATGTGGCCAGCGGCGATGGCGGCCTGTACAAAGTGAGAGGAACGGACGTTGTTCCCCTCTCTCTGTAACCCTGGAAACCGGGAGCGACGAGTAGTTCGTCACTTCCGGTTCCGCCTCTGTTTACCTGGCCACTAGAGGCCAGGTAAGCAGCTGATCAGACAAATCTATGTCTGATCGGCTGTGTGGGAGGCCAGTGGAGAGATTTGGGGTCTAATAGACCCCAACTCTCTCCATAAAGAGAACCTGTCACGGCCCATGCTATCACAAGGGATGTTGTTCATCCCTTGTGATAGCAATAAAGTTAGTACAAAAATTTTACTGTTAAAAAAAAAGTTAATACAAAAAAATAAAAAGTGTAAAAAAAATATATTTTTGAATAAAATAAATAAAAAAAGATTTAAAGCGCCCCCGTCCCACCGTGCTTACGCACAAATGCGAACACATACGTTACACCTGCACGCATATGGAAGCGACAATTGAACCACACATGCGAGGTATTGTGGAACATTATAGCGAGAGCAATAATTGTAGCACCAGACCCCCTGTGCAACATTAAACTGGTAACCTGTAAAGCCGTTTAAAGCGCCGCCTATGGAGAATTTATAGCACCGTAGTTTGCCACCATTCAATGGGCAGATGCAATTTTAAAGCGTGACATGTTCAGTATCTATTAACATCATCTTTCACATTATACAAAAAAAAATGGGGCTAACTGTAGTGTTTTTTTAATTCCTAAAAGTGTTTTGTGTTCAAAAAAATTGCGTTAAAAAAACGCTGCGAAAATACCGTGTAACATAAAAAATTGCAACACCCATCATTTCATTCGATAGGGTCTCTGCTAAAAAAAATATATAGTGTTTGGGGTTTCTAAATTATTTTCTAGCAAACAAAAGTAGATTTTTATATGTAGGAGCGAAGTGTCAGAAATGGCACGGATGGCAAGTGGTTAAAGAAGTGTGATGTCAGGTGCCCGCAAATCTTTGGCCACAAAGCCTAAGAGAATTCCACTATGGTACAGTAGGCAATTAAAAATCTCAATATAAAAATCATGTTCAGGTAAATGTAAAATAAGTCAAAATGTACACGAGTAGTTGTTTAATATCTAATGGAATCTATCATCGTGTAAAGCAGCAGTATGAGAAGGTTCTTGCATTACCTGACTCTCAAGCCTGGTTCAGGGGCAGTGAAAGTAACCCCTATTTACCTTTACTATGGGTGAAGCCAAAGTTTACAGAAAACTATTATGCTGCATACACACGACCGTTTTTAATGTCATTGAAAAAAACTACCGTATATACTCGAGTATAAGCCGAGATTTTCAGCCCTTTTTTTGGGGCTGAAAGTCCCCCCCTCGGCTTATACTCGAGTCATAGAAATTTTTACATTGTAAATATTACCTGTAAAGAAGTTGCGGCTGCGGCGTCCATCGTTCAAATTCCGCGGCGTCCATCGTTCAAATTCCGCGGCGTCCATCGTTCAAATTCCGCGGTCTCTTCCTGTTCCTTCCTTGATAGGCATAGAGTGTCTGCTGAGACTCGCCTATCACGAACGTTCTCTCATCCTCAGTTTTCCAGCAGACGTCTGTGATTGGCGGAACACCCAACACAGTGTCTGCTGGGAAAACTGAGGATGAGAGAATGATCGTGATAGGCGGAGAGTGTCTGCTGAGACTCGCCTATCAAGGAAGGAACAGGAAGAGACCGCGGAATTTGAACGATGGACGCCGCGGAATTTGAACGATGGACGCCGCAGCCGCAACTTCTTTACAGGTAATATTTACAATGTAAAATAGGGAACAGCGAGCTAGGGAACAGTGGGGCATCAGCTTATACTCGAGTCAGTAAGGTTTCCCAGTTTTTTTGGCAACATTAGGTACCTCGGCTTATACTCGAGTCGGCTTATACTCGAGTATATACTGTATGTTTTTCTCGACATGATTCTTCTCAAGCCTGCCTTGCCTACATATCATGAAAAAAAATGCTAGAGCAAAGCGTGGTGATGTACGAAATGTACTATAAAAAGGGGAAGTTCCATTCAGATGGCGCCACCCTTAGGGCTGCTTTTGCTGATCCTCGTGTTAGTAAAGTTTGGTGAGAGACGATTTGCGCTTTTCAGCCTCGTGCTCTTCAGTCCGTTACAGCGTGACGAATGTGCTATCTCCATTACGAACGCTAGTTTTACCAGAACGAGCGCTCCCGTCTCATCACTTGCTTCTGAGCATGCACGTTTTTTTCACGTCGTTAAAGCCTACACACGGCCGTTTTTCATGATGAGAAAAACGACAACGTGAAAAACTACGAGAAAAATTAGAGCATGTTCCAAATTTTTAATGCCCATTTTTCACGTCGTGAAAAATGCTCTGGAGCCCACACACGATCGTTTTTAATGACCAAATCAAAAAATTGCATTTTTCTCATCATGAAAAACGGTCGTGTGTATGCGGCATTAGAGACGGACGATGCCTGAATAGAGTTGGTGCTATCCCTCTGAAGAGGAAAGCCGATGAAGATATAGTCAGGGGAGTTCTACAATCTGTGTAAAAGGCAATACAAATAAGAAGGGGGACGCGTACAGATTAATCAGCATGCATTTTACATTAAAAATATATCTGATACTAGGGCCACATCTCTAAATCATCTGTTTAACCACTAAATAAAGCAAATTCATAAAAATAAAATAAAAAAATGCAAACTAAAAACTGCTGCGCAAACTGTTGCCGCTATATAAATCCTGTATAATAATAATAATAATAATAATGAAGACCTATTGTAAGGCTGCATGATATAGATCGCCTATCACACCAGGAGTGGTAAAGTCATGGCACAGTCTGGAATGTACTAGTGATCAATGTCTTGTGGCTGCACTCACTGCAAGCCACAGAAATGATCATTTGGAAGCTTCCCATCCGAGGCTCGGCTCGGCTCAGCTCCCCACAATGCGCTAGAGGATTACAATGAGATGAGAAATAGGGATTTCGAAGGAAGCCTTAGAACTTGATTGTATACACTGGGCTGCCTGGAAGTCCTTATACACACTGGGAGAAGGTGAAAAGCTTGCAGACAGCTGAGAGATAACATTGAGTTGTGGTGGCAGACCTCGGCGGACCACACTAATTAAAATTCAGTGTGCCCAAGTTGCTATGGTAGCAGCGCGACTCCGAACAAAAGCTTGCTATCAGCAGAGGGAATGCACCCAGCTGATGTGTGTATTTCCACTACATTAAAACGAGAAGATTTAACTCCATCTTCTTGGCCGGTGCCACAGTATACTTGAACGGCCGTCACTATTAATATTACTAAAGGAGAACTCGGGCTAATTAAATAGTTGAATATTGTTTTGAAATGAACAGCTGGTAAAATCACGAAATATGATCAATTAACATGGAACTTCAGCCAAACAACTAAAAACACAATCAAAATACAAGTGTAAAATATGTTACAAGCCAATATGTTTGTAATTTTGTAGAGAGGATTTTGAGATTTACGTTTCGCTGCACCCGCCAAGCACAGCGTTGGGCAGTGGGACTTACTGCCACACGTAGATCTTTCCTGAGAGGCAGGGTCCTGCTCTGCTGATTTCAGTGATGGGCAGCTGGAGTTGTTATGGTGCGCAGCCATCTTAGGAAGAGGCCATCCCAAAACTGTTCCAATAAAGTTGGGAGCATGAAATTGTCCCAAATGTCTTGGTATGTTGACGACTTAGGAGTTTCCTTCACTGGAATTAAGGGACCAAGTCCAACCTCTGAAAAACAACCCCACACCATAATCCCCCCTCCACCAAATGATTTGGACCAGTGCACAAAGCAAGCTCCATAAAGACATGGATGAGCAAGTTTGGGGTGGAGGAACTTGACTGGCCTGCACAAAGTCCTGACATCAACCCGATAGAACACCTTTGGGATAAATTAGAGTGGAGACAGCGAGCCAGGCCTTCTCGTCCAACATCAGTGCCTGATCTCACAAATCGCTTTTGGAAGAACGGTCAAACATTCCCATAGACACACTCCTAAACCTTGTGGACAGCCTTCCCAGAAGAGTTGAAGCAGTTATAGCTTAAAAGGGTGGGCCAACTCTACACTGAACCCTACGGACTAAGACTGGGATGCCATTAAAGTTCATGTGCGTGTAAAGGCAGGCATCCCAATACTTTTAATAATATAGTGTATCTATTTAAATTTTTTTAAATGTCGACTAATGTAACTAAATCATAAAAAAACAAATCTGGAATTCAGTTTTATCAGGATTTAGTGGTCACCCCCTTACCTGGCTGGTGGGGGGGGGGACCCTGCCTAATATTTAGTATGGTTAAAGCAGCTGTGCTCCCTGTAATCATTTCCAGAACTTTTTTCCTGGGCCAAGCGTACCTCGCATGTCTGATGAAGGGTCCCTGCGTGGTCGCAAAACATATCAGTCTATGCACTTTGAAAGAAATTTGTTAGTGTGCCAGAGGCATATCTTTTCCATGTTATGCATGGTGATTAGTCAGGATTTGTTTAAGAACCCTTCTAACCACATTGTCTATTCCATTATGGCGTGCAAAAAGAATAATTTCTATGCTTGAGAACACAATGATATACCCATGCCAACTGAAAACTATTTTGGAGACGAAAGTATGAAAAAAAGATTTTAATGCATCATGGGACCTGATCCTGACCTTTTAAAAAATAAAAAAATTCGGCCCCTACTCCGCTATGGCCTGCTGAAAAAACAATGTGTCACAATGTAACGTAAATGTGTGTAGATGTGGCAGAAACATATGAGCACCATATAAAATATTTTTTCTTCATGGATCTAAAGCTAAATTTCTTAAATTATAACAGGACCACATATTTCATTGCCATTTGAGATCTGAACACATGGAGTTTTTTCTAAATATTATATGAAATTTATTGCGCAGCTTGGTTATCCTGAAAATAGCGAAGCTTAAAATCTATTGTCCTCACCAGAGCCACTAAAAGCCTACACCCGTCTGGGCAGAAGGCATTTAATCAGTAACAGCTTTTTTCTAACACAGGAGGAAAAATTAACATCTGGGGAAGCCCATATGAACAGCGGAGAAACATAAAAATAGTAAGCAGACAATACTCTGGTTGGCATAGAACTCAAGTTCCCTCTAATAGGTCTTTACAAAACAATACCTTCCCGAGGACTTTATGTGACCCTATCTTTAGTATTAAAAATTTAATCAGCAGCAGCCTATAGACTTAGGCAGGCCATACATTATCCAAGCATATACATGTACAGGTTGACTGCACTCGAATCACCAGAAAAACATGAACTTATTGCATAAACTAAGTACAAAAGCAACACAGATCTCATACAGAATAACAGCAGTGATGGTAAACACGTTTCATGCAAATTTTGCTTATCCAAATGCATATATAAATACTTAGGGGGCTATTTACGAAAGGCAAATCCACTTTGCACTACAAGTGCAAACTACAAGTGCAAAGTGCACTGAAAGTGCACTTGAAGTTCAGTCGCTGTAAATCTGAGGGGTAGATCTGAAATGAGGGGAAGCTCTGCCGATTTTATCATCCAATCATGCGCAAGCTAAAATGCTGTTTTTTATTTTCCTTGCATGTCCTCCTCAGATCTACAGCGACTGCACTTCCAAGTGATCTTTCAAGTGCAATTTGCACCTGTAGTTTGCACTTGTAGTGCAACGTGGATTTGCCTTTCGTAAATAACCCCCTTTGTCTAGTGGGGATTAATGAAAATTTTGTGTGTATACATTTATACATTTCTTGATAAGTTTATGACTTGATAAGAAATATACCGGTAAGCACTAATTGTACAGCTTAAAGCGGAGGTTCACCGAAAATATCAACCATATTCTCTTAATCAATGCATTATCTACATCATTAAAAGCCACAAGAATTTTTTTTTAAATATATAAATACCGTATTATTTCCATTGCCAGTTAGACTTCTGGGATTCCCCTCCCGCGGGAGTAGGCGTTTCCAAGCCTTTCCCCGGCGCCGCAATGCAATGTGGGACTTCACTGCAAAGTATTCTGGGAGCACAGTGTCGTGCTTCCCAAGATACATTGTGGAATCTCGAGAGATTTTTCACATACGAAGTGACGCGTGACGTGTTATGACTAAGTGCAATCTGCGTGAAACGTGGTCACCATCACTTCTGTCATTCTGTATCTTGGATCTGTAATGCTTTTGTACTTGAACTTTTTGAGGTTAATCAGAAGCACTTAAAACACTTTAAATGTACCGACTCCTATTTAACATGAGTTTGAATGTAATTGATTAATTCTGAACACAGCTACACTCCCAGTTATAAGAGGGTGTGCACACTTATGCAACCACATTATTTTAGTTTTTTATTTATGCTTCCCAACCCTAAAAGATTTCAGTTTGTTTTTCAATTGAGTTGTACAGTTTATAGGTCACATTAAAGGTGGGAAAAGTTCTGAAATCTCTCTCTCGCTCTCTCTCTCTGAAAATTATCCACCTACAGAGGGCTGAATTCAAAGACACCCCGAAAATCAAAGTGAAAGAATTATGCAGCAAGCTAGTTTTGCTGAAATTTCATTGCAACGACTCAAAATGGTCCTCAGTAGTTTGTATGGCCCCCAAGTGCTTGTATGCATGCCTGACATCAGGGCATGCTCCTAATGAGACGGATGGTGTCCTGAGGTATTTCCTCACAGATCTGGAGCATCACTGAGCTCCTGAACAGACTGAGGTGCAACCTGGCGGCACCGGATGAACCGAAACATAATGTCCCAGAGGTGTTCTTTTGGATTTAGGTCAGGTGAGCGTGGGGGCCATTCAATGGTATCAATTTCTTTATCCTCCAGGAACTGGCTGCATGCTCTTGCCACATGAGGCCGGGCATTTTCATGCACCAGGAGGAACCCAGGACCCACTGGACCAGCGTAGGGTCTGACAATGGGTCCAAGGATTTCATCCCGATACCTAATGGCAGTCAGGGTGCCATTATGTAGCCTGTAGAGGTCTGTACGTCCCTCCATGGATATGCCTCCTCAGACCATCACTGACCCACCACCAAACCGGTCATGCTGAACGATGTTACAGGCAGCATAAAGTTCTCCACGGCTTCTCCAGACCCTTTCACGTCTGTCACATATGCTCAGGGTGAACCTGCTCTCATCTGTGAAAAGCATGGGGCACCAGTGCCAGACCTGCCAATTTTGGTGTTCAATGAAAAATGCCAAATCGAGCTCCACAGTGTCCTGCAGTCACAGAGCACACTAGAGGACATCGGGCCCTCAGGCCACCCCCATGAAGTCTGTTTAATTGTTTGGTCAAAGACATTCACACCAGTGGCCTGCTGGAGGTCATTTTGTAGGGCTCTGCCAGTGCTCATCCTGTTCCTCCTTGCACAAAGGAACAGATACCGGTCCTGCTGATAGGTTAAGGACCTGCTACGGCTCTGTCCAGCTCTCCTAGAGTAACGGTCTGTGTCTCCTGGAATCTCCTCCATGCTCTTGAGACTGTGCTGGGAGACACGGCAAACCTTCTGGCAATGACACATATTGATGTGCCATCCTGGAGGAGTTGGACTGCCTGTGCAACCTTTATAGGGTCCAAGTATCGCCTTGTGCTACCAGTAGTGACACTGACCTTAGCCAAATGCAAAACTAGTGAAAAACAGTCAGAAAAGATGAGTAGGGAAAAAAAAGTCAGACACCTCCACCTGAAAAAACATTCCTGTTTTCGAGGTCGTCTCATTGTTGCCCATCTAGTGCACCTGTTGTTAATTTCAATTAACAGCAGAGCAGCTGAAACTGATTAACAACCCCCTCTGCTACTTAACTGATCAGATCAATATATATAGCGGAAACTACTAATCGATTATGAAATTAATCTATTACTATTTTCATAATCGATTAATCGGCCAGTAACATAATGGGGTTAAAAAAATAAAAAAAAGCAAATAATCGCTACTGTAAATATTACTTTCACAGTTCCACAGTAAAAAAAATGAACCCATTACAGCTAATTTTAGTTTTTTTACCCCATTATGTTACTAAATGTCTTAGGCCTGGTTCACACCTATGTTTTTTGGTGCTTTTTCCATAAACGCACTACAGTTCATTTACATGGTTTCTTATGGAACGTGTTCACATCTATGCTTTTTTCAGCTGCTGCGTATTTGGAAAGGGTCAGGGGCTTTTTTTAACGCAAAACTGTGCTTTTTTGGTTCAATATACTTCAATGGAGAAGCTGCAGAAAAGCATGTAATGTGTTTTTGCAGCAATTTGTGTTTTTTAATCTGCCGAACAAATTGGCCCAAAAAAATGCAAAAACACGCAAATCGTAGCAAATTCACGTGCGCAAAAATCAAAATGCACAGAAAAAAACACTGCAAAAACAGATCAAAAGCAAACTGCAAAAGGTGTGTACCGAGACTTATGTTGGTCACACGGATCAATTTTCAGATGAGAATATTCATACGAAAAATCTTTGTTCATTCGCTGAATGAAAGAAATGTTTGAAATTTTCACTTGCTTTTAGCATTCTGTTTTTAAAATAAATGTAATTTCTGAATGAAAACCACATACAATGTCTGAAAATTACTTTGACCAAGAATTTTTCTATTATTTCTAAATTTTCCCGTCACTATGGTTGAAAACGAACGCCGATTTGACCCCACTAACAATGGGTTTTTGAAGGAAGACATTGTTTTTGTATGGCCAGCATATAATAATATATTACAGTTCTGTTTGAAAATCGGCATAACAGACTTTTTTTCTTCTTTAAATAAAAAAATTTGATCCGAGTCTGATGATATTTACCAGATTCACCCTTTAATAGTATATACAGTATATATTTCCACTAATAGTATATCTCTTCTGTCTGTTATTCTCAGAGTAGATTAGAGATTTTGCTCCCTAACCATATAGTTGTTTATTTATATTTACCACTGCATAGAGATATTTACCAAAAAATTGCCTTTTTTTAAGGCTCCATGCACACTGGACGCAAAAAAAAAAGTTATAAAAAACGCCAGTAGCTTTGCAGGGAGCCTTTCAATGTTTTTTAGCTTTTTTGCAATAGCGTTTATTAGCAGTTTTCAGTGTTAGCATTTTTGAGCGTTTTTCTGCGTTTTGCATTTATCGTTTTTTTCCAGCCGAAAAACGGCACTTTGAACGCAAATTTCTTGCGTTCAGAAAAAAGCCCATAATCTCCACTGCTCATTAACGCAAAAAAACGTCCATGTGTGCATGGACACATAGGCTAACATAGAGTGCAGTTTATTGGCTTTTATTTAAAAAACGCCCAAACGCCAATAAACTGCAGTTTATGAGCTTCAGTGTGTACACCACACTTTATTTTTATTTTTTTTAAGGTTAACCGATTAATCAAAACAATAATCAGCCAGCTAATCGATAATGAAAATAATCGTTAGTTGCAGATTTTATATATATATATATATATATATATATATATATATATATATACCCTGTCCTGTTCTTCCTAGACGCTGAAGCCTGCATAGAAGAATCACGTGATGAGATACTGACCCGCTCCCAAAAACAATTAGTAACCTCTCAAAATCCAGCTGCAGTACACCATATTAAACAGACTAAATTCAAATTGATATGACACTACGACTTATTTGACATGTTGCTTGAATTTATTGTTAACGTCCTTATTATATCCTTGCAAAATATAATAAAAATTATGGGGCAGCCTGACTCGCACTAAAAGTTTTTCCCCTCTTAGGCTTTCCCACAAATTAACATCTGCATAGGAGCTAGTTACCAACAAGCCTCAAAAACATATCAGATGTTTTGATATTAAAGAAAGGAAAGGTTAAAAATAGTATCTTATGGTTCCGATCAATGATTACCGAGGATAAATGATTGAGGTGAGATTTTTCATTTGTAAAGCTGAATTGCCAAAGGTTGTCTTCTCTCTCGTGTTTCTCACATCAGAAATGCTCACCAAACAATTGCCAGTCTGCTGAGTAAGCAGAGTCTGCAGCTGCCTGGCGTTTTAGCTGGGGCAGCGCTGGCAGTGGAACAGTTAATGGCAGCAGTCTCTTGATAAAGGAGCTGCCAAGCTTGGCGGCAGCTAAAAATAGGCACGAGTTTGCCATCTGCTTTTCTATTCCTGAGCTGGCAGCAGCTTCACGCTCCGCCGGTGCCAGCCCCCCTGTTGCTAGCTATCCGGCGGCAACAGCAAATAATAGAGTGAGCCGCGGATAATAAGGTGTTCGTCCGAGGTGCTGCAGATCCGATTAATCGACCTTTTAACTCCTCAGTTGCCACAGCTGGAAAAGTTAGGGTCTGATCCAAGAAGTGCTTTACAAAAACGAGGACAGAAGAAAGCTCTATATGTGTATTTTAACCACTTCAGCTCTCATACCTGTATACCTGGCATGGACCACAGGAGTTATAACATTTCCAGTATGGGCCGGATTACTCAACAATGACTGTCAATACTTAATATAACAACATAGTAATACATATATTGCTTTCTTGGGGACAAACTAGGTTTTCTATAGCCAGTATTATCATGTCAAAATATTTTCTTTTCAATGTAATCCTCAAAACAATATAACAAAATGAAAACAACATTTTTTTATTTTATTTTATTTTTTTAGCAAACACGGATCAAAATGCAAAAAAAAAGTCTTACTGCAAGTAAAAAATTTCTCATTTAACATTACATTTAATGTTTTCAATGCCAAAGTAGGGCAAAGCTGTCTGGAAATAAAAAAAAAGGTGCATTTCTTTTTATGCAACACTGAAAGAATTGCAAAAATAAAATAAAACATAAAACATTAAAAATGGTAAAAAAAAAAAAAAAAAAATCTGCAGAAAAATAATAGTATAGGGAGAAGGGGAGGTATTCAGTCATTATGGATTGAATAGGGTTAACTAAATGTTAGTAAGGGGTTAAATAAGAAAACATTTTATTTATCCCCAAAAAACTGATGTCGTATGCAGATCACATCTATAAATTAAACAGTAAATAGGTGTACAATGAAACAATATATTGTTACATTGTATTTACTCAATGACATTTACAGACTATCTGCAGGTGTAATTTTTCACAGAAGTAGCTGCATTTTGACAGCCGATAATAGCAACCAATAGTGGTAGGGGGAGGCGGGGCAGGGAGCGAGGAGTAGGTCACTGATTTTTTTTTTTTAGGATGTATTTCTTAAATTAAAGGAGAAGTTTGGGGTCCCCCACTGGCTCTAAGCCCAGGAACTGAACTATTACATGACCATTGATCTTGGCCTGCTTAGAATGGACAGCAGTGACCGTCAGCCACAGCTCAGAAGTGGTTAAATATTTTATAGGTTTTCTATTTTCTATTGTGAAGAAAATATGGATTTATAAAATTTGCAATTGACTTCATTCTGATTTTATAAAGATTTTACACAGCGACCCAACTTATTTGGAATTGGGATTGTTTACTTTACCAAAATAATAAAATAAAAAAATCTATATTGTATTGCGTTTGTGTTCACTTTTACATTGATTAAAGTGTATTTTTTCAGGAAAATTTGCATTTGATAAATTGCTGCACAAAAGCATAAAGCATTGCAACACCCACCATTTTATTTTTCAGAAACTTTGCTTTCAGAAAATATATGTTATTTGTATATTAAGTAATTTTCTAGCAAAGAATATGAGAAATGTCAGAATTTGCCTGGCTTTGAAGTGGTTAAAGCCCACCTCGATAAAAAGCAAAAATCCACCTTTGCAGTGGGGACGCCCGTTCAGGTCTAGAGGACAAGAAAAGCAGATGGTGGACTCTCCTCGAAGCTCTGGCAGTGGAATGTTCCTTGGTGTCCTCACATCCATTGCAGGGGCTAGGCAATGCATCCTGCATCAGTTTTGATTATATAATCGGCATCGCACCATTGGGGCATAGGGGGAAAGATGCAGCAGAGGTTGGTCTTGCAGCATAGTGGAGCGTGTGGGGGAGGAGGATCACGTAAATAAAACTGCTTTTCCCGGTTCCATAGATGTAAATGAGCAGTTTATCCTTGCAGTGTTGGGGCAGCCCCGTTGGAAGAAGGGATTTTTACTTTTCTTAGAGTTCATCTTTAGTGTAACTGGGATTAAGTTACAATTTGGATTTATTCCCAGTGGCGTACCAAGTGGGGGGCGCCCCAGGTGCCACACACTGGGGGGGGGTGTCAGGGGGCAGGTTTGTGTGTTCCTATGCTTGGGCTCTTGCCCTTTCCTGCGCCGTTATCTGTGTTTTTCAGGCCTTCCGCCTGGTTGACAGAGGTGCAGGGTGCGGTGTAATGTAAAGGGGTCCAGAGGTGCAGGGTGCTGTGTAATGTAAAGGGGTCCAGAGGTGCAGGGTGCTGTGTAATGTAAAGGGGTCCAGAGGTGCATGGTGCTGTGTAATGTAAAGGGGTGCAGGGTGCTGTGTAATGTAAAGGTGTCCAGAGGTGCAGGGTGCTGTGTAATGTAAAGGGGTCCAGGGTGCGGTGTAATGTAAAGGGGTCCACAAATGCAGGGTGCTGTGTAATGAAAAGGGGTCCAGAAGTGCAGGGTGCTGTGTAATGTAAAGGGGTCCAGAAGTGCAGGGTGCTATGTAATGTAAAGGGGTGCAGGGTGCTGTGTAATGCAAAGGGGTCCAGAGGTGCGGTGCTGTGTAATGTAAAGGGGCCCAGAGCTGCGGTGGGCTGTGTAATGTAAAGGGGTCCAGAGGTGCAGTTGTGGAGAGGGGGTACACAGTAGTGACAAAGAGATATTGAAGGATGCAGAGGGCACAGTGGGGTGTGTTTACATTTTAACGTTGGGGAGGCAGGGTGCCAGATATAGGATCCGCAACGGGTGCCAAATGCTCTAGGTACACCCCTGTTTATTCCCTAATGCCAATCCTTCCAAATCTGCCATCCAAATGATGTGAACATTATACCAATCCCTACAAAGCAGCATCTGGTGTAGTTTTTGTATAGATAGTTTATTGGGGCTTTAGTTGTGGTTTTGCTCAACAAAAATATCTTAACTCTAGTGGACAAGAAACAAAAAAGATCACCAAGGTCAGTATCAGCTTTAGATAAGAGAAAGTAATGATACAATTAACCTAAACACAGAAGTGGCCCTTGTGGCTATGCTGGAGGCAAAAAAACAACAACTTTTAAATATAGTAATAAAGACTACGATAGGCTTATATTTCAACAAAGTATTTCTCCCACTCTTTAAAACAACCTCCACTCTGTGACTCAAATAATCATTAGTGATTGTCTGCGAAGTTGCAGTTAAAATATAACTTTATAGAGATTTATAGTACAGCTCTGGGGGTGGATAGTAATTGAAAACTCTACCACGCTGGTGTCTTAATTCCAGGAATGCAACAGTCAAAGCAATTTTGAAGGGTACCTCTCGCCCCCAGACAAGTCAACTCTTGATGAAATAATAAACTGCATCTGAGCAAATACTTTTCTGTATATTTTAGGGCAATCTTTCTCAACAAGAGTTCCATGAAACCCCCAAGATTTTGGCAGAGTTTGCTTGAGGTCTCTTAAGCAGCGTCAAATTGGCCTCCTACCAACAACCACCAATGTTAGGAGCACAATATTCCACTGTTGGCTGATGTCTAGGAGCCAGTCCAGGCTCTGTGGGGATCCCAACATTATGTGGGGAGCTGCATTGATGCCTGACTGGCAGCTGGCTCAGCCTCTCAGTGCTCCACTGAGCATGAGCCAGCCGCTCCTGCCCCCTCCACAGTCTGGCGCTCCAGGAAGAGAGCTGTAGGGGCAGAGCACAGAGAGGTGACTGGCAGTTTTTTCCTTTGCAGGAGTCGACCTGCTCAGTTTGGGACTGCTATCTCCCCCCGTTGCTGGTGGCCAGTGCTAGCACCACTATTACCGCTCCCTGATCTTGATCTGATCGCCCGCCTCCTTCCTTTACCATCCTTTCCTGGAACGTCAGGGGCCTCAATTCTAAATTCAAACGTACCCTCCTCTTCCAGTATTTAAAATCCCACTCCCCCCAGCTTATACTCCTCCAAGAAACCCACCTTGTGGGCAGCAAAATCCTAACTCTTAAAAAAACATGCATTTGAAGAGCAATACATGCTACATATTCCACATATGCTAGAGGTGTATCGATCCTTATTCACAAAAATTTCCCTTGTGTAATTGAAGAGGTCCGCACCGATCCCCAGGGCTAATTTGTATTTTTAGTGTTCACATTGTGGTCGCAAAGGTATATTGTTGTAAATTTGTACATTCATCCCTCCTTCTCATCTGGCTTATTATAAGATGTGCTAGAAAAGGTAATGCCATTCTGCCCTGGTAAGGTTTTGGTGATGGGTGACTTCAATGCCACTCTGTCGCCGGACCTGTATAGGCCCCGCACCTCCCAAGAGGCACTGTCTGGACCTGTCAGCCTGGGCTCAGGCGGTGGGTCTGGTGGAGATCTGGGAGGTGGAAGCACCATGCTACATGGGCCTACTCGTGCTTTTCAGCATCATACAAGACCGCATCGCAGATAGATTTGGCGTTCTCCAACCCCACACTGTTAGCAGATGTGTTGGAGGCAGCCTATCTTCCGAGCGGTCTGTCTGATCACAGCCCCCTGGCAGTGGTTCTCCGCTCCCCGGAGTGCTGCATTCTGGAGGTTGGGTGCTCAATGGGTCTCCCACCCAGATCTCTCAGAGAATCTGCCCCCCTACTGGTGGAGTTCTGGGAACACAACACAGGCTCCTCCTCCCTGGATATTACCTGGGATGCCTTCAAGGCATATACTAGGGGCCAATACATCTCGTCCATTGCGAGTATAAAGAGGCAGCACTCGGCTGCGACTAACACTGGAGCAAAAGGTTACTGACCATACTGACGTATACAGCGGGGACCACACACCCCAGCTCACTTTGACCTGCTTATGGCGGCTCAGAGGGAATTACAGCTACATTTGACGGAAGTCAAAAGACTTGAAACATACAAAGGCAAACAGAGGGCTTTTGAACAAGGTGATCGGAATGGCCGTCTTCTGGCTATGATGGCCCAACACGACCAACCTCTCACTTTGGTGTCATCCTTACAGACCCCGGGGGTGGGACGGTTTCCTCCCCCTCAGACCTTTAATGATTTTTACACCAATCTGTACTTCTCCAGTCTACCCTCAGGTTTCCAGCCTGAGATGGACCCGTTGGCGCTTGGCTGGCTTTCTGGCGACGAGAGGGATACGCTGGTCCAACAATTCACGGCAGTGGAGGTTCTGAACGCCATCCGCTCCTTTCCCCCTGGCAAGGCCCCCGGGCCGGACGGGCTCCCGATAGACTTCTACAGGGCACACTCGGGTCTGCTGACCCCCCTGTTGGCACAGCTCTACACTGAGTGTTTGACTGATAGCAGCCTACCTACCTCTATGTACCATGCCCATTTGACGTTGCTCTATAAACCCCCCCCAAGGACCCCACCTCATGTGCTTCGTACAGACCCATAGCGCTTCTTAACACAGACTTCAAGATTTTAACTAAGCTTTTGGCCCTTAGACTTTATCCCATGTTGCCCTCAGTGATCGACCCTGACCAAACGGGTTTTATGCCCCTGAGATCCACTGATGTTAATTTGCGGCGCCTTTTCACTAACATTCATGCCCAACATCTCAACATGGGCTCACGGGCGGTGGCATCGCTAGATGTAGAAAAGGCCTTCAATACGGTTCAGTGGCCCTTCCTGTGGGAAACGCTGCGCAGAATGGGCTTTCCTTTATTATTCATCAAATGGCTTCAGGTAATTTACAAATGTCCCACTTCCTCGGTGCGTCAGGGTGGGGGGGGCTATCAGCCCCATTTAGGCTTTTTAGAGGAACCAGACAGGGCTGCCCTCTCTCCCTGGCTCTATTCGCCCTTGCTATAGAACCGGTGGCTGAGGCTTTACACACTTCACCGCACATTAAAGGTCTCCGTGTGGGGCAGCTGGAGGAGAGGGTAGCCTTGTACGCAGACGATATGCTGCTTTTCCTAAATGATGCGGGTCCGTCGTTACAGGAAGCGTTGTCGGTCCTCGACACTTTCGCTGCGGTCACTGGGCTCAGGGTTACTTGGTCCAAGTCCCTCCTTTTTCCGATCGATCGTGAGACCACTTCCACTTCCCTACCTGGGAGCCCCCTCCGCTGGGTTGAATCCTTCAAATATTTGGGAGTGCATGTCTCCACCATGGCTTCTGACTATATCTCGCTGAATCTGACCCCGGTGCTCCTGGAGGCCCAATCCAGATTCAAGTCCTGGAGTAACCTACCCCTTTCCGTTTGGAGGCAAGTGAACCTAATTAAAATGAAGATTGTCCCTAAGCTTACATACCTGTTCCGCCAATACCCACAATGGGTGCCCAAGTCCTTTCTTGGAAACTGAATCAAATATTTTCTGCCTTTATCTGGGGGCCGTCGCCACCTAGATACAAGCTTATGACATTGATGAGACCACAAACGCAGGGTGGCATGGCATTTCTGGACTGCTACAAATACTACCTGGCCACACAGCTGGTGACTGCGGCGTGGTGGTTACAGCCGGACAGGACAAACTCGTCCACTGTGCTTGAAGCTACAGTGGTGGGTTCACTGGAAGCCCTCCAATTTCTACTTTATCGGGGCCCGCGCGCTCCTTATCCTTTGACCCCCTCTATGCTCACCACCCTGCGAGCGTGGAAGGCCGGCCTGGCCATTGAAAAATGTAAATCACACGAGATCTCCCCAAACGCCCCGATCTGGTTAAACCCCAGCCTACCACATATTTACAAACTTCTAGACCCCTATGCGTGGACAAAACATGGTGTCAAAACTATCTCACACATAGTATTACATAATGCCCTACTTCCCTTTTCAAACCTTTCCTCCAATTTCAATCTGCCTGACCACTACCTCTTTAGATATGGTCAGCTGTCCCATGCATTTGCAGCACAATTCCCGCACTCCTCCTGTATTGTGGCCCAGTCGGAGCTGGAGAGAACACTGTGGTCTAGTTGCGCAGAAAAGCCCACATCATATTTGTACTCATATCTGCTCCGTGTGTCTCTCCCGCCCCTTGACAGGCTATGGTCCAGCTGGCTGAGGGACATCCCTACTCTTGACACTGAAGACTGGGATGATGTCTGGGATCTGCCTTTTAGATCCCTGGTATCCATCCGTGACAGGGTGGTGCAGTACAAAATTGTACACAGGGCATATTTTACCGCGCATAGACTCCACAAGGTGGACCCTATGCACTCGGAGTGTTGGAGGTGTGGCGCCTCCCCAGGCGTCTTCTCCCACATTTTCTGGCAGTGCCCCGGGATCCAACAATACTGGATGATGGTATTAGACCTAATTAATAGGGTGGCCTCGACCAACATTCCACTGAAGATGGAGGTTTGTCGCTTGGGAATTATTGAACCTATTGTCCCGTTATCTGCCGGACGTGTTCTGGTCAGCCTTTTACTCTTTTATGCTCGCAAGAAAATTGCCATGCATTGGAAAAAGCCCACTCCCCCATCAGTGCTGCAGTGGAAACGCTTGGTGAACGCCAGCCTTCCCCTTTATAAAGACACATATGCCAACAGAGAGTGTTTCCTGAAATATGATAGGGTTTGGCGCACCTGGTTGGCAGAACCGGACACTGCTGGCTGATTTGAGGCGCATGGTGTATATAGCTGTGCATGGAGGTGTAGTGGATGCTCATTTGATATGTTATATCGTACAAAGCCTTGTCTGTATTGCCATGATATACTGTATTGCACTTGTTCTCTGAGGATATTGTACATGCCTGAGCAATGTTTTTCTTTGTTTTGTTTTCTATTTTTTTTTTTTTCTTGTGTTTTTTTTCTCTTTCTTTTCTGTATGTCTTTGTGCTTGAAAATCTTCAATAAAAACAAATTAAAATAAAAATTACCACCAAAAGAAAGCTCTGTCTCAAAAAAATTATAAAAATGTTATTTGGGTGCAGTGTTGCATGTCCTCGCAATTGTCATTTAAAGTGCGACAGCACTGAAAGCTGAAAATTGGCCAGGGCAGGAAAGGGGTCAAAGTGACCAGTAGGCAAGTGGTTTACGAACGATAAAAAAACAAAACAAACCTCACAATACTGTGTCAGTAAGATCGTAATCTTACGATGGTGCTGCATTATAGTACTGAATGTGTCACTGCAATGCTCAATAGAATATTTCAGTGATGAATGCAAAGCAGTGTTTCTCAACTCCAGTCCTCGAGGCGCCCCAACAGGTCATGTTTTCAGACTTTCCATTATTTTGCACAGGTGATTTGATCAGTTCCACTGCCTTAGAATTACCACAGCCGTTTCATCTGAGGGAAATCCTTAAAACATGACCTGTTGGGGCGCCTTGAGGACTGGAGTTGAGAAACATTGATGTAAAGTCACAATGCTTGCTAGAACATCCAAATATCTATTTGGTAAGTTAGATTATGAAATAAGATTTTCCTTCACCCCTCAATATAGGAAACACTTTAAAATGTATGCAGATAAACGTCAACATAAAAGCAATACAGTACTTGATAATTAATGAGTCAGCACTTATCTTTAATTGTAATTCAATAGAAAGTCAGTCAAATTTAAAATTATATTATCGTTCAATAATTTTCATCTGCAGCCTAAAGTCTGATTGGTGGCTGCAGTGACGAGATTGAATTGTTTCTAAAGACAAGTTTTGATGCAGACTGAGCTAAAATAAGGTGATCTTTAACCACTTGCTGTCCAGGGCAATTTTTTAAACACAAAAGCAGCAGTTTTGTCAGAAAATTACTTAGACCTGCAAAACATTATATCATTTCTGAAAGCAGAGGCCTTAAAGAATAAAAGAATGGCTTGTTACAACTATTTATGTCACACGCTATTTGCTCAGCTGCTTATCAAACACATTTTCAGGGGTTAACAACAAAAATAGGATTTTTATAACAGCTTACCTGTAAAATCCTTTTCTTGGAGTACATCACGGGACACAGAGCGACATAGTCATTACTAATGGGTTATATAGATACCGTCAGGTGCTGGCACTGGCAACTTCCAAAACCGGAAGTACCCTCCCCTATATAAGCCCCTCCCATCCGGGAGCACCTCAGTTTTGTAGCAAAGCAATAAGTGTCCCTAAAGAGGGGCGGGAGCTCTGTGTCCCGTGATGTACTCCAAGAAAAGGATTTTACAGGTAAGCTGTTATAAAAATCCTATTTTCTTTCTCGTACATCACGGGACACAGAGCGACATAGTCATTACTAATGGGATGTCCTAAAGCAATGCCAAATGAGGGGGGGGATACACCATATATAAGCTGAGCGCTATCAGACATGAGGATCTTTTGCGGCCTGCAACACACTGCGCCCAAAGGCGACATCCTCCTGACTTCTAACGTCCACCTGGTAGGACCTAGTAAACGTGTGTACCGAAGACCATGTTGCGGCCTTACAGATTTGAGCCAGGGAGGCCTGGTGATGCACTGCCCATGAAGTTCCAACTGCTCTCGTGGAGTGCGCTCTAACTTTGAACGGAGGCGGTCTCCTTCTCAAGCCATAAGCTTGCATAATGACCTGTCGAATCCACTTGGCTAAAGTAGATTTTGACGCTGCCTGACCCTTTCTGGGGCCTTCCGGCAGAATAAACAAAGTATCCGTTCTGCGAATCTGAGCAGTGGCTTTTAGATAAGCTTTAACTGCTCTTACTACATCCAAAGAATGCAATAACTTTTCCTCTACCGAAGTAGGTTTGGGGAAAAAAGAAGGAAGAACCACATCTTGGTTCAAATGAAACCTCGATACCACCTTAGGAAGAAAGGCTGGATGAGGACGTAACACTACTCCTGTCCTTATGGATAACCAGATATGGCTCCCTACAGGACATAGCTGCTAATTCCGACACTCTTTTAGCCGAACAAATGGCTACTAGAAAAATCTATTTCCTGGTGAGAAGAACCAAAGAAATATGCTGTAATGGTTCAAATGGTTGTTTCTGTAGAACCGACAGAACCAAGTTTAGATCCCATGGACATATGGGAATATTAACCGGAGGACTAATACGCATCACTCCTTGTATAAAGGCTTTGACTAGTGAATGCGAAGCCAAGGGCCTTTGAAAAAATATTGACAAGGCCGAAATCTGACCCTTGATAGTACTCAAGGCAAGCTTCCTATCTACAGCCCATTGTAGGGAGTCCAGACTCCTACCTATTACGTACTTACGTGGATGCCATTTCTTGGCTTCACACCAGGCGATGTACGCCTTCCAGATTCTATAGTAGATCTGCCTGGATACCGGCTTCCTGGCATTGATCATGGTAGATACCACAGAATTAGAGAGCCCTCTCTTTTTTAGAATGTGGGCTTCAATAGCCAGGCCGTCAAACCTAGGGCTGGTAAGGAAGGGTGGTATATCGGTCCTTGCGAAAGCAGGTCCGGACGATGTGGGAGAGTCCAAGGACTCCCCACTGACATTTTACAATCTCCACGTACCACGCTCTTCGGGGCCACGCTGGAGCCACCAGAATCACTGGTTTCTTTTCTACCCTGATTCTGCGGAGTAATCGAGGTAACCATTGTGGCGGTGTGAATGCATATATCAGCTTGAACTGATCCCAAGGGAACACTAGGGCATCCGAGCCGCAAGCTAGGGGATCCCTTGTCCGAGAGACAAACCTGTCCCCCTTTGCGTTGAATCTGGATGCTAGAAGATCTACATCCGATGTTCCCCACCGCTGACATATTGTCCAGAAAACCTCGGGGTGAAGGGACCCTTCCTCTGGGCCTAATTGCTGGCGACTTAGAAAGTCCGCCTTCCAATTCTCCACTCCTGGAATGAATACCGCAGATATGGCTGGGACATATTTTTTCTGCCCATTTCAGGATGTAATTTACTTCCCTCTGGTCTGCACGACTCCTGGTGCCCCCCTGATGATTGATATATGCCACTGCTGTGGCATTGTCTGATTGAATTCTGACAGGGGACCCTTGGAGTTTGGATGTCCATGCTACTAGGGCATACCGGGCTGCTCGTATCTCTAAGAGATTGATGGGCAGGGCCTTTTCTGCATCCGACCATCTGCCCTGGAGAGACTATTGCTCCAGTACTGCTCCCCAGCCTATAAGGCTGGCATCTGTAGTGACCACCTTCCAAGAAATCGGACTGAAGGATTTCCTTTTTTCCAGATTCTGGGGAACCAACCACCAACGGAGGCTTCTAGGGCCTGAATTTTTTTTTTTTTTTTGTTCCAGGCTGACAGTATGGCCCCTTGCAAATTCCTTGAATGGAATTGACCGTAGGGTACTGCTTCGAATGATGCCACCATTTTTCCCAGCAGCCTCATATACAGGCGTATGGACGGCTGTCTTTTTTGTACCCACTAAGTGGATCAAATCTTTCAAAGACAACACCTTTCCTCGAGGCAAGAATATTTTTCTCTGGCCTGAATCCAACCTTAGCCCCAAGTATTCCAGACTTTTGACTGGTTTTTAGGGCTGACTTGTCTCGGTTGATAATCCAACTGTGAGATTCCAGATACTTGATCGTCTTGTGAACGACCACGTCTAGTTTTTTCACTGAGTGGTCTATCAGCAACAAGTCATCCAGATATGCCATTATCATTACACCTTGTGTTCTTAGATTGGCCAATAAAGGGCCAGAATTTTTGTAAACACTCGTGGTGCTGTGGCCAAACCGAAGGGTAAGGCTCTGAACTGAAAATGGCGCCCTTCTACTGCAAAGCGTAGAAATTTTTGGTGGACTGGAAAGATGGGAATGTGCAAATAAGCATCTTTGATGTCGATCGTGCCTAACCAATCCTCCCCTTGTAGGGCAGTGGCCACCGATCGGATCGACTCCATCGGAAAGACCTGATATACAGGAATTTGTATAGCCCTTTTAGAATTAATATGGGCCTCCCGTCCGCGTTTGCTTCGGGACTGTAAAGAGGTTTGAGTAAAACCCGAACCCTCATTCTTCCAGGGGAACCTCCATAATTACTCCTTGGAGCAATAGTTGTTCTAGTGCCAACAGGAGGGACTCTCTCTTCCGGGGATCCCTTGGCACGTTTGACCTCAAAAATGGGAAGGAGGAGAGTCTTTTAACTCCAAACTGTATCCCAAACCTACTGCGGAGAGCACCTATCTGTCTTGATCGTGTCCCGCCAGGTCTCTTGCGAACAACTGGAGTCCTCCCCCCACCCGACTGAGTGGGGGCTTCAATGAATTTAACTTTGGGGGAGGTTTTGTACCTCCCCTGACCCAGGGTTTCTCATTACCCTGCTACTGTCCCTGTTTTTTACCCCCGGGATTTGACCGAGGAGGCCGTCGGAACTGTTACACAGCCGATGCCCCAGGGACTGGAGAAGCAGGCCTCTTAAAGAGGGACCTCTAACTCTGCTTTTAACCGGCAAGAGCGTATTTTTACCGCTGGAAATTTTCTGGATATATTTGTCCAGGTTTTCCCTGAATAAGCGTTCACCATGAAATGGGACGCTAACCAGCCATTCTTTACAGGGAGCTTCAGCAGACCAGTTTTTGAGCCATAGGAGCCTACGCATATGTACTATAGACAGCGTAAGGCGGGAGGCCTGATGGACTGAATCCTCTATGGCGTCAACCGCAAAGCCTAAGGCTCTAGGTAGATCAGCTAGGGCAAAGCCTGCTGATCTGTCAAGTCCCTCAAGACCTGTTTCAACTGATCCTTCACTGCTTAGCAGACCCCAATAGCTGCTACTGCTGGTTGTATCACCAAGCAGATTTTCATAAGGACTCCAATCTTTTATTTATTGGGTTCTTGAACATTTGGACATTATCCACTGGACATGTCAGTGATTTATACATACAAGAGATGGCTGCGTCCACTGTAGGGACCTTCCATTTTTTTTTTTTTTTTTTGATGAACTTATCCTCCATGGGATAGACCACCGGAAATCTCTTGGGGGAATAAATATTTTCTCAGGACGTTCCCAATCCTGGTAAATGAGCCCTTTCAGTAAAGGGTGAAGTGGAAAAGAACAAACAGTCTGGGGGCTTCTAGCGACCCCAACGAGGATACAGTAGTGGTTGATGGTTCCGCAAGGTGCATTTTTAAATGCTGATCGGACCATGTTAGTCAGAGACTGAACCCATAATCTTTCAGCTTGAGATGCTGAGAAAAGGTTCCCCCACTGTTGATTCCTCTATAACAGAATCAACCTCATCCTGATCCCCTTCAGGCAGGTCGATCCCTGTATGGGACTGTTGCTCTGCTAACAGGCACTCTGAAGGAGGAGACGGAGATCGGGCGTGCTTTCCCTGACAGGGAGGCAGCGATAAATGTTGACAATCTCTCTCTAATCCTCCCAGAGCTGAGGAAAAAACCTCCTCTGTTACATACACAGGAGCAGGTGACTGAGGACAGCCACAGTACCAAGTACCCCTGCGGGGTCTCTACGGTCACTTACCTCTGAACTTCAGGGGAGACTGGTGCAGCAGGAGTATGCCCAAGATCCTCCGAGCCCGATGAGACCCCCTTCGCTTCCTGGAAGATTCAGTTCCGGAGCTTCTGGACGGCATATTCCTAAGCCTAAAGCTGAGGTATTCCAGCCGTAATACACCACTTTTACTGAGAATAGTCTAGCACAATTGCTGCTATATCACAGTTGGTGTCTACTAATGTGCCTTTCTAGGGGATGCCTGTATCAACCGCTTGCTGTATGCCTTTAAATGTTGCCAGCTCTGTCTCTGTACTTCATAGCCAGCTCACTACAATATTGTGGTTTTTTTAAAACTGCTGGGACGCCCGCACATGCGCAGAAGCGCTGCGGCGCGCACAGAGCGTCATCCCCCAGGCTCCGCCCCCTTTCCCGGCTCACCTCTATATATAGAGGCGCGTGCACACGCACGCGCGTGGGCACGTGCGCCTTCGGCGCTAATTTCAAATATGGTAACAAGGGACAGGAGCCAGGGCCCCTCTTTGCCGCAGGCCGGGGGATGGACAGGCACTGCAACATGGCAGAGGAAGCAGTTTCCTATAAGAGAACTCACCATCTGCCTGGACTTTGCTCTGCTGAGAAGAAGCTAGTCCACATGACAAGAAAACATTCCACAGCGGCCTCTAGTGGACAAACACAGGTACCGCAGTCTAATATATTAAATATATATATAAAAATTTTTTTTTTTTTTTTTTTTCTTGACCACCATTAAAAATTATTACATTTTTTTAGTAGTTACAGGCATGCACAGAATTTTGCGGGAATACCATTAGGTAACAGACAGAAAGACAAATTAGGCTTGGGGGTCCCCCAATAGAACCAAGTTCCTGGGGGCCCCCACTTACCTGTTCCCCGCCGCAGGACTTTGTTTGGTCCACAAAAGCCCAAACTTCACCTATCACGGCAGGCATTGTAATCAAACCTTCAGGGACCGGGTTCCCAAGGATTCCACTCCCCTGGACCTGTATAGCACCCTGCACAGAAAACATCTTGGTCGTGGGTATGACCAGAGCTCTGGATCCCAGGGTCCAGCTCTCCTAAGAGAAGCATTACAGGCAAAACCTTGCTCTTCTCTGCAAGGCCCGGGTACCGACCGTTTAGCTATGAAGCTTTTTTGGTCGGATCCGGAATAGCTTACTGAGGCCCAAAAGAACCTGTACGCAAGCTCAGTGAAAAACACATGTTTCTTCTTGGCCAACACCTTAGACACTGGCAAAAAACTGAGGTGCTCCCGGATGGGAGGGGCTTATATAGGGGAGGGTACTTCCGGTTTTGGAAGTTGCCAGTGCCAGCACCTGACGGTATCTATATAACCCATTAGTAATGACTATGTCGCTCTGTGTCCCGTGATGTACGAGAAAGAAAATGACTTTTAGGCCCCTTTCACACTAGCGGACCGTATGTCCGCTTTTTCATCCATCCGTTTACGGATGAAAAAGGGACATACATTGGTCCCTATGAGATCGCGGGTGTCAGCGGATGAACATCCGCTGACATCCGATCTCCTCCGTGTCCGCAATTCCCCCGATTCTGCAGATGGAGGAAAATCCTATTTTTCTATCCGTCTGCAGAGCGGATCGGATGAACACGGACAGACGGTCCGTGGGGAGAGCGGAGATCTGACAGGGCGGTCCCTGCACAGTGTGCGGGGACCGCCCTGTCATCCGCCGGCTCAGCTGAGCAAGCGGAGGTTCACGGGGCAGATCCTCACGGATCCGTCCCGTGTGAAAGGGGCCTTAGTGAGCGCAAACACAATATACTTGTAATACTCAAATGTTGGTAAAATATAAAAAAAAAGGTGCTGCATCATGTAGATACCAAACATGTCAAGACTAATTGAAATGGTGACAAATTACAGTAAATAAAATTGTCATCAGTGATTCTTTAAAAGCCTTTACAGGTTATCATTGTAGAGCTAGGAGGGAACTCCACTTTTTTGGGAAATAAAGTAGCAAATAAAAAATAATATAGCATATACAATTGCGACACAAGTCATATTGTGGACTAAAGGTTTATAAAAACTTGTTTTCCCTTTCCAGTCTGCACCACTGTCATTTTCTGTAAAATGCAATGCAATATGGCTACCTGAAGGCATTCTGTATACAGAATGTGTACAGAACGCGCCCCAGATATGTAATTTCCTGCTTGTGATTTGCTTACAGATTTTCCCATTAGTCTGGCACTGAAAGGCGGCATTGATGGCCACTGTTAGGCGTCACTGATGGTCAGGTTTTGGGCATCCCCTGCAACAAAAATTTCATTTTTGGGGAGCTACTTCCAAAGGGAAATCATGTAAAAAAGGATGCAGATCTTGCCACTTTCCTCAAAGCCCTGCAGGCGCAGCAGCTGATTGATAATTACAAAATAACTTCCATACAGACTCACTTTGCACATGGACACAAACAGCTATTTGTTCAGATTCATAAAAGGTAGGAATCTGCAACAAAGTTTGTTAAAATCCCTGCATTGTACACAGATCACCCAGAGGGGAATGTTTTTTTCTCAACAATAGTGGCGTTACTCTTTAAGAGATTTCCTCTAACTGAAGGTACAACAGGAAGAGCAGAAAGTGGACACAGATCCCCCAGCAAGACACAGACAGCAAAAATTATAGAATGGGGAAGGAAAGGGAGTAGCCATATAGGCTCCCCTTTCCTCATGGGGTCACTGTAACTGCAAGGTTAATACATAAGTTTCTAAGAAGGTTTAGCTACAGGGCTAGAGAGTCAATAGTTTAAAAAAAAAAAAAAAAAAACCCCAGTCAGTAGATTTGATTAAGCTCAGGTGTGTTAGAGAGTTCTGGAAATCTGAGAATCAGTAAGGGATTGGTTAGTGAAATCAGGTGTTAGATCAGGAAAATTCTAGAAGCTGGTTTCTGGTCCATTTAAGGAGCAGTTCCAGGCAGGTTAGTGGTGCGATACCAGAAGATTCCAGCAGGAGGAGCTCCCCACCCTACCCCCCCCCCCCCCATCTTTTTCCCGTCGCGGCCAATTCATGTGGTAGGCTCCCTCTGGTGAATTGCCAGAGGGGAGAATTAAGGAAAGTCAAGTTCAAGTAATAATCAGCTCGAGTCTCAGTGGCTGGGTTGAGTACGGGTATTGATAAACACTTGGTTGGAAAGTATGTTTTAAAAGTTAAAATTGGTGGATTATGGATTTATGTTTTGAAAACCAGTGAATCAGGCCGTGGCCAATAATTATCCAAAAAAAATAAAAAATAAAATAATAATAATATATATAAAAATAAAAAATGTTACATGGAGATTAATAAAATTGGTTGTTTAAGTTATAACTTGCTCTGGTGTTTTTTGTGCTCTATGCATGTTTGCGGGGGTGTGCATGATGCATGTGATCCCATATGGAAGGGTTCAAATTCCTATCTAAAAAAAAAAAGAAAAAGAAACACAGCTTTGCCTATACAGTACATACACTTTAACCATTTGCTGACCACCGGAGTACAAAAATGTCCTGGCTACAAGTGCTTATAACAAGCTTAACCACTTGCCTACATGGCACTTACACCCCCTTCTTCAAACAAATAGAGCTTTCTTTTGGTGGTATTTAATCACTGCTGGGTTTTTCATTTTTTACAAAAAAAATTAAAAAAAGACCAAAAATGCTGCAAACAATGTTTTTTTTTTACTTCGTTTGTCAGTAAATTTTGTAACCAAGTTAGTTTTCTCCTTCACTGATGTGTGCTGATGAGTTGGCACTGATAGGCTGAACTGGTGGGCATTGATGAGGTGGCACTTATGGGCACTGATTAAGTGGCACCGATGAGGAGGCACCAATATGCCGCACTTATGGGCACTGATGGCCACTGTTAGGTGTCACTGATGGGCACTAATAGGTGGCACTTGTGGGCGGTACTGATGGGCAGCACTGATAACCAGCACTGACTGGCATCACTAATGGGCACTGGTTGGTGGCACTTGTGGGCACTGATTTCTGGCACTGGTGGGCACTGATTGGTGACACTGTTGCCGCTATAAAGTAATCTGGGCATCTCCGTGTTTACATGTGACCGGCTGTGATTGGACACAGCCGATCACATTTTTAAAGAGCCGGGGACGCGGCTCTTTACAGAGATCGGGGTCGCACCGCATGTTACATACTTTTAGAGCATCTCCCCCAAAAAATTACATTTTTGTTGCAGAGGATGCCCAAAATCTGACTTGTATCTATCAGACATCTGGCAAAATCAGAAAGACAAGCACACAAGCAAGAAATGACATATCTGGGGGCGTTCTGTACACAAACTGTGTACAGAACACCTCCAGGCAGCCATATTGCATTTAATTTTACAGAAGATTACAAAGCTGCAGTTTGAAAAGGAAAGGTAATTTTTAAAAACAATTCCAATTCGACTTGGGTTGCACTTGTATATGCTGAATTATATTTTTTTATTTGCAAATTTATTTTCCCATGAAAGTGGAGTTACCCTTCAAAGTGAGGGAAATTCCCTTTTAGACAGCTGTCACTAACATCTTCATCTCTTGTTCTTGTGTATTCCCCCTCCCTTTTTTTAATGATAATGGTCTCCAGGAAAAACAGGGTAAATCTCCCCAACAAGGACAAAGGAAGAAAGACAAAAAAAAAAAAAAACTTGACTTGAGATCGAACCCTTCCCCACTGTATCCAAAAAAACAAATGTCCTACACACACTTTAATGTTGTTTGCTTGCAACAAAGAGATGTGTTGAGAATCAGACACCCAGAAAAGCTTGTTTGGCAGTACAGGTGACAGAGTTGAATAAAGTAAGATTTCTTTTGAATCATTGTTGCCAAGTTTTTTTATATCTGGTTTCAACCTGGGCTGCTTACACTATATTGTCAAAAGTATTGGGACACCTGCCTTTACACGCCCATGAACTTTAATGGCATCCCAGTCTTCGTCCGTAGGGTTCAATATGGAGTTGGCCCACCCTTTGCAGCTATAACAGCTTCAACTCTTCTGGGAAGGCTGTCCACAAGGTTTAGGAGTGTGTCTATGGGAATGTTTGACTATTCTTCCAGAAGTGCATTTGTGAGGTCAGGCACTGATGTGGACAAGAAGGCCTGGCTCGCAGTCTCCGCTCTAATTCATCCCAAAGGTGTTCTATTGGTTTGACCTCAGGACTCTGTGCAGGCCTCCACCCCAAACTCGCTCATCCATGTCTTTATGGACATTGTTTTGTGCACTGGTGCGCAGTCATGTTTGAACAGTAGGGGGCCATCCCCAAACTGTTCCCACAAAGCTGGGAGCATGAAATTATCCAAAATGTCTTGGTATACTGACACCTTAAGAGTTCCTTTCACTGGAACTAAGGGGCCAAGCCCAACCCCTGAAAAACAACCCCACACCATAATTCCCCCTCCACCAAATGATTTGGACCAGTGCACAAAGCAAGGTCCATAAAGACAGTGAAGAGCAAGTTTGGGGTGGAGGAACTTGACTGGCCTGCACAGAGTCCTGACTTAAACCCAATAGAACACCTTGGGGATGAATTAGAGTGGAGACTGGGAGCCAGGCCTTCTCGTCCAACATCAGTGCCTGATCTCACAAATGCGCTTCTGGAAGAATGGTCCAACTTTCTCATAGACACTCCTAAACCTTGTGGACAGCGTTCCCATTAGAGTTGAAGCCGTTATAGCTGCATAATGGGCCAACTCAATATTGGACTCTACAGACAGACTGGGATGCCATTAAAGTTCATGTGCATTTAAAGGCAGGCGTCCCAATACTTTGTCTTTAAACTGGACTTGGTGTTTGTAAGATGTAGAGAGTACTGATATATGTGGGGAAATGCATCTGCCAGCGGGATTACTAGGTTAGCCATCCTCTGAGCCTGGAGGGGCCCTCTTGGCAGGTGTATGATTATCACCTCCCCAGGAGTATAGACCCAGCTGTTGTGTGGCATCAAGATAGCCAGTGAACTGCATTCTAATGCTGATAGCAGAGACTTGATATCAGAAGAAGTGGATGAAACTGTTTTCCCAAGCTAAAGACCGTGATGTACATGAAATTCCAAAATTGCAGAGCTCCCCAACGTAAGGGTTCAGTGCTGGGCTTTGTACCAGTTTATCAAAACTGGAGCATAAACGGAGCTACTGTAACAACCAGACAATCAGAAATCTTGCCGAGATAAAATATTCAACAGTATTGATTACCAAGGAAAACATCTCTACTTTGCTCCAATTTTCTTTATACGTCACAAGTTTAACACCAAACAAATAGTTAACATTTAAATAACACACAAAGGTTATTTTTATTAGCATTTTTTTGTGGCCAACAGCTCATTATAAGACTTTTACAGCCTTATTAAATAAAATATTTCAAAGCCTTTAAAAGGTTTGAACACACCAACCAATAATAATTTGCAGACTGTATCGTTTGCTGGATTGCAAACAGCACAAGACAAATTCAATCACTTAGTTAGTTAAAGAGAAAGTAATTTTTTTCCCAATGATTTCAATTAATTTAAACGAAATACAGAGATCCCTCGAGTGACTTATCTACAAATCTCTATACTTCGTCCAGTAAAAAACATTTGAAGCAGCAAATGTTTAAAAAAAAAACAGGACATTTAAATAAAAAAAACAGGTTTTGTATACGCACTGTAAAATCCTTCTTTTGGATTCTCTTAAGGGAAGCTGGTCATACTCTTATCAATTCCTCCATCCACGCTATATGGCACAGAGAGACCAATCTCCTGCTGCTGTCGTATTTTGACTGTCAGCCCTGCCATTTAATTGGATGCAGCCACTGTTCGGCTGACAATTTCCACCCAGCTACTTTATTTTTTCAATTAAGGAATGACGGTCGGGAGGCGACCAAAATATTTGAATTCAGGGTTTGGCCAGCTTTAACATTTGGGCTATACTGCAGCCTACAGGAAGACTGATCAGCCTGCGTTCGTTTTGTATTCAAGCTGTACCAATGATCATTAACAGAGGGGTAGAACCTGTGTTCCTCGATGGACTGCAAGAAAATAATTTTACATTCCCTTTCTTGTAAATTGAGGGACACGGGAAGCCTTTACCTTTGGAATGTACAAAAGCAGCCCAACCCAGACATGGACAACACAACAAACCCCTAACTGCCGGTTCACACTACAGCGACTTGGGATCCGACTTGTCAGACCTCAGAAGAAATTTCATTGCAGTGAATGAGAGCTGTCTTAATGTACATTACTTAAGTCGCTCCGACTTCAGAAAAGGTTCCTGTACTACTTTAAGGCGACTTCTAGACAACTTGTACCCATAGATTTCAATGGAAGTTGCCTCCAAGTCAGATCCTTATCTTAATTGATGTGATTTGGATCCGACATTATAGGAAGATTACCCAGGAATTCCCTTAAGTTGCTTTGAAGTTGCCTCGAAATAGCCTTGAAGTTGCCTCAAAGTTGCCTGGCAAAGTCGTGCCCACTTTCAGGTCGCTGTAGTGTGAACCGGCACTAAAGGCCCAAGAAAATAATTCCAAAAACCAGGCTGAGTACACCTATGGCAGAAACCTGCAATCAAAAAAACGAAACTCCAACAGCGATGTAGAGAAGAGTCTTGATATATGAAAGAAAAAAAATTAAATAAGAAAAGAAAAGCCCCATTTACATTTAGCGTTTCACAAAAAAAAAATTTGTGCCACATGCATAGGGCAGTCAATTTCAATGGGCTGCCCTACCCATAACAAATATAAAAAAGTAGCTCATGTAGCTTTCTTCAGCATTAATTTTTTGTGCATTTTTTTTACTGCGCTTTTTCAACATTTGCTGCAAGTTTTTGTGCCAAAATGTGCATCTGTTTGCTGCGTTTGGGGTGCCATTAAATAGCACAGCAAACGCGACACACATTTTTACAATGTTTCATGAATTCACAGTTTTTAGCACATTTGCAAAATGTGAAGGTGTGACTGGAGCCCAACACAAAACAGCTGTATCATCCTAGGACACTAGCAAAGAACTGATGCATGTTGGTAGTAGGAGGGGTTATCCTGGGCTGGCTTACAGTAGTTCTGTTTTGCAGTGTCTAAGCCTCCTGTAGGTGGCAGTATAACCTGAAAGTTAAGAACTTCTTGTGTCCTTAAAACTTAAAACACGTGTCAAACATAAGGTTCCCAAAACAAATTTGGCTCGCCAGACCATTTCATGTGGCCCTCACACACCGTGACCAACTCCATTCCACCACATCTGGCTCTTGCCCTCCGGTTCCCCCTTACTACTGTCACTTGTTAACAAAAAAGCCTTCTGTGTTTACAAGGACAGCTTTCCTCTCTGCAGCTCTTAAAGATCCCTGCTTGCCCTGCACTCATGGTGGTGACAAAGGAGATGTAGATGCAGGTGCAGTGTATAATGGGGCATCTCGTGGTAAACTGCACTGTGATACCAGTCTGTGCATGGGTGCTGACCAATGATCTCCCTGCAAGTGAAAGGTGGACACCTGCCGGGAGGTACTAGAGCCGGGCCAGGTAGGGGAGATGCAAGTAAGCTTTTGGGGGGAGGGGAGGAGGTCTGTGGAGGGAAATGTGTGCAGAGGTGGGGGATGGGGGAGAGTGTTGCAGAGGCCAGAGCCAAGTGGACAGCCTGTGAAAGAAAGCTGAACCCTGCACTCCCCTTAAAGTAATTGTAAAGGTTAATTTTAAAAAACAAACAAAAAAACAAAAACAAACGAACATGGTATACTTGCCTCCTCTGTGCAAGGGTCTTGCACAGAGCAGCACCGATCCTCCTTTTCTGGGGTCCCCCGGAGGCGCTCTTGGCTCCTCCTCTTAATCGAGTGCCCCTGCAGAGAGCCGTATTCCATGGGGGCACTCATGCAGGCGCACTCCCGAGTCCTGCTGCTGCGTCCATTGACACAGACAGCAGGACATGGCCTCACTGGATTTGATGGACAGCACTGCTCCTGTTGCTATCAATCTATCCAATGATGACCCGAGCCAGCGCCTGGAGCTGCTGGGCTTGTGCTTGTTGCTGGAACAATCTGGTTCAGGTAAGAAAAAGGGGGGCTCTGGGGGACAGCTGCACAACAGGTTTTTCACCTCTGTATGTAGCAAACTCCTCAACCCTTCACGTGTACATAGTTCAATCCTGAATATGTAGCATACCCCTGAACTCCGCACCTAATGGACTCCTGGTATTTACTGCCCCTTTAGGATCCACCCACTGTTGGTGTAATTTGACCACACCCACCATTCTATACGCGAGGGGGCGCTGCTGAGTTCCTGCACCCATTCTCCTAGAAAGAAGCCCTGGATAAATTGATATAGTCTTAGAGATGCTTTTGACCATTTGAGGGCGACCATAATGCTGATGCAGCCTGCTATGAAATGGAGTTTGACACCCCTGACTTAAAAGAAAACTTTTAGGTAGAACTAAACCCGAAGTGTATTTTTCTAAATTTGCTCTAATTTTTTTTTCCATTGTTGCATCTCAGTTCTGCTGATCTCCTGCATCCTCTGTGCAACCATTTCCTGTCAATATATGTTCTCCAGCAATGTCTACATGGCTTTTCCTAGTGTTGGTTTTCCGATGGTGACAACAGTGGGTCATACCTATCATTAGATTGTGTGAAACAGCACCTTGTTAGTCTCCAAACCTGTGTGACAGGGTAACAATGCAAGAGTACAGTTATGAGACATAGATGGATCGTTGTCCCTCTAACAGGAAGTCCCCGAATAAGGACATTAAGGCCCCTTTCACACTGGGGCGGTTTGCAGGCGCTATTTAGCTAAAAATAGCGCCTGCAAACCGAGCCTAAACAGCGGCTCCTTTCTCTCCAATGTGAAAGCCCTGAGGGCTTTCACACTGGAGCGGTGCGCTAGCAGGACGGTAAAAAAAGTCCTGCTAGCCGCATCTTTGGAGCGGTGAGAGGAGCGGTGTGTTTACCGCTCCTCCACCGCTCCTTCCCATTGAAATGCATGGGATACCGCGGTAATACCGCCCGCAAACCGCGGCTGTAGCCGCGGTTTGCGGGTAGTATTAACCCTTTATTGGCCGCTAGCGGGGGTTAAAACCGCACCGCTAGCGGCCGAATAGCTCAACAATACCGACGTTATAGCGCCGCTAAAAATAGCAGCGCTATGCCGCCACCGCCCCCACCGCCCCAGTGTGAAACCAGCCTTATGGCAGGACAGAGACCCTATCAGTGCTTATATTACAAGTTAGTGAAATTATAAATCCTGTTAAGAAGGAACTGTACGTTTTCGTTTGTCATTTGAAGTTCAGAAAACCAATCACACGAGTTGTGCCATATGTAACAAAAAAAATGTAATCCCTCAATACTGCAGTATTGTCAATAAGGGTATCATTATTCCTTTCAAAATGATCTGTATTGGACAATCGTGCCTCTGGGTACCTTTAGGCATTTTATCGCTGCCCTAGCTACTACACTTAGTTTATTTTTATGAGCAGTCATTGAAGATATTACATTAGCAAAGTTTGCTGTTTTTTGCATGGCATTCGTGTCACACCAATTTACATTCTTACAGCAAGTGTGATCACCAACCCATGCCAACGCAGTATTAACCATTGAGTTTTACGAAAAAAAATTATAAAAATCGCAAATAAAAAAAAATATAGCATACAATTGCGACACAAGTCATATTGTAATTGAATGTTAAGAAATTTCCTTTCCTTTTTATTCTTTAGCTCTGTAATATTTTGAAAAGTGCAATGCAATATGGCATCCTGGAGGTGTTCTGTACACAGAATATGCACTGACCACCCCCAAGAAACATAATAATTTCCTGCTTGTGTGATTGGCTCACTTATTTTCCCAGAAGTCTACACTAAAATACAAGTCAGATTTTTGACATCCCCTGCAACAAACATTTCATTTTTGGCAAAATAATCCCAATAGGAAATACCTTCTAAAGGGATGTAGACCCTGCAACTTTCCTAATTAGAGCCCAGATTCTGCAGCAGCTAGTTGATAATAATGAAGTCACTCCCATTAGACCAGTGTGTCTCAAACCTTTTTGTCTTGCGGCGCACAACAAAAAGATCAAAACATTTTAATGGCACACCTCAAAAGATTTAACAATTATTGTGGTGAAGAACTTATTTATTTTTTACATATACAGTTGTGCTCATAAGTTTACATACCCTAGCAGAATTTATTGATGGATTTCTTGGCCATTTTTTAGAGAATATGAATGATAACACAAAAACATTTTTCACTCATGGTTAGTGTTTGGCTGAAGCCATTTTATTATCAATCAACTGTGTTTACTCTTTTTAAATCATAATGACAACAGAAACTACCCAAATGACTCTGATCAAAAGTTGACATACCCCAGATGTTAATACCGTGTATTGGCCCCTTTAACATCTATGACAGCTTGAAGTCTTTTGTGGTGTTTGTGGACGAGGCTCTTTATCTTCTCAGATGGTAAAGCTGCCCATTCCTCTTGAATAAAAGCCTCCAGTTCCTGTAAATTCTTGGGCCATCTTGCATGAACTGTACGTTTGAGATCTCCCCAGAGTGGCTCAATAATATTGAGGTCAGGAGACAGATGGCCACTCCAGAACCTTCACTTTATTCTGCTATAGCCAATGACAAGTCGACTTGGCGTCGTGCTTTGGATCATTGTCATGTTGGAATGTCCAAGTACGTCCCATGTGTAGCTTCCTGGCTGAAAAATGCAAATGTTCCTCCAGTATTTTTTGATAACATACTGCATTCATCTTGCCATCAATTTTGACCAAATTTCCTGTGCCTTTGTAGCTCACACATCCCCAAAACATCAGTGATCCACCTCCGTGTTTCACAGTAGGAATGGTGTACCTTTCATCATAGGCCTTGTTGACTGCTTTCCAAATGTAGGTTTTATGGTTGTGGGCAAAAAGCAAAATTTTGGTCTTATCACCCCAAATGACTTTGTGCCAGAAGGTTTGAGGCTTGCCTCTGTGCTGTTTGGCGTGTTGTAAGCGGGATACTTTGTGGGATACTTTGTGGCATTTGTGTAGTAATGGCTTTCTTCTGACGACTCGACCATGCAGCCCATCTTTATTCAAGTGCCTCCTTATTGTGCACCTTGAAACAGCCACAGTCACCACATGTTTTCAGAGAGCCCTGTATTTCACCTGAAGTTATTTGTGGGATTTAGTTTGCATCCCAGCCAATTTTCCTGGCAGTTGTGGCTGAAATTTTATTTGGTCTACCTGTCCGTGGTTTGGTTTCAACAGAACCCCTCATTTTCCACTTCTTGATTAGAGTTTGAACTTTGTTGTTTGGCATTCTCAATTCCTTTGATATCTTTTTATATCACTTTCCTGTTTTATACAGTTCAACTACCTTTTCCCGCAGATCCATAGACAATTCTTTTGCTTTCCCCCATGACTAAGAATCCAGAAACGTCAGTGCAGCACTGGATGGAGGATGCAAGGGTCTGTCAGGAGTCCAGAAACTCATTGACCGTTTAAACACACATACAAATTACAAGCAAACAGATCACAGGTGAGGATGGTTATCTTTTTAATAACCATTTAAACCCCTTTGTGTCCACTTGTGTGCATGTTATCAAGCCAAAATCACCAGGGTATGTAAACTTTGGATCAGGGTCATTTGGGTAGTTTACTCTTTTTAAATCATAATGAAAACAGAAACACATTTGATAATAAATGGCTTCAGCCAAACACTAACCATGAGTGGAAGAAAAGTTGGTCTGTTATCAATCAAATTCTCTGAAAAATTGCCAAAAAATCATAAATTCTGTCAGGGTGTGTAAACTTATGAGCACAACTGTATGTAATGTTACATTTAATGTGAAGGACGTGCCTGCTTTTGAGAGCAAATCAGATTGAAGCAATTGTAATCATCTTTGTACTTTTGCTTGCTTCTTTGCTTTTCATTTAACAGTTTCTCTTTCAGAGTTTCAGACATGATGAAGTATTTCTCCATCGCTTAACATTGAACAAACTTTATTTATAAGCATCAAAGTTTGAATGGAACAGTCTCTATTATTATAATATAATTAGAGAGATCGAGTTCTCCCAAGATCTCACACAAGTCTCGCTTTACGAAAGCAACCAATGAATGACACACTGACAGAACTTGCGTCTTTATATGTTACTTTTTTTTTACTTTTGCGACATTGATTTACCATTTAATTTTTGCGATATGTTCAAGGTTTTAAAGCGCTAGCAATTGTAAATATTTTTCAAAACTCCCACGGCACACACTTTCTTCAGAGTAACAAAAGGTAGGAGTCTGCACACAGTTTGTTAAAATCCTTGTAATGTATATAGCTCAGCCAGACGGGAATGCTTTTTTCTCAACAAAGGTGGAGTTACACTTTAACCACTTCCCGGCCGGGCGGTGGTTCAGTTATCCTGACTGGGCGTCATATGACATACAGCAGGATAACATGCCGGGGCGCGCAGCGAGGTGGTCAGTGGTGCTGCATGTCACTCTAACACATCGCATCTCTGATCTTAGTAAGGTACATTTGACGGAGGCTCCTTACCACGTGATCAGCTGTGACCAATCACAGCTGAACATCGCGTAAACCAGGAAGTGGCGGTAAACGGTTTTCCTCGGTTTGCGCTGACAGGGAGAGCCAATCGGCCGCTCTCCATCAGAGGGGGGGTCTGTGCTGATAATCAGCACATCGATTATCAGTGCAGCCCTATGAGAGGTGCCACAACAATGCCAATCAGTGCCCGTCAGGAACGCCAATCAGTGCCCGTCAGGAACGCCAATCAGTGCCCGTCAGGAACGCCAATCAGTGCCCGTCAGGAACGCCAATCAGTGCCCGTCAGGAACGCCAATCAGTGCCCGTCAGGAACGCCAATCAGTGCCCGTCAGTGCCGCCAATCAGTGCCCGTCAGTGCCGCCAATCAGTGCCCGTCAGTGCCGCCAATCAGTGCCCGTCAGTGCCGCCAGTCAGTGCCCGTCAGTGCCGCCAGTCAGTGCCCATCAGTGCCGCCTGTCAGTGCCCATCAGTGCCGCCTGTCAGTGCCCATCAGTGCCGCCTGTCAGTGCCCATCAGTGAAGGAGACAAAAACATTCTATAACCGAAACAAAGAAAAACGTTTTTTATTCAAAAATGTCGGTCTTTTTTCGTTTGTTTAGCAAAAATAAAAAATCCCAGTGGTGATCAAATACCACCAGAAGAAAGCTCTATTTGTGGGAAGAAAATGATAAAATTTAGTTTGGGTGCAGTGTTGCATGACCACGCAATTGTCATTCAAAGTGCGACAGCGCTGAAAGCTGAAAATTGTCCTGGGCAGGAAGGGGGAAGTGCCTGGTGTTGAAGTGGTTAACGTAAGGCCCAAAAGAAATACATTTGGTTTGCTAAACCATTGTGTATTAAACAAATGCTATATGTTTTTAATAAAATACTTTTCACCTTTTTTAATTCTTTCTTGTATTTAAGCACTACTGATTAATCCTAGTCTCTTTGGATCTACTTCCTGTCTACATGCATTCCAGAGATGGCTACATGGCATTTGTGGATGCGGACAACAATGGACCAAGCCTGCATATTCTGTGTCACAGTCGGAATGCCTCACACTCCGCTTCAGTGCTAGGAATAGCCTGCTTTATTTGAGATCTCACACAAATATATACACCAGGATGACAATACAAACTGTAACCAGAAACCTAATTAACATGAGCCAATTAGCACAAACAATGGGTGAAAGACTCTCAGAAAGCCATACTAGACTTATTTACATTATAGCAGACAACAGACAGACAGGTGGCTGGAGTTGATGACATCCGCATCTTCTAACAGTATGTGTCCCAACAGTATAAATCAGTCACCATTTCTAATATGGCATATACAGGGTTCCCAGATTCTGTGTGTTTTGGGGGGACCTGGACATGAATCCAAAGTAACACCACCTCAAGGGTCCCCAGGCATACACCTCACAAAGAATAGTGTTCCCTTAAAATCTAGGGCCCATAATCAGTAAGCAAGAGGCTAGCATTCAGTCCACTACAAAAGCCCCTGCCCCGGCTAGGTCTGTCAAACTGTGTGTTGAAATGGCTACTTGCAGTCTTCATCAGAAGCCCACGTAACAGGATGACAATGCAGGAGCACAACTAAAAGACAGGGACGGGATGGTGGTAGCTAAAGAGGCGATCCTGGATTCATACAAAGCAGTTCAGTCACTCCTCTATAGAGGCTGTAAGGCCCCCTATCCTCTTACTTGAACCATGAAATTCACTATAGAAGAGCATGGTCCAGACCTAAACAATAAAGCTTTGATTTTTTTCAAATTAAAATAAGAAACGTGGTATACCTACCCTGCTCTGTGCACTGGTTTTGCACTGAGCAGCCCCAATCCTCCCTTTTCTGGGTTCCCACGCTGGCAATTCAGGCCCCTCCTCTTCGGTGAGTGCCCCCTTGGAAAGCCACTTTCCATGGGGGCATCTGTGCTCGCTGGCCCCGTCCCCCGCTCCCTTGATACAGCATTTGATTGTCAGCGGTGGAAGCCAATGGCTCCCGCTGGTATCAACCTGCCCAATGAGGAGAGGGACAGCGGCAAGAGCACTGGATCTGATTGGGTTAAGGCAGCCTTTCTCAACCTTTTCAACACAGAGGAACCCTTGAAATAGTTCTCCGGTCTCAGGGAACCCCTGCTAAAAATCAGAAATCTACAACTCATGATACATTAGTGTGATGGTCAGTGGGAAGAATGGTCCTTACACTTGTGGTCATTGGGAAGAATTGCCTCCTTACAGATAGCTAAAAAGATCAATGGTGTCAGTGGGAACTTATCTGAGAAGCCAAAATTGCCCAATGCTGAAGGAACCCCTAGCAACCTCTGGAGGAACCCTAGGGTTCCACGGAACCCTGGTTGAGAATCACTGGGTTAAGGTAAGGATAAGGGGGGCTGGAGGGGATCCTGCAGCAGAGGTTTTTTTACCTTAATGCAAAGAATGCATTAAGGTAAAAAACCTTGAGGATGTAGAATCACTTTAAGGTGCTTTCTCCTTCTAAAACTTACAAATGGTACCCTCATAACCCTTTCTAGAACAACCCGAATCTTCAGTATGTCTTTCAGCTTCCAGAGCTGATCACTTGGGCATTAAAAAAGAGATTTAGGTCCTAGGTTGGTTTATTGATGGTAAATTCCCTTCTTATGACACCTTGAAAAATTAGATATTCCCTTCCTAATAGATGCTTCTTAAAGCGGAGGTCCACACAAAAATGGAACCTCCGCTTTTTGGAACCCTCCCCCCCTCCAGTGTCACATTTGGCACCTTTCAGGGGGGAGGGGGTGCAAATACCTGTATAATACAGGTATTTGCACCCACTTCCGGGCATAGACCCCCACAGAATCTACGTCACTTCTCGTCCCCCGCGCTGTCCTCTGGGAAACACACAGGTCCCAGAACAGAGCGGGGGCCAGTTAGGAGAGGCAGCGCGACTCGCGCATGCGCAGTAGGGAACCGAGAAGTGAAGCCGCAACGCTTCACTTCCCGATTCCCTCACCGAGGATGGAGGCAGGGGCAGCCGAGAGCCGAGCGATTGATTGGCTTCGGCTGCCGACGTCGCGGGCACCCTGGAAAGTTAAGTGTCCATTTATTAAAAGTCAGCAGCTGCAGTATTTGTAGCTGCTGGCTTTTAATATTTTTTTTTTTAGGCAGACCTCCACTTTAAACTATATTCAGTTATGACATTGCTCTGCTCAGTATCTTTTTACCTCTTTTCACTTAGGGACTACAAATCTGGAATCTCTCCTGCAAAGTGAGTCCTTAAAGTGGTGTTCCGGCCAAAATTACTCTTTTTTAAAAAAAATACCCCTAGAATACACAATTTTAATGTATTCTAGTAAAGTTAGTCTGTAAACTAAGGTCAGTTTTGTTAGGTTATTACAGCATTTAGATAGTATATAAACTAGAAATAGGCCGTGGCCATTTTAAGTCTGGGCATCTGAAGCCAGACTGCATGTCTTCCTGGATATCGGGCTTGCAAATCTCGCACAAGCAGTGTAATCGGTTTCAGTTTCATGTTACCCTTTCTCTCCAGTTTCATAGCAAGTTGCCGCCCCCTATTTATGTAAACATCTCCTCCCCTCCAGTATGTACAACCAATAATATTCTAGAAATACACTAATCTGTTGCTAAAGGTAAGAGCTTTAAAAATATCCTAATTGTAAACTAAATCATTTGTTTCTGTGCAGATATATCTACATAATACAATTATATATATATAAATAATGTAGATATATCTGCACAGAAACAAATGATTTAGTTTACAATTAGGATATTTTTAAAGCTCTTACCTTTAGCAGCAGATTTCTGTATTTGAAGATGAGGGATGAGGGACGAAAAGGCCGAAGGTGAGGGATGAGGGGTATGTGTGTGTATCAATCACAGGACATTGCATCACCCCAGCACATCGAATCGCATCATTTACAGCACATTGCATCACCCCCAGCACATCAAATCACATCACCCCAGCACATCAAATCACATCACCCCAGCACATCAAATCGCATGGCCCACAGAACATTGCATCACCCCAGCACATCGAATCGCAGGGCCCACAGAACACTGCATAACCCCCAGCACATCGAATCGCATGGCCCACAGAACATTGCATAACCCCCAGCACATCGAATCGCATGGCCCACAGAACATTGCATCACCCCAGCACATCGAACTGCATCACCCCAGCACATCGAATCGCAGGGCCCACAGAACACTGCATAACCCCCAGCACATCGAATCGCAGGGCCCACAGAACATTGCATCACCCCAGCACATCGAACTGCATCACCCCAGCACATCGAATCGCAGGGCCCACAGAACACTGCATAACCCCCAGCACATCGAATCGCAGGGCCCACAGAACATTGCATAACCCCCAGCACATGGAATCGCATCACTCACAGCACATTGCAACACCACCATCACATTGAATCGCAGGGCCCACAGAACATTGCATAACCCCCAGCACATCGAATCGCATCGCAAGGGGGGTGGGAGAGATGCGCGGGACGGGGTTTTTTTTTTTATCACACTGTACCCTTGTTGGGTGCGGGGGGGGGGGATGCGCCGCCGTGGGTTTTTTTTTTTTTTTTTTGACAGTAGGGGTGGGTACTGCCGCGGGACGTTTTTTTTTTACCCTTTTACACTGTACTGTAGAGTTGCTGGGCGGTTGCTGTTGCGGGACTTTTTTTTTTTCTTTTTACACTGCACTGCAGAGTTGATGCTGAGGGGGGGTGCTGCCGCGGGACTGTTTTTTTTTTCTTTTCTACACTCTACACTGTAGAGTTGCTGATGAGCGGGGGGGTTGCTGCTGCCGCCGCGGGACAGTTTTTTCACACTGCACTGTACAGTTGATGATGCGCGGGGGGTGGGGGGGTGCTGCCGCTGCCATACAATCAACCATTCGACCCCCCCACCCCCGCACCTGTTGTTCCGAATCACGGAATGAGAGGAGGGCGGCAGCACGTAACATCATGACAGGTTGAGGCTCGCTGGGGAGGGAGGAGCGGAGGAAGAAGAGGGACCTACACACACACCAAGGGAGGGCAGGATGGGCGTGCCTTGATTACAATGGGAAGGAGATGCGAAGGCACAGAGCCTCCTGGGGTTGATGACAATCATCTCCCAGGAGGCATAGCGGTCAGTGGATGACGCAAGGAGTCCTGGTGCGGCCGCGGCGCGAATTATATACAGACAACTATAAAACAGTGAGTTTTAAAAAAATTAAATAATAATATGCCAATTAGTCTTTAGTGGACATATATACATAGGATGCAAACAACTTGTAAAAGAGAGTGGAACTCCACTTTAACGAACGTTTATTCAACTGTGTTTAGGGCTATTTAGCAGAAAATAATGCAAGGTCTGGCTAAATGCAGAGAAAACAAACCTGAACCGCTCTACCTTGGATAATGGTAATTGGGATGATGGTAATTGGGATGATATCTGGGATGATCCAATCCTTTTTGTTTTGGACCAGAGATGGACCTATACAGGTAAAATTGTTTATGGGTGTTACCTTACTACAGTCAGAGTGGGGAGGTACTTGGCTACTAATCTACAGTGTTGCAGCTGTTCTGCTCTTAATGCAGACATCCTCCATTTTTTCTGGACTTGTTCTGTTATTCATAACTATTGGGCACATATCCCGTGCTCCATTTTTACGGTCATGGCAGTCAGGGTGCCCCAGGAGATTGGTTATTATTTGTTGGGCCTTGTTGACTTCTTGGCTGCTGGGAAAGTGACCAGAACCTTGCTTGGTATTTTACTTTCTTATGCCAGGAAAGCAATTATTCTTCACTGGAAATCCCCCTCATCACCGACTCTAGATAGATGGAAGTCGACAGTTAAAAATGCTCTTCCATTGTATAAAGCCACGTACAAAAGCAGATGATGATGCCCCTCAAAATGTTTTGAAGTATGGTTCCCATGGCTTAAGAACCCCATTACTGCAACTGACTTGACTTCCTCTTGCATCCAGATTCAGAGGTAGGGCATGGCTCTACATATTAGGATCCTTCGCCAAGCGTTCCCTTTTCGGAAGGAACTGAATTTCACTACGTTTTTCACTGGAGGCTTCCTGTAGGACATGCCCTCTGCTGTTGTGGGGCTTGCTCTGTGGCGATACCTTCTCTGTGTGATTATAACATGTTGCCAAAAATGTATAGGTTTCTATACTATGTGAGGTCTAGGGAAGTAATGAACCATCTTTTACCCTGATGATGATACTGTCAAGGGTACAGGGAAAGGAGGGTTGGTTTACAATTGTTTTAAAATTTGTTACTTTTTCTGTCTTTCGTAGATGGACTTTTTTTGTAGTTTTGTATTGAATTTTTTTTCTATGTTATTTTTGAAAAAATCAATAAAATAGTATGTGTGTGAAAAAAAAAAAAAAAAAAAGGCAGGGACAGAGTTTTCACCCTATAATAGGTGACAACGGGCAACACAACAAGGACCTACATAGCAGTATGACTGAATAATATTTTAAATAGAGATGCAGATTTTAAAAATATTAAAAATAACTTTTTGAACTAAAATAATGTTACAGCTCATCAGAGGTTTAAGCAATTTGGTTAACATGTACTTTAAAGTAGTCCATTCCAGCTGGAAATCATGGCTTTTTTAAATTGCATGGTACATATCACTAATGATCTATAGCGAATGTAGAAAGTGACTCAAATCATGAGGCAGTTCTCAGCATGTGAGTAAATGTGGAGGGCGATATAGGAGGCGATTCCTCTCCTGTCATCAGCCAGGGATCACGCATGGCTTGTACCCATGTGGTTTTGTCTCACTGCATACAGTCAGCAACACGTTCATAGATGCTGCTTGCTTAGTTTGCTAATTCAATTAACTCCTCCACTAGGGACATCACTGCAGCAAAAGCCAGAAGCGGCAACCATGACTAAGTGGCTTGCATTTGGCTTTGTTAGGAGAGAGAACAATCTGCTGGCGCTTCAATTAACTAGCAGCCTTACAATATTAAGAAGTGCTGAGCACAATAGTTAAATATTAATAGTACAAGGCATTATAAGGCTTTATCTATATTGTGTGAACCGATTACAGGGAGAGCTGTCCAGTCAGAGAATGCGTGCTTAGTCAGCACTTGGAAATTTATTTCCCCTGTGCATGTTAGCAAAGATCACGGGGACAATATCTAGCTGCAAAAATATTACTCACCAGAAACAGAGCAGAAGAGTGCAGGTCTGAAGTAGTAAAAGTATTTTTAATTGACAAAACGACAAACTCACTTACATCAAATTTAATACTGGAGCACTTTACCAGGATGATCAGGATAGCTGCCAGTGGCGTAAAGGTCAGCAGCAGCGGTGAACACCGGTGAAACCAGCGGGTAGCTGGAGCTGCATCCTCCTAGCAGGACTCACTTAAATCAGAAAGAAACTCTCCCAATCAACATTAACTATTTGAATCCTTATGCTGCTAGCCTTAGTTAGTGGATAGCAAGGTATTGTCAGGTCACCTGAGGCAAGGTGACAGATCCACACCGATGGAGTCAGGAGTGCACCTCTAAGGTAGTGGACTCTACGGCTGACTGCTGCAGATGGAGCTCTAGGTGGTCCAGGAAAGCAGGTCCACTGAAGCACCAACATGGATCCCCTTGGGACTAGAGCATAAGATTCCCCAGGGCCCGGAGTCTGGTAGCACCAGAGCCTCTAGCAGCGAGGATGGACTGCGCTGCAACTGGCTCCAGGTCGCGGTCCCCAGGGTCTCCCAGCTCAAGCTAGGTTACTGGAGGATTGAGAGGAAGCAGCGGTCCAAGACAACAAGGGATAGTCAGGAGATAAGCCAAAAGTCGGGGCAACTAGCAGACAAGGTATAGACAAAGAACACGCCAAAGGTTGGGGTAACAAGCAGGCAGGGATAGTCAAAGAACAAGCCAAGATCGGTGAACAGAAACAGACGCAGAGCACACGGCAATAAACACACAGAAAGCCAAACACACAACATTGATCAGCAAGGCTTGGCTTGCAGGGCACAGGTTAATATAGTGTTCCTAGTCAGAGGCTGGGGTGGAGCCATGCTTGAGGGAAGAATATTTAAGCATACAGGTGAACAGGGAATGCCCTCTAAGCGGAACACAACAGAAAGGTGAGTAAACAGACATGAACGCTACTGCAGAGTCATGACAGGTATATTATATTTACTAGTTTTAAACATTTTTTTTTGCTGTTCTTGCTGCTTCCTGGTTTCTAGTCCAGGCCAAAATGATGTCATACATTCCAGAAGTCTTCATTACATATTTTTTTTCATTCATCTGGGAGGATAGGAGGGACTTTTTCAGCGAAGCACACCCTTCTGCCTTCATGCCTGAGCTAAGGGCAGATGGATTCCAAGAAATAAATGCTACATGAATCATTTGCTCTTACTCAAGATGGCCACAGATAGAAATGCTAGAGGGTGTTTTTCAAAGTCATTTATCAACAAAATAAAGCATGGAGACATTGATGGATGGGTGAGTTTGGCTTGAATAATAAAAAATAAAAAAATAGTATTTTCAGTTTGTGGTGCTCAGATACAGTTACAGTGGTTCCGAAGTCAAAAAAGGTTTTTACCGTAATGTATCATTAAGATAAAAAAAACTTTTGACTAGCTGTTTGTTTCTTCCCACTCCCTAAATACTCGATCCAGTGCTATGGCTGTCTACAGCACAGCTGGTGTCTTCTCACAGGACAGATTTTTAGCAGCGTAAGCCATTGGTTGCTGATGTCAATAAAATCCAAAAATCCATTGAGGGAGTGAGGGGTTTGGCCAAGTCGTGCTGTGTGTGTATGGACACACACAGTGTGGCTCGGGAGCGAGCCTGCACATGTGCCCCACAGCATACAGCTTGCTATAGGGGCACATTCAGGAGGGTAGGAGGGGCAGCCAGTGCCAGCAGGGGACCCCAGAAGAGGAGGTACTGGGCAAAGATTGCACAGAGAAGGCAAGTGAAAAGCTCTTTTTTCATTTTAGGCAAAAAAAATATATTTTAAGATGACTTTAGCTTCTGCTTTAAATGTATAAACAGTCAGAATCCAAAAGACAAGGCAATGCAATCAAGAAATGGGGTGAAGCCCCCAAAAATGTATGTTAAACATATCTGTGTTAAACATTTTCTTAATTCTGTCATTGCTATCTATACTCTCTCTTAACAGTTCTTCACTTTATGTACTTCATAAAGAAATTCCAGTCAAATTCTAACTACTGACAAAACTTACTTCCACCCTCATTCTAAGCGTATTCTATCTACTCAGTAAAAAGGAAGCTGGCTATACTCAACTATTCTGAAGCGTCTCTGGTCATATGATCAGATCCCAGCTTCAGTGTAGAGGGACAGCCGACAATGGCTGACCCATAGTGAGCCTATGGCTGACATCATTGCCCAGGCTCTGTAGCCATTGTCGCTGCCTCTCCTCTACACTGAAGCCAGCGCTGAAACCTGATCAGATGACCGAACGTCAGGATAGTTAAGTATAACCATCTTTTCTTTCACAGGGCAGATAAAATAGTCTTAACCGGTTCCCGACCGGCTCCTGTACATATACGTCGGCAGAATGGCACGGCTGGGCAAAGTAACGTATACAGTATATATAGTACTTTGAAATTCCCGCCGTGCGGGCGTGCGCGCCCCTGCTGCGCGCTCCGTGACCGTGCCCGCGGGATCCGCAGACTCGATGTCCGCCGGTGTCCTGCGATCGGGTCACAGAGCTGCAGAACGGGGAGAGGCAAGTTTAAACAAGCATCTCCCCGTTCTGCCTAGCGACACTGTCACTGATCGTCTGTTCCCTCTCATCGGGAACAGTGATCAGTGACATGTCACTCGTAGCCACGCCCCCTAACAGTAAGAATCACTCTTTAGGACACACTGAACCCCTTCAGTGCCACCTAGTGGTTAACCCCTTCACAGCCAGTGTCATTTTCACAGTAATAAGTGCATTTTTATAGCACTGATCGCTGTAAAAATGACAATGATCCCAAAAATGTATCAAAAGTGTCCGATGTGTCCGCCACAAAGTCGCAGTCACGATAAAAATCGCTGATCGCCGCCATTACTAGTAAAAAATAAATAAATAAAAATGCCATAAAACTATCCCCTATTTTGTAGACGCTATAACTTTTGCGCAAACCAATCAATATAAGCTTATTGCAATTTTTTTTACCAAAAATATGTAGAATACGTATCGGCCTAAACTGTGGAAAATTTTGTTCATAGATTTTTTGGGGATATTTATTATAGCAAAAAATATTGCATTTTTTTCAAAATTGTCGCCCTATTTTTGTTTATAGCGCAAAAAATAAAAACCGCAGAGGTGATCAAACACCACCAAAAGAAAGCTCTATTTGTGGTAAAAAAAAGGACATCAACTTTTTTGGGGAACCACATCGCACAATTGTCAGTTAAAGCGACGCAGTGCCGAATCGCAAAAAATGCTCTGGTCTTTGGCCAGCGAAATGGTCCGGGGCTGAAGTGGTTAAAATGGGGGTGGGAGTAGGTTTAGCCCTAGAACCTAATTGTTTCTTACACTTTAACCATTACAGTGCCTTGAAAAAGTATTTGTACCCCTTGAAATTTTCCACATTTTGTCATTGAACAACCAAAAAACGTAAATGTATTTTATTGGGATTTTATGTGATAGACCAACACAAAGTGGCACATAATTGTGAAGTGCAAGGAAAATGATAAACGGTTTTCCAAATTAATAATAGAAAAGTGTGGCGTGCATTTTTATTCATCACTCTTTACTCTGATACCCCTAACTAAAATCTAGTGGAACCCATTGCCTTCATTAGTCACATAATTAGTAAATAGAGTCCACCTGTGTGTAATTTAAACTCAGTAGCATCATGAAGGCCAAGGAACACACCAGACAGGTCAGGGATAAAGTTGTGGAGAAGTTTAAAGCAGGGTTAGATTATAAAAAAATATCCCAAGCTTTGAACATCTTACGGAGCACTGTTCAATCCATCATCTGAAAATAGAACGGTTATGGCACAACGGCAAACCTACCAAGACATGGCTGTCCACCTAAACTGACAGGCCGGGCAAGAAGAGCATTAATCAGAAAAGCAGCCAAGAGGACCATGGTAACTCTGGAAGAGCTGCAGATATCCACAGCTCAGGTGGGAGAATCTGTCCACAGGACAACTATTAGGCTGGGTTCACACTGGTCCGACAAACGCTCAGACATTGGGTGCTCATGTCGCATGACGTGTGAAAATCAATGTTTCCCTATGAGAGCCGTCTTAACTGGTCGGACACAAGTCGGTCCAACTTTGAAAATGCTCCCTGTACTACTTTGGTCCGACTTTGATCCTACTTCAGCCCATTGAATATCATTGAAGTCGGATCTAAGTAGGATACTTGTCCTAACCATCCGACTTTTGACATCCGACATGGTGATTACAGCAGCAGTAAAAAGGAGTTTATCTCACTCTGGGATCGTTTTGATTGGTCAAAGAACAAGTCAGACGATCACAAAGTCGGATCAATGTAGTATCCTGTTCATTAAAGTCGGATGGATGTCGGACCAATGTAGGACTGATGTCGCAGAGCAAAGTAGGATGAAAGTTGTATGACTGTCGTGTCGTACAAATGTGAACCCAGCCTGAGTCACGCACTCCACAAATCTGGTCTTTATGGAAGAGTGAAAAGAAGGCCATTTCTGAAAGAAAGCCATAAGAAGTCCTATTTTCAATTTGCGAGAAGCCATGTGGGGGACAAGGCAAACATGTGGAAGAAGGTTCTCTGGTCAGATGAGACCAAAATTCTACTTTCTGGCCTAAAAGTAAAATGCTATGTGTTGTGGAAAACGAACACGGCACATCACCCTGAACACACCATTCTCACCGTGAAACATGGTGGTGACAGCATCATGTTGTGGGGATGCTTTTCTACAACAGGGACAGGGAAGCTGGTTAGAGTTGATGGGAAGATGGATGGAGCCAAATACAGGGCAATTTTAGAAGAAAACCTGTTATGCCTTGAAAACACGGTCAGATTTTCTGTTGGAAAAAAAAATAGATGTTTTTTCCGACGGAATTCCGCTCAAGCTTGGCTTGCATACACACGGTCAAACCAAATTCCGACCGTCAAGAACGCGGTGACGTACAACACTACGACGAGCCGAGAAAAGTTCAATGCTTCCGAGCAAGCGTCGACTTGATTCTGAGAATGCGTGGTTTTAAGTGCGTCGGAATTGCATACAGACGAACTGATTTTCCAATAGGAATTTTTTCCGTCGGAAAAAAAGAGAACATGGGGCATACGCACTGTCGGAATACCCGATGAAAAGCTCCCATCTGACTTTTTCCATCAGAAATTCCGACCGTGTGTACAGAGCATTAGAGTTTGCAAAAGACTTGAGACTGGGGCGTAGGTTCACCTTCCAGCAGGACAACGACCCTAAACATACAGCTAGAGTTACAATGGAATGATTTAAATCAAAAGCATATTCATGTGTTAGAATGGCCCAGTCAAAATCCAGACCTAAATCCGATTGAGAATCTTTGGGAAGACTTGAACAGCCACTCTCCATCCAATTTGGCAGAGCTTGAGCTATTTTGCAAAGAAGAAGGGACAAAAATCTCACTCTCTAGATGTGCAAAGCTGGTAGAGACATCCCCAAAGAGACTTGCAGCTGTAATTGCAGCGAAAGGTGGTCCTACAAAGTATTGACTCGGGGGAGGGGGCTGAATACAAATGCATGCCACACTTTTCAGATATTTGTAAAAAAAAATGAAAACAATTTATCATTTTCCTTCCACTTCACAATTATGTGCCACTTTGTGTTGGTCGATCACATAAAAGACATTTACGTTTTTGGTCGCAACATGACAAAATGTGCAAAATTTCAAGGGGTGTGAATACTGTTTCAAGACACTATATATCAGATTTCACACTGCAAGCACTATCAACATTTGGATTCTGCCAAAGGGACACCTTACTAACGAGGGTTATTTAGTAGGGCCAAGATCAAACCATAGTAACCGATGTGCAATCAGCTTGCATCATTCTGACCTTGGTAAACTTAACTGTGAGTGGTTCATGCTGGTTATCATTTTTGGTACATTAGTACATTATCAAGTCTTCATGGCTAGAGGCTTCTCAATATGGAAGCATCAGTTCCATATTTAACCAGCACTTCCTACACTGTGTTCAGTGTGTCACCAAGATGGCTGCTGCATGTTAATACCACCTGAACGAAAATCAACAATGTAATTCTATTATTGTGGGTGTAATTGCAACTATTGTATTTTCAAATAAGGTCAGTGAATACAAAAACATGCCTCGTGGAGATGTTTTTCTCTGAATACTCGTTCTTTCCGAGAAATGCTTTGCCCACTCCAATAAGAACTACTTTGTGGATACCACCGGTCACATCACTGTCCTGAACAATGACTTAATAACAAGATGGCTGCCTTAGCTGTCTGCAAATGTCAGGTCCACTTTGAAAGGCGATACCTCAACAGTGCAGATATTAAAATTAAAGCCATCTTCCGTGACTGGAAATTAAAAGCCCAATTTTGATGTGTGGCAGTGAGTGGAATAAATGTGCACAGGGCCTCGTTACTTCTCTCTCACTGATTCAATTACCTGATTCCAATTCCAGTCCTCTGGGTGATTTCTCTCCCACAGGCTTTGCTGCCAAGGCTTCCCACTCTCACTAGATCTGGCTCTGTACTCTGCATCCTTGTCCTTATCTCACAATATCAGTGCATAAACGGCCGCCATCCTAAAGCCGAGATAGCAGATACTGATCCAGGGTTTACGCTGCGTCTGCTGCATGTCTTAACTCCCATATTTAAACCGCTACACTGTTCTTTTTACCCTCTAATGATTCTTATACCCCTATACATTTTCATTGTTTTACATGAACTATTACAGGCATATATATATATATATATATATATATATATATATATATATATATATATATATATATATCTACGAGGTGTGTCCAGAAAGTAATGAGAATATTTTAAAACTTCTTTAATTGAAAAATCTTACAATTGAACATTGTCTGCTTTAATGCACGTGAACATTGTGTCCTTCAAAGTGTGCACCGTGTGATTCCCATTTTCACTGCAGTCATTCTGATGGTGAGCCATCGTCACGGTTGAGAACAGACCTCACTGCATCCACATTCTGTTCCGTTTTTGATCAGAATGATTGCAGAGGAAACCTGAATTACCAAGTAAATTCTTCATAAAATCATGACTCAGGATTTGAACACGAGAAAGGACACCATTTTGGTAGTGTGAATAATGTCCAAAGAGCCAGCAGGCTCTGAACGCCATCCCACTTCAAGACTTCCAGGGGTGCTATGAAGAATGGAAAAATCGCTGGAAGCGTTGTGTACACTTACAAGGTGCATACTTTAAAGGAGACAATGTTCAACTATAACATTTTTCAATAAAGACATTTTTAAAATATTCTCATTTCCTTTCTGGACACACTTCGTATATACGAGAATTCTTAAAAAAGTTTCCACACTTTTTTTAAACTGTTGAACATAAAAAAGTTTTACGTTTTTGAAGACCATATATACACATAGGACTAGGGTACCCAAAGATCCAAGGCTAACTGTCAGGAAAGGCTTCACCCGCTGGTGGCGCTGTTGGTCCTATGGATTGCAGTACTAGTGTCCACCAGCAGGTGTCCTCTTGCAGCCAGTATCTTTGATACAGGATCTCACCTGCGGGTGGTAATGCCTGATCCATGGGCCGTAGTACCGGCATCCACCAGCAGGTGTATTCCGGCAGTGTGGGGCAGACAGCACTTCCTCCGCTCAGCTGTCACATGACAATCACTGCAGTCCTATAAATACCCGGCGAGCCCTTACATGCTCGCCTTGGTATCTCTCTCTCCTGACCCTGCATCTGACCCGACCTGATCCTATCCTGAGCCCATCCTGGACCTGCCCCTTCTGTTACCTGTTGACCTTGGATTACTGCCCCACAGCCTGTCCATCCATCCTCTCCCTGCCCTGTTGTGTTCCCGTCCTCACCCATCTGCCGATATCCCCTGGTGTATGATCTCGGCCTGGCTTTGTTTATGGTTACGGTATCGCCCCTAGATCGCCCCTAGATTTGTATATACTATTCGTTGTTGGTTGTGCACTTTTCACTTGTTTGTCACCTTGTAAATAAACACCTTTTTATATCACTTACATGCGTTTTTGGTCTCCTCTGTGTAGTCACACAGTCTGGTCTACTAGTTCCCTGACAGTAACCTGGAACCCTGCCTACTCGAAAACAAAGTTATGGTCATCCAGCATAAAAAAAAAAATCTATGGAAAATTTCTCTGAGGCTTTTTTTTTAATAAAGGAATATTTTTCCCTCACTTCCTGTCCCAGTTACAGGGTGTTATAAGGACAGGGTGTGATATCACGCGAATGGACAGAGATGGCAACACTTGTCTAGAGTGTAAGGTTTGAACTGGTCTGTCTCCTTGTCCCGGTGACACCTGTTACCCTAATTTCTTGTTCTAGCTTCAGCAGGTCAATAAGAGGGCCTCCCCAATGGGAACCCACACAAATAAAAACTTGACAGAAGTTCTGATTAGAGTTGTTAAAGGATTTCGGAGGATTGTAAAGTTGGACTGAATTTATTCAGATATTAAAATCAGCGGTTTTTGGTGGTTTGAATTTCCAAAAGACTTCTAGAAGAAATGGACCGAAGGCTGCTTGAAAACACTTAGCTTCATTGCCAATGCCACCATTTGTCTGGTAGAACTTTTTAAGTAAGTGGCTCATGTTTCTCAGGAGCATCCTAAAGTATTCTACATACCATTGCATATGCTGATTTTTAATAAACACTTTTTTGAGCCTGGTTTAGATTTTCATCGATTTCCAATAATGCAAATTCAAAATTTCAAATTATACAAAATTTTTAACAGTTCAGCCAAACTACAACTGATTAGACTTATCAGAAATTTGATCATCTCTGTTGCTGACCCTTCTCCACTCTATCACAAACACAAATTAAACCGTGTGAGTTTAGTATCAGTCACTTTAATATTTCTCTACAATCACCTTTAGATCTACCAACAAGCATGTACAAGACAACTTGATTGGATACAGTTTAATTGGATAGATTAGGCAGGTCTTCATACAACTTGAAACTTGATTACACAAAGATTGTACAGTGAGACTAGCATGTATGGTGACCTTTAGAGGTAATAATTTCTTGTTTTGATGTACATAGGAAAATGTAGGTGTCAAGGGATGGTTAAATCAGAAAACCGCCAGAGCACCAGAGGTGGCGGGAGACAATATAGTCAGATCCATTTAAATGCTTCAAAGAGACACGGCTCTATTATAAATAAAATGAAAAGCCAATGATCAGACAGTGTTTGAGGTTTCCCAGCAGATGTGCCTAGAAGGGGGTATGAGGAATTCTCATTGTATGCTGTTCCTCTAATGAACAACATACATCTCTAGATATATTCATTGCTCTGACACTAAGCAGCCGCTCTCGCTCCTCCCTCCCTCGTGGCGAAGTCTGAAGGCACAAGTGTTTTTATTTTCTCAGTGTACCAGTGTTATGTAGATGCTTATTGCTTTTTATCTCTTAATTACGTTTCTACTGCACCATCTGAGACAGCCTATTCTTACCTGTAGCCGTTTTCTGCAGCAAGACATCAATTACCACAACCTGAAATAGACTCTCCGAACCCCTATTTATAATTGCCCTCTACCAGCTGAGCACAACCTTGTCGGTAAACCCTGACTGGCAAACGCACAACCCTGGTACACACCACAGTAAATTATCTCTTATATTCTCTATTAAAAAAGGGTTCCATGGGACTTCCCTTCAGTGACAAGAAGTTGGCTTATTTTAATAACCATTTTGTGATGGACCATTTACCAAGAATCCTGGTGATCTCACAGAAGGGACTTCCTTAGCAACCATAAGCCAAAGTATACGTCGCCAGCACACCAAGGATAATTGAAGTCCAATCGTTTATTCGGTGACCATATCAAGATTTCAAAATAGTGCTGCGCAACATTGATACACCATCTGCATAACTATGAGATATATATATATATATATATATATATATATATATATATATATATATTGTGGTAGTGTGGTACCCCACCAGTGTATGAATACAGGATTCTCAACCAGGCAGGTTAAGGGGCTCCAGGGTATTTGCTTGTTTGAGAGGAAACTGGCTTTTCAGTTTTCTCATGATTAACTAAAGTCCACTTTGGGACCCGGAGCTTGGGGATTTCTTAGAGATCCGGGTGGGATGAAATCCCCAGTCCTGGATCCGGGTTTTGAGACTCAACTGCACACTGATTGTTCAGGTGTGTGTGGGCCTGATAGTAGAATCAGGACCAGCATTCTGGGCTCCACCCTCCCGACGAGTGCAGGTGTGCACTGGAGAAGCCACAGAGTGCAAGTGTGCACTGGAGAAGCCAGAGAGTGCTTGTCTGCACACTGGAAGCCAGAGACCCGGGTCAGAGCAGTGGACCCAAGTTTGAGGATCAGAGCAGTGTGGGGCTGCTAGCTAAATGGACAGTGTTGCCAAGGGAAAAAAGTCTGTAGGAGACAGATGAAAGCCTGAAGTGGAAGGCCTGAGCAGCACTGCTGTATGTATAAGCCAGGAGGCTAAATGACATTTTGTTGATGAATAGGAGTGCTGAAACCCCTGCGAGGGAAACCTTTCATTTTGTTTTGAACTACTTTTAATAAAAATGGGCAAACAAAGCCCTTAAAAAGAAGAACCAGCGAGTGGCGGTGTCCTTCAAGTTCTACATTTGATGCTAGTCCTTTACAATAAATATATATATATATATATATAATATATATATATATATATACACACACATACATACACATATATACACACACACACACACACACAAAAGGGGAAAAATAATTTGATCCCCTGCTGATTTTGTATGTTTGCCCACTGACAAAGAAATGATCAGTCTATAATTTTAATGGTAGGTTTATTATAACAGTAAGAGGCAGAATACCAACAAAAATATCCAGAAAAGCGCATTTCAAAAGTTGTAAATTGATTTGCATTTTATCGAGTGAAATAAGTATTTGATCCACTATCAATCAGCAAGATTTATGGCTCCCAGATGTCTTCTATACAGGTAACGAGCTGAGATTAGAAGCACTCTCTTAGGCCTGGTTCACACATTTTTTGCAGAAACGCAAAAGACTACAGTCCATTTAACATGGTTTCCCATGGGTCACGTTCACATCTATGCATTTTATGTAAAAGGCCAGGGACTTTTTTCTAGTTTTTGGTTCCACAGACTTTAATGGATCAAAAATGTGTATAGAAAAATGCAGAATTCACCTGGAATATGCAAACTGAAACTGGAATAGGTGTGAATCAGGCCTTAAAGGGAGTGCTCCTAATCTAAGCTTGTTACTTGGATAAGACACCTGTCCACAGAAGCAATCAGATTCCAATCTCTACACCATGGCCAAGACCAAAGAGCTGTCCAAAAACGTCAGGGACAAGATTGTAGACCTACACAAGGCTGGAATGGGCTACAAGACAATCACCCAGCAGATTGGCGAGAGGGTGACAACAGTTGGTGAGATTACTCGCAAATGGAAGAAACACAAAAACTCTCAATTTCCCTCAGTCTGGGGCTCCATGCGAGATCTCATCTCGTGGAGTTTCAATGATCATGAGAACGGTGAGGAATCAGCCCAGAACTACATGGGAGAATCTCGTCAATGATCTCAAGGCAGCTGGGACCATAGTCACCAAAAAAAAATTGCTAACACACTACGCCGTGAAGGACTGAAATCCTGCCGCAAGGCCCCCCTGCTCAAGAAAGCGCATGTACAGGCCCGTCTGAAGTTTGCCAATGAACATCTGAATGATTTAGAGGAGTGAAAGTGTTGTGGTCAGATGAGACCAAAATCAAGCTCTCTGGCATCAACTCAACTCGCCGTGTTTGGTGGAGAAGGAATACGGCCTATAAACCCAAGAACACCATTCCCCACTGTCAAACATGGAGGTGGAAACATTATGCTTTGGGGGTGTTTTTCTGCTATGGGGACAGGACAACTTCACTGCATCAAAGGGACGATGGACGGGGCCATGTACCTTCAAATCTTGGGTGAGAACCTCCTTCCCTCAGCCAGGGAATTAAAAATGGGTCGTGGATGGGTATTCCAGCATGACAATGACCCAAAACACACATCCAAGGCAACAAAGTGGTAGCTCAAGAAGAAGCACATTAAGGTCCTGGAGTTGCCTAGCCAGTCTCCAGACCTTATTCCCATAGAAAATATGTGGAGGGAGCTCAAGGTTCGAGTTACCAAACGTCAGCCTCAAAACCTAAATGACTTGGAGAGGATCTGAAAAGAGGAGTGGGACAAAATCCCTCCTGAGATGTGTGCAAACCTGGTGGCCAACTACAAGAAATGTCTGACCTCTGATTGCCAACAAGGGTTTTGCCACCAAGTACTAAGTCATGTTTTGCGAAATGGTCAAATACTTATTTCACTCATTAAAATGCAAATCAATTTATAACTTTTTTGAAATGCGTTTTTCTGGATACCTTTGTTGTTATTCTGTCTCTCACTGTTAAAATAAACCTACCACTAAAATTATAAAGTTTTTTGCAAAGTGTCCATACATTAGAATGTCTTTAACTGATGTGCAAATACGAATCGTTTGCTGCTATATGTTATACAACAATAATGTGTAAAGCAATCAGAATTCCTCTGTGAATTGAACAAAGGGAGTTCCACCAACAATAGTATGCTGCTATCATACTGTGCAAAAAAAGTAATTCAAAACTTTTTAGCTTCCAGTATGTGCTGCCCACACTCCTGCCAGTCAGTTCCACCACCATTCACAATCCACGCTCACCCAATATGTTGACCTATTATAACTACAGATCAAACATTTTCCCCTTTAAGGGGTCCTCTTTGCCTTCCTTTGACCACCTGGGCCCCTCTTATCCTTGCAGCAATGAGGTATAAATGGATCAAGGTAAAACCACCACCATCTCCACTCAAAAGAAATGAAAACTAAACAGTGTTTTACTGTTTACAATCAATGGCCAATTTATTAAAACCCAATATAAAATACACTCCCATGATGTGCACTGAAATCCAGCAGTGCACCACCTTTGAAGCCTTCATATAGCATTAAGGAACATGCGCCCTTTAAGTGTAAGACAACAGCATCACCAATTCAGCGGGTACTTCCAGGTGGTGTGATGATGTCACCAGGCTCTGTGTGACGCGTTTCTTCACATTCACCGTGACTTTATGAAAGTGATACAGAGTACTGCCATCTTCATACCTTAAATACTCACTCAGCCTGCACGTAATTGATTAGGACCAACGGCAGCCATAATATTGACTACCAGGCAACATCATCCCAAGGGAAATAGTACTGGAAAGGCCATAGTTATTCTCCATGGACAAAAAAATTGCGGGCGCCATTTTCTTGATTACTATAATCACGGTCAAATAAATTGGTGACCATATCTCAGTGTTCAATGCAACATTACAGGACCCCTTCATCAGGCATCTGATGTCTATCACAGACTGACAAAGAGGTCCTGTGTGGCCCTGAAACGTTGCACTTAACACACTTAATGTGGTCACCAAATAAAACCTTGGACTTTAGTTCAAGGATCTCTGGTGTCCTGGCGACATATACTTTAGCTTATGGTTCCAGTCTTCAGCTTACAGTTGCTTCAGCACCCGTTTACTTCTTGCCATTTCAGGAACCTGTGCGATGGTAATATTATACTGTACATGGTTTCCTGGCAACTATTCTGTCACAAAATTGGAAAGAAGTGCCTGAATCCATCTCAATGATTTTACAGTAAGCTAGCAATGGGTATTTATGGGGCTTTCACACGTTTACTAACTTGTTGTTCTTTAATTTCACAAGGGTATTTCTTAAAGCAGAATTCCAGGTTACCCATTGCTGCTGCTGCTGCAATACTCACCTTCAATGTGGCACTGATCCCCACAGAAAGGCCACTTTATCTACTAGACAGAGCTTTTCTACCTAGATGAATGGCATTAAGCAGCATTTAATCCACTGCATATGAGCTTTAATGGACACAACCCATGGGGTGGGTGTCATCTTGCTGGGTTGGGCTCAAAGTATATTAACACAACAAAAAAAAAACCTCATGATAATCACCAGATCAGCCGACACTTGGATGGGGGGTGGCATACAAGATATTATGAAGATTCTATTGTGACCAATTGTGCCAGGCAAGTGAAACCAAGTAGGAAGCACTTGATCAGCTACACTTGCTATTAACACAAATAGTAACCATTATAGGTATTTTCAGTGTTGTAAGGTAAAAACATGTTTTTCTTTATATAGATATGAAGGTATAACAACTCCATTGTTTCTTTTTTTTTTTTAACTAAAGCTGGCCATAGACTGTTTAAATCAGCTTGCTGAACCGGCCTAGTTCGAACCATGAATGGGCAAGCTGAATGTACCCAAGTTGATCAATCAAAATTGGGTACAACCAGCCTGCTGTATTTTACATGTGAATAATCACGGTGTTCTCCAGGCAAAAACGGTTTCAAAGAACACAATGGCTCAGCTGGAGGGATTCCCATCAACCACAATCCATGGTTGCAGGAAAGAAAGTTGCTCTGCCTATGGCCAGCCTAACACCTGTTTTGAATTCCCTGATTCTAATGTACAGGTCACGTGAACGCTATTGCTTCCGTGCATTTCATGCACCTGCCAGTGGGCTTGTCAGAGTGAGGGCACTACATCATTGTCGGAAATTATGTTGCTATCTATTACCAGAGCGGCTGGTGGCAGAATGAATGGGCGGGGAAGAACCGCTGGAAGCAAGAAGGATGGGTGGGCTGGAGGCAGGACAAATGGTCAGGAAGGACCTAGCTGGAGGCAGGACAAATAGGTGGGGAGGACCTGGCTAGAGGCAGGACAAATAGGTGGTGTGACAGCAGGAAGGTAAAGTCACCTGGTTGCATCCAGGGGGGTAGATATATTTCTCCCAGATTCAGGCTTTATGCCGACTTATACCTCTAGGGAGAGTGCTGGGCGTCGTGCAGGCAGGGAGTTGATGAGACCAGCTGAAGCTTGTCAGCTCGTTTAAGGCCTCTATAAAAACTCCCAGCTTCATTAGGTGTTTGCTCATGCCTGGAACCAGACCTGTGTGGACTGTCTAGGGAGAGTGAACCCCTGTGCGGTGAGACAAAGCCTGTGTGGCTATTTGTTTGGACATTTACTAAACCAGGGACTTAGGGACTAGGACAGCACCAGGCTGATCCCAGTTGTTAGTTAGGAAACCTGCATGTTTAGTCAGAGGTCAAACTGACCAGGGTTTATTTTGTTTATGTTTCTTTTTGCTTTGCTGTGTTTTTTTGTCACTGTAAATAGAGAAATAAACCGCACCTTTTTGATCTTGAAAACCACAACCTCCGTCTGCTGGGCCTGTTTTTGTGTGGGGAGCCCATCCAGGGGATCACACACACCCGCTGCCGAGCGAACCCCCCCACAGTTGGTGGAGAACGCGGGCAGTTTTTTTTTAAGCCAGCATGGAGGAGATACTGAAACAGCTGGCTCTAGCAAATGCCATTCGGGGAACTGAGAAACATTTATGCAAAATGTGTATTAATGGTAGAAATGTTGTGGTATTACTGGATTCAGGTAGCCTTGTGACCCTGATAAAGGCTGAATTAGTTAAAACAGAGGTCTCTGGGAATAGCAAGGTAGCTGTTATTTGTGTGCATGGGGACACCCGAGAGTATCCAGTGACTACAGTGTGTTTCGAGACCCCCAAAGGTACCCTCTCTCATCCAGTGGGGTTAGTATCTCAATTACCGCATGATGCCATTGTGGGAAGGGATTTTCCGAAGTTCTGGGAACTGTGGGATGATCCTGAGCCCCCCACTGGTGCCCCTATGTACCAGGAAGGTGATAGCCAGAACTGCTCTGAGAGTGGTGAGGACTCTCCAGAATTTCCCTTGTCAGTATTGGCAGGCGAGACTCAAGAAACTGGAGAGGAGCCCACCTCCTCAGACGAAAACCTACCGTCTGTGGAGTTTTCTGATCTTGAGGTTCACAGGGAAAATTTTGCCACAGAACAGTTAAAAGACCCCGCCCTAATAAAGGCACGGGAAAACGTAGTGGAAATAGATGGCGAGTTAGTGAACCCAGATAATACCTGCACTTACCCATACTTCAGCGTAGAGAAGGACCTACTGTATCGGGTGGCAAAAAGGGCAGAAGAAACCGTTGAGCAGCTTGTGGTGCCCAAACCTTACAGGAAGTTGGTGTTGGAGTTGGCCCATGGGCACATTCTTGGAGGTCATCTGGGGACAGAGAAAACCCGAGAGAGGGTATTACAGAGATTCTATTGGCCTGGGGTGATGAAGGACATAGAAAATTATTGTTCCTCCTGCCCTGTGTGTCAGAGGTCGGCCCCGATGCCACATTTCCGTAGCCCGCTGGTCCCTCTACCCATCATTGAGGTCCCGTTTGAGAGGGTCGCAATGGATTTGGTAGGTCCTATAATCAAGTCCGCTAGGGGGCACCAGTACATATTAGTTATAATGGACTATGCCACCCGTTATCCAGAAGCGATCCCTCTCCGAAATACCTCGGCCAAAACCATAGCCAAAGAGCTATCTCTTGTTTTTAGCCGGGTGGGTATTTGTAAAGAACTGCTTACGGACCAAGGTACACCCTTTATGTCCCGGGTTATGAAAGAGCTGTGTAAATTGTTCAAAGTGACGCAATTGCGTACGTCTGTGTATCACCCCCAAACCGATGGGCTGGTTGAAAGATTCAACAAAACCCTAAAACAAATGTTGAAGAAAGTGGTGGATAGAGATGGAAAGGATTGGGACTGTCTACTTCCTTATTTGATGTTTGCTATTAGGGAGGTGCCCCAATCCTCTACGGGATTCTCCCCCTTTGAGTTACTGTATGGGAGACACCCAAGAGGACTGTTGGATATTGCCAAGGAAACTTGGGAAAGTGAGAGTTCTCCCCACAGGAGTGTGATTGAGCATGTCGCCCTGATGCAAGATCGAATTGCACAGGTAATGCCCATCGTGAAGGAACATTTGGCCCAAGCGCAGTTGGCACAGCAGAGAGTGTACAACCGTGGAGCCAAGACCCGTACCTTTTCCCCGGGGGATAGGATATTGGTACTTGTCCCTACGGTTGAAAGTAAATTCCTTGCCAAATGGCAAGGCCCCTACGAGATAATGGAAAAAGTGAGCGAAGTGAATTACAAGGTCAGACAACCAGGAAGGGGAAAGCCCGAACAGATCTATCACGTTAATCTGTTGAAAGCCTGGAGGGATAGAGAGTCCCTAGTCGCAGAAACTTGGTCACCAGCTCAAACTGGTTGCGTGATTCCGGAGGTTGGAATAGCAGCCACCTTGTCACAACCCCAACAACAGGAGGTGAAGGAGTTGGTGCTTCGCAACAAGGAGGTGTTCTCTGAGCTGCCGGGACAAACATCTGGGGTAGAGCATGATATTATTACCCCGCCCGGTGAAAGGGTGAACTTAAAACCCTATCGGATCCCAGAGGCCCGACGGGAGGCAATACGGGAGGAAGTACAGAAAATGCTGAACTTAGGGGTGATAGAGGAGTCCCAAAGTGATTGGTCTAGTCCCATTGTGTTGGTGCCTAAACCGGATGGGAGCTGGCGATTTTGTAACGATTTTCGTCAGTTGAACAAAGTTACAAAATTTGACACCTACCCCATGCCACGTATAGATGAGTTGATCGACCGGCTGGGAACAGCCCGATACATGACGACTCTTGACCTCACAAAAGGGTATTGGCAAATTCCCCTGACCAAGTCGGCCAAAGAGAAAACCGCATTTGTAACCCCAGACGGGGCGTTCCAATATAAGAGAATGCCGTTCGGGTTACAGAATGCGCCGGCCACATTCCAGCGGAAAATGGACCAGATACTGAGGCCCCATCGGAAGTATGCTGCGGCTTACCTGGATGACGTAATTGTCCATAGCACAGATTGGGCCTCACATCTGCCAAAAGTGCAAGCAGTCCTAGACTCTATCCGGGAAGCGGGGTTTACGGCTAACCCCAAGAAGTGTACCATTGGGCAGGAGGAGGCCAAATATCTTGGGTACACCATTGGCAGGGGAGTAATAAAACCCCAACTCAACAAAGTCGAGGCCATCCAGAGTTGGCCACGTCCCAACAGCAAGAAGCAGGTACGGGCCTTTCTGGGAATCGCGGGTTATTATCGGCGCTTCATTCCCCACTTTGCTTCTAAGGCTGTGCCCCTAACCAACCTGACGAAAGGGAAAGGGTCGGTCATGATTAAATGGACCCCCGAGGCTGAGGCAGCATTCCAATTCTTGAAACAAGCCTTATGTAGCCAGCCAGTGTTGTACTCACCCGACTTCTCTAAAGACTTTGTCGTACAAAGTGATGCGTCAGATGTGGGGTTAGGAGCAGTATTGTCCCAGGTCTGGAACGGGGAAGAGCACCCAGTCATTTACCTCAGCAGGAAGTTGAAGTCCCATGAGGTAAATTACGCCACGGTTGAAAAGGAGTGTTTAGCGGTGAAGTGGGCTCTAGATTCCCTTCGGTACTATCTGCTAGGTAGGCACTTTGACATGGTTACGGATCACGCTCCGTTAAAGTGGATGGCTCAAAACAAGGAGACAAATAGAAGAGTGAATAGGTGGTTCCTGGCCCTACAGGAATTCAACTTCACAGTAAAGCATCGCCCTGGCGTTCAAATGGGGAATGTGGATGCTTTGTCTCGAGTACATGAATGCCTGATTGCTGGTGTTCCAACCCCAAGGTTAAAACAAGAGGGGGGGGTATGTGACAGCAGGAAGGTAAAGTCACCTGGTTGCATCCAGGGGGGTAGATATATTTCTCCCAGATTCAGGCTTTATGCCGACTTATACCTCTAGGGAGAGTGCTGGGCGTCGTGCAGGCAGGGAGTTGATGAGACCAGCTGAAGCTTGTCAGCTCGTTTAAGGCCTCTATAAAAACTCCCAGCTTCATTAGGTGTTTGCTCATGCCTGGAACCAGACCTGTGTGGACTGTCTAGGGAGAGTGAACCCCTGTGCGGTGAGACAAAGCCTGTGTGGCTATTTGTTTGGACATTTACTAAACCAGGGACTTAGGGACTAGGACAGCACCAGGCTGATCCCAGTTGTTAGTTAGGAAACCTGCATGTTTAGTCAGAGGTCAAGCTGACCAGGGTTTATTTTGTTTATGTTTCTTTTTGCTTTGCTGTGTTTTTTTGTCACTGTAAATAGAGAAATAAACCGCACCTTTTTGATCTTGAAAACCACAGCCTCCGTCTGCTGGGCGTGTTTTTGTGTGGGGAGCCCATCCAGGGGATCACACACACCCGCTGCCGAGCGAACCCCCCCACAGTGGGTAGGACCTGGCTGGAGGCAGGACAGATGGATGGGGGGGGGGGGGCAGCTTACCACGGAACTTACAGACAGCGTGCCTGTAGTCAGCCATGATTATCATGGTCAGTTTACTGTCAGGAAGAAGCACAGGCAGAATCAGCCAAGTATAATTCAACACAGGAAGGAGTAAATAACATTGCATTTGTACAGACCATATTATCTTTCTTTAAAGGGACAGTACTATAAATTAATTTTTTTAGGTTTACAAAACACTTTAAATGAGAAGTACAGACAAATCTTGTTTGACTGTATGTCTCCTGTGGATCACAGGAGTACAGTTGCTTCTGCACTCCTGTGCCCTTTTTTAGCAGACAGCTGAAGCCCACTGATGGCTAAGGTCACAGAGCCGATCCAGGCTCAGGAAAGATCGCGACCATATGGTTGGGATGTGCCCAAATACCTGGACCGGCACCTGGCTCAGCCTGTTAGCGAGCTGCTGAGAGACTGAGCTGGCCGCTCCTGCCCCCTCCACAGCCCAGTGCTCCAGTGAGCATGGAGGTGCAGAGCAAAGAGCCTGTGACTGACAGTCACCAGCTCTCTGCTCAGGGAGTTCTGAGAACCGAGCGATCAGTGGTATTTGATTGCTCGGTTCTTAGCCTTAGAGGCGGCAGGGGAGAGATGCTGTATCCACCTAGGTAAGTATGATACCAAAAACAAGAAATCACATACTTCTCTTTTAAAGCTGAATTCTGGGATAAGTAGATATTGTCTGAGTACAAGAAGCATGTGTATTCTTACTTATATCTTGTTGTCCACTAACTGCAGATACTCATCAACTTTTTCAGCCTATGCTGGTATGATGGCTGTTATAGCAAATATGGCATTATATCAATACTGCACTATTATGGTAACCTATGTACAATCCTGCATTAGATATAAATATACAAACCCACATACACTCGTGAGTGCACACATACATACAGAGTGACATATATGAGGGTGAGAGAGTAAAGGATCCCAGCGGTGGGATTATTATTTTTAGCCTGCCTGAGATGACACCTTCCTCTCCTCCTAGTACGATGCTCCAGCAGCTGTCTCCATCCAGCCATTATGTATTTAGGAAGCTTGATGGCTCGGTGAGCCTTTTCACTGGCACTGGCCTTGCAATAAGCACTGCATTATCATGCAGATGTGAGCCTGTGATTGCTGCACTCACAGGAGCCCTGCAGAGGCTCACATTGGATCAGTGCTATTTTAAGACTTCCCTTTAGTGTCTGCAGGCTCTGAGCAATTCTGAAATCCAACTAACATGCTATACAAATGTTTGGTGGCACAAAAGGAACGGGACTTGCGGGGGAAGGCGGTGTGGAGAAAAGACTTAGCTATGTGTCCAACTCTCCTCTCAGCAGATTCTGTAATGAACATAGTAGTAATTCAGCCACTAGGAAAAAAACTTAAAAATTAAAAGGGCAACTAAGCAGCAAATTGTATAGGAAATGAATGCGTTCCCTTTGTGAAGCTACATATAAAACAGCAGTAATGGCTATGATCATGCAAGAGAACATACAGTAAGAACATAAAATGGAAAAAAAAATTGGTCAACAAAAAGGGGTTGTATACATCAATGTTGTTAATGGCTGTCTTTTCAGTTCAAATGCAGGCTTTGCAATGCAAAACACAACACTATCAAACGCATCTCAAATGGACCTGCTGCGTCAAAAGACCACAATGCAAAGGAGGGTGAACTCAGGCTCAGAAATGTCATCCACATTACAGTAGTGACGTAAATGAGATTCTGATGACCTGCATTGGAAGAGTGAGGTTGGGTTCACACTATGTGTGGCCGCGGGGCAGTGTTGCCAACCGCAAGTAAAAAATGGGTACTTTTCTCCTGCCAGTAAAAAAAATATGGCTTTGATGCTTGGCCCGAGACCATCTGAGTGCCTGCTACAGTGTGTTTGGTTTGTGCCGGAAGTGTGTCACGTGAATTCATGGTGCAAGGGAATGAAGCAGCTGGAGCCTTATATGCAGATCTGCAGGACGGGAGGAATGTAAGTCGGGAGTGGACTGTAGGGATCACCTGGCATAGAGAGAGCGGGTCACTGACTCAGGAGGGGACGTGTCGTGTCAGTGAGGTGCCATCATCATCATCATCTGTGCTGCTTCACACTGCTGTCAGTGTCACTGTGAGAGTCAATTTCATGTATGTGTGCCGCCCATTCTAATTTCTTGCCCTCTCGATTCTTGTCCCTGAGCTACTTTTTTACTATATCGAAAATAAAATAAGAAATATCTTTTTGCCTTAATATCCATCTTAAATAATTTTGCTAATTGCATATTGTAACTTGTTTGTAGCCTAAATACTGAAATTTGCACTTAAAACTATCATTTTATAACTTTTGGATATGCCAGTAAAAACTTTGCTGTGCCAGGAAATTTTGGGTGTTGAAATCTCCTGACACAATCTGGTAGGTTGGCAACACTAAAATCAATAAAAGATACTAAAATGACCTGGCCCTCCTTCTTAGTATCACTCTGCGCGTGTGGATAAAAACTCTAGAGAAATGAGTAATGGAATAAGATGTATATGATAAAAGCAGCCACTAAAAAACACACGTAAAACAATAATATAAACACAGTCTTATAAAACTTAAATTCAAAGTTCAGATTAAAACTGCAGCAGCGCTACGGACAAATGTTCATATGTGCGTCTTCTATATATTTGACCATATAGGTGGTATGGATAGTGAGCAGTGAGTCTGGTTATAATTGATTCCAATTCTAGTTCCCGTGCTTCTTTCACCAAAGTGTAATTCACCACGTGGGGGGTAAGAAAGCCCCTTCAGGGGATGCACTTACCAGATGTTTAATCAATATGCGCAAAATTAAACAATCCTCCTTCAGTCTGACTCTCTTCTTTGCCACACTCCTTATGTGTATGGTGATGCTAGCATATGCAGGGGAAAAAACAACACCACATAGGGTAGTACTGTTTGGAAAATTTATTGTGAAAAAATCCCCCTTGTGTCCCCTTTACAATTATGCGTACCATAAACATAAAAATAACAGGTGTTAAATAGTGAGTGCAATAAAGCGCTGTGACTTGCCCCTGATGAGCGCCAATGTAAGGTTCCTTTTTGGCTTTCTCTCCTGGTTTTAGGCAGATCCTACAGCGCCTGCAGCGTCACTTCCTGGTGTGCTTAGTATGCTGGTCTCGTCCTGACGTTTCGTCAATAGCTGACTTCTTCTGAGGGCGTGACCAGCTACCACAGCCCCAGGACTAAATACCACAGAGGTACCGCCCACTTTCTGACGTCGGGTTACCCCTCACGCATGCGCACTCGGGGATCCGCGTCCTGTATGGTTGTGGACGGAAGTGTTACATCCTGTGGACCAGAACTGTACTGCCCTCATTGGCGCGCACATCCAGCCTCCTGTTTATTGGATGGTCTGTGTCACATGGAGTAAACAATAGCAAGCCATGGATAAGTAGATTCACTTCTTAGGGGACGTCTTTTTCCGCATTCCTCTGCCTGAACATGGAACCTCATAGTTTTATATATTCAGCAGGCACTGCGGAATCCCACCGAGGTTTAATAAAATAATATAATCATTAATGCACAAACTAGCAATGCTTTGTTAGGCCGATTATGACACCACTGTACATTATGTTGTGTCATTGTCACCCGCAAACCTCAGTGTGATCAGAGAGTCTGTTGTAACACACTGATGGGTGCATGTAGACAATGAACCACCCCAATGCCCCTATAAACACCATGATTCTAAAAACATAATCATATACAGGAATACATATAAAAACATATATAAATACATGACCATGTAAAATCATGTAAAACATGTAAAAAAACATGTAAAAACGTATAAAACAGTTGGCAACACTGCTGTTGGGCATGGCAGGGGGTCCGGGGCGTCCCCATTCACCGTTTCAGGTCCAAATTTTGGGCTAAATTCGGACCTGAAACGGAGCCAAAGACACACAGGACTCTTCTGCTGTGACCTCCACAGCCGCCCTTGAGATGTGTGAACCGGCTCTATTGAGAGCCGGTCACACTCTCCTGTCATGCGAATTGGATGCAGGGAAACATGCATCCAATTCGCAATAGTGTGAACTCAGCCTGACGGCAAAAAGTGGTCCATCACGTATGCCCCATTTATATATATATATATATATATATATATATACACACACACATACATACATACATATACACATACACACACACATATACACACACACGGCTCAAAATTTCAAGTCCTGAGCTACTCGCCAGGCCTTAAGAGTTACTCTCCACCCTTGTAAGTTATAAAAAAAAAAAATCCAGATCATACACGGGTATGCCTTGATTGCAAATGCCCCCCAGCTCTCTCATCTCTCACAAATGCCCCCAGCTCTCTCGCCGCTCACAAATACCTCCCTCCAGCTTGCTCACAAATGCCCCCCATCTCTCAAAAATACCCCCCAGCTCTCTTACCTCTCACAAATGCTCCCCCCAGCTCTCACAAATGCCTCCCAGCTCTCTCAAAAAAGCCCCCCCAGCTCTCACAAATGCCTCCCCAGTTCTCTCCCCAATGCCACCCTCCCAAATCTCTCACCAATGCCCCCCATTTCTCTCTCCAATGTCACCCTCCCAAATCTCTCACCAATGCCCCCCCAGCTTTCACCAATGCTACCCCAATGCTATCCCCCAGCTCTCACTAATGCCCCCCAGCTCTCTCACTAATGCCCCACCCCTCTCACCATTGCTACCCCCCAGCTTTTTCACTAATACCCGCCCAAAATTCTCTCTCCAATGCTACCCCCATCTCTCTTACTAATGCCCCCCCAGCTCTTTCACCAATGCCCCCCCCAAACTCTCTCACCAATGCGACCCCCAGCTCTCTCACTAATGTCCCCCTCCAGCTCTTTCACTACTGCTACCCCCCAGCTCTCTCACTACTGCTACCCCCCAGCTCTCTCACTACTGCTACCCCCCAGCTCTCTCACTAGTGCCCCCCCAGCTCTCTCACCAATGCTGTCCCCCCAGCTCTCTCACTTCTTGGAAATATAGAATGTAGCTGCCAACATGCTGTTTGGTATTTCTGTGCTTTTTTCCTTCAGCACAGTTTCACTGACAGCTCCGACTGTCGGGACTGTAGCACAGAGCCGAGGAGTTTATCAGAACTTTACTCGGCTCTATACTACAGTCCCGACAGATGGGGAAAGAAGGCGCCTCGGACCGTAACAAAAGAAATGCGAGTGGTTGCGGCGCCGAGATGCGGGGCACACGCCAGCAAATCTGGGGCATATGCCCTGGGTGCCTGGCGCTGCCTCTACAAACTAGAACATGTAGGGGCTGCAGGATTTCTTACCAGGGGAGCCGCTGAGAGGCAGAAAGCGGGAGTAGAAAGCGGAGCTGGCCTGAAAATTGTGCCATCGGTGTCTGCATTAAGGAGGGGAGAGCAGAGATTGCCAGTAAGCCGAGACGGCTTGGGAATATCCCCTCAGCATCCACTGGCCGCCTCTACTCAGCCGGATCCTGGCTGCTTCTGCCTGCTTTACTCGCCCTACCCCTATTTTCACTCGCCAAATGCGAGCAGGCGAGTGAAAATTTTGAGGGCTGTGTGTGTGTGTATATATCACACACACACACACACACACACACACACACATATATATATATATATATATACATATACACATATACACACACACACAATTATATATACAGTATATCTGTTTTTTCTTATTTTTATTTCTTAACTATTTTTAGATGTATGTTTCAGTACATGTTAATGTCAGGAAAACAAAGTCTGTCTAAACAATCTAGCTATTAAAACTGTATGCTACATCCATAAAATACCACCAGAGAATTCTACAAACAAACTACTGTAAACCCAGAGACACAGGATGTGTGCTGCCATTCTCCCATTGTATCCCTTGCATCGATCTCCTGCCCATGGCTGCCCTGTCAGTGAACGCGTTATAGTTTCTGGGATTTCTTGTTTTACTCCGCAGCATTTAATCTGAAAATGGCTCCAACTCTGCCCTCTTTTAGCCAATTGCAGTTTCAACATACACATGCGGAGGCATAAGATGGAGTCTGCACAAGACGAAATCAAGCCATACAACCGGCCATTCAAAATACAGTCTTCATCCAGAGGTTGCTGTGAGTTCCTTGAGCGGTGGCCGCTTGACCTTCCACCTGATGGTATCTGCATAGTTCCAGGACCAACTTGGCAAATACAGCAGCCTGACTATCTTTTTCGATGTCTTTAAGGTTGGCATTCTTACCACGACTCTAAAAGTTGCATTCTTCTTACTGACCACCAATTTAATGGGGATTTTACTCACTGACCCCTGATAAACTGGTTTTAGTAAGGGTTTCCTGGGACCTGATTATTTTAGGGATTCCCCTGGGGTGAAAAGGTTGAAAAAGGCTGCCATTCACCCACCCATAAGCCCTGGGAGAAGCTAAAACTGGCTCCAGTGAAATATCTTACTTTATTGCAGCTGTAATGTTTCCTGGGTAAGATTAGCAGGGAACCGATTGCTTTAGTGAGGATGTTGGAATGTAAACACATTTAGGTAAATCTGTGTGCTCTAGTTCACTTACCTAATATCTGCATGAGATCATGTGACCTGGGGCAGCTCTACACTCTGCTGTCAGCACTCCAGTACAGTGTAACCACTAATCATGTAGAGCAGACTTTTCAAGGTCTACTTATTATAACTGACAGGGAAGTTTTTTCACAGTCTAACATCTGTATACAGCTTCCACAATGACCCCCTACACATATATAAGCAGTGGCGGCTGGTGCTCAAAATTTTTGGGGGGGTCGCAAACAAACTGAAAAAAAAAAAAAAAAAACAACCTCAATTGCCGCCACTGTGCCCATTAAAACGCAGCCACTGTGCCCAAACGCCACCAGTTTGCCCCCTCAAATGCAGCCAGTTTGACCCCAAATGCAGCCAGTTTGACCCCAAATGCAGCCAGTTTGACCCCAAATGCAGCCAGTTTGTCCCTAGCCCTGCACTTACCTTCCTCGGGTCAGCGCCGTCCTCCTTCCATCCTCGATGTCTTCTCCCGCCCTCAATGTCACTTCAGCCAATCAGGTTACCGGTAACCAGACCCGGTGAACCTGATTGGCTGAGACGCCTGTCAGTGTTAACCAAGTAACGCAAAGCCTGTGTGTCCCCTGGTTAACTATTTGGAAGCCGATTACAGCCACAGGCTGTAATCGGGAAGCCTATCAGAGCCACTGGCTCTGATAGGTACTTCCAAAAACCAACCAGCCGCTGTAATTCAGATGGCCGGCACTCGCCAGGGGGCCGGCTATCTAAATAGTGGGTGGCAGCGGCGACAATATATAGGTTCATGCAATGCATGAACCTATGTATTGTTGTGAGTGACGAGCGCAGGAGAGCGAGGGGGTGATGCTCCTGCGCCCACTATGGACGCACCGCCACTGTATATAAGGGACCTAAACTTTAAGCTTAAGCTTGCCTACTATCATTGGGTGCAAAACTAATTGACCACAAGCAGAATTTTTTTGTTTTGAACTCTCCACCATTTAAGATGGAAAGAGGCATGGGCATCCCATGAAGAGGGTTTCACGGAAGAGGTCTACAGAATAATAATATGCTCTCTTTCCTTTTTCAAAGCTTTGCCGTGGTAATTACACCATTATGGAAATTGTTGGTATGCCAGACAACACAAGGAGCTGTGAATACAGGAGAAGAGAAACTGAATTTGCAAGTAATCAGTGTCAGCGATGATAATGACATAACATAGATCTCCCTGACATTAATTGAGGTGAACATTCGGCAAATGAAGTGTCTGTCGGCCCCTGGTTATTTGTAATTTCAAAATAAAAGAAGAAGAGAGCTGTAGGGAAGCCTGTTTGGAACATCAACTCTGGTGGAAGAAGCAACCGGGCAAAAAACATTAAATGTGAAGGCTGCCCATTTCAAAGCTGGAAAAGGTCAACAAATATGGGAATTTAATGGGGAATTCCAGGCCATACTATGATGTTGTCAAGCAGAACAAATGTGCCAAGACCACCAAAATATAATATACAAAATATTGAATAAAACAATATATAGAACTGCAGCTTTGGAACTACACCGGGACATCCCTGCTCAATGTCATCTCCGGACCACCTTCTGGCTGGCAGAATACAATGACCTTAGTGGTTTATCATACCTGAAGTGGAAATAGTTACATAGTTGGTAGGGTTGAATAAAGACACCGGTCCATCCAGTTCAACGTGTGTGTACTATTTTTCATATCCCTGTATATTGGGTTCACTAAGAAACACATATAAAAGTTTTTTGAATGCATGTACACTCTCCGCTGACACCTCCAACTGCAAAAAGGGAGTATAGCATTCTTACTGTAAAGAACAGTAAAATAACTACTTACACATTTTAAGACTGAGCCACGTCTCCTCCAACTTCATTGAATCAATCGCTTGATTACAGTCATACAATTATTGTGAGTAATATAGACACAGTTTATTATTTATACACATAATGTATAAATATTGTAATATAAGCGCAGGGCAATTTATTTATTGTTTCTTTTAAGTGTTTATCACTTTACTGCTTGCAGTTGCAAGTTGGAGAGATTTGTGTGTGAAATTTATTGAATGCTGAATGGTCTTGCTATAACATGGTTACAAGAGAATTATGGGATTTTTTTTTATCTCAGATTTATACTTACCTAAGTGGATGCAGCATCGGTCCGATGCTTTATCTGTCCCCCGCCGCCTCTTTACTGAGAACCGAGCCACCGAACACTGCCGACGGCTCGGTTCTCTCACCTCCCCGAGCGGAGAGCTACTGCCTGTTAGTCAGCATCTCTCCTGATCTGCTCCTCCACGCTCATTGGAGCACTAAGATGTGGAAGGGCAGGGAGTGGCCATCTCAGCAGCTCGCTGATCCTGCTGACGTAAGCAGAGAGCGGACTTCAGACTGATCTCTGATGAAAACGGGTCACAGGAGTGCAAAACTAAATGCACTCCTGTGACCCTTAGGAGAAGCCCAGCCAAATGAGCTCAGACTGGACTTCTCCTTTAAGTTCTTTGGGAACTCCTGGGTGTAAGCCATCCAGTCTTGGTGATTTGTTTACATTAAGTTTTCTTTGTCTTTTTTGAACACTGGTCCCGGTCAGGCACAAGGGTACATTCCATATACTGTTAACATTACGGTCTTGTTTATTATACCGCTCCTTTTTCTTCATATAAACTTGAGAAGAATGTATTTAATACAGTTGCCTTCTCTCTGTCACTTGTGATCAGCTTACCCTAATCATCTTTAATGGGTTCAGTATGTTCTAACATAGCCTTTTTACCCCTTGTACATTGAAAAAATTGGGATTTTGGCCTCTCAGACCCTAATCTCAACACATTACAGTTAGCCTTGGTTCCATCTCCTACATACATTAGACCCATCACCTTCCCTTATGGGCCCCAATCAATATGATAGATACACATCCGACACCCCTGTCTTCCTTACCATGGCTCCCTCCTTCCTTCCGCCCCTAAAGGTATAATAAGCCCTTCTTTATCACATCCGCCTTTGGGATTCAATTAAATATTCGGCAGGCTTGATCTCACCTCATTTACCCCTCTTACGCTTTTTAAACTGCACATTTCTTCCCCCCGGCATGGGCAACCCCGGTCAATGTGGTTGGTAGACAGACCACAGATTCTCTGATGTTCACGCTTTATTTACCCCAGTTATGATCATAACTTTCAACGACCTTTGCATAAGATACCACTGGATTTACATTTACGCTACCTTCAGCTTCATCATTTTATCCAGAGGCTCCTCAGGTCCCACTCGACACCTTACCTTCTTTCAGCCTCCGAGAGCATATGCAGGTCACGTCCACAATCCACAGGTATAATTTCATCTAGGAAACTGCCAATGTGCCATTTTCAACAACATTGGGAACGCAAACTAGCGGTGGAGTTGGCGCCGGCAGATTATGCTCCAGGCTGATTCAAAGAGTTCCAGAAATTTAGTCATTCTAGAAAATGCTTATAAGGTCATGCACTGATGGCACTATACACCTGCATGCCTGGCCTGAATAATTCCCCAATATTCACCATCCTGCTTTCGCAGATGTTCCCAGCCGGGGACAATGTCCCATATCTGGTGGTACTGCCCTATGGCAACTAGACTGTGGATCCAGGTTTACGCGCTTTTACAAACATTACTTCACTTAAATGTAAAGAGAAACCCCTGCGATGCCCTTCTCTTCAAACCTATACAATCCTTAGTACGAGCAGAACGCAAGCTGGCAACACACCTCTTTATTGCAACCAAACTATAGCGAAAGCCTGGAAAACTTCTGCACTCAGTTTTGAAGTGGTGAAACATTGTATGAACAACATTAGGGTCAATGATAAATTAACAGCTATACTGTACTCAGATTCCCACGACCAGTTTTTGCAACCCTGGATATCTTATGCTCACCCTTCACACTTTGACCAAACGTTCCTGACACTGATACTTTTGGGCACATAGTCCTCTGAGAATCCAGGCACCCTTTCTCAAAGGGCATAGGCACATTGGGGAGCCCATCTCTCTCTGCTGCATTTAATTAAATCAATTCCATCACCAACCTATTCTCAGGCTGCCGATTGGGCAATGAAATGGCAACATCACACTGATGAGTTTACCACTCTTGGCACCTATTAGCCAACCCCCAATATATGCTGCATTGCACAGTGCTGTCAGTGTAAGACTCAATGGTTCAAGGTGCTCTTCATGGTGCTCTTATCTAGCCAGCCTGTAGTCTGCTGCAAACTGGATATTCAGAAGTTAAAATATAGGAGATGTGGATACTAATATAAGCTATAGAAAATAAATTAATGAGGCGCTGGTCTGAGTGTGTAGCAGCAAATCCCTAGGGAGTTCATCTTTAACATTAGTCTATGTAGAGTATTTGTTAGAGGCAAAGCCAGGCGATTATATCCCCATTACATTACACAAACCACTCCATGTGGATGTATTTCCAAAACTTACTAAGATAAGCCAGTTAGAACACAGTGGACTTTGGTGTCCGTTTATGAAACCGAGATGAGATGCTGAAGATCTCAGATCATTATCAATTTAACAGACATGATCAGGGGAGGACATGTTCTCCGCTAATCATCTCCACACACAGAGAATCTGTGATTGACAAACAGAAACGACCAGTTTATAAAAGGTGCGATCCCGGCACTTCACTGGCGATTTCTCTGTCAGAATTCTCCCTCCCAGATTCTTCAACCCAGAGGTGGAGAATCGGGGAAAGAAGACAGAATCCCCGGAGAACTGAGGAGGAAGGTTACTGACTTGCTTCTTCCTCGATCAAAGCCCCCAAGACCGTAAACACGTGGTGTGTGTGTGTGTATGTGTGTATATATATATATATATATATATATATATATATATATATATATATATATATATATATATATATATAGTCTAGGGGTCTAATTATTTTATCAACATGAGATGGCGGTCTCCTCTGAGAAAGATAAGATATCAATGTGAAGGTTTTAGACTTGACAAGGAGCGACTAATTCACTGCTGATCACCTGGCACCAGTGATTTGCTGGATCTGAGATTTCCCGGTCTTCTGTCACGTAAATTAGTATGTTATGTTCAAAGAAAAGAAATTCTCCCCAGGTGTTAAGGAACATGCTGTACAGGATAATGATAGTAGATGATGATCATAATCACCACACACAGCTTCTTCTATTCCGCAGACAAGTTTAAACTTTTTCATATTCCACTTAAAGTGGTTGTACACCCTGTACAACCACTTTCACCTACAGGCAAGCCTATATATATATTAAGGCTTACCTATGGGTGCTGGAAATATCTCCTAAACCTACACAGTTTAGGAGATATTTACAATGTCCCCAAACGCTGTCGTCTTCTGCGCATGAGCCAATGTATTCGGCGCATGCGCACTTTAGAAAGGGCACGCTGTGCATAGTAGCCCATTATGCTTTACCTTTGCAGGGAAATAAAGAGGAAGTAAAACACATCAGGGTTTACTTCCTCTTTAAAGGCTTCATGCATCTGAGGGACATGTTAAACTCAGAGAAGATTCAACCTTACAATACTTTGTCTGGCAAACTCGGGATGCATTATTCCTTTTATGTAAAAAAAGTGTGGGGGGCGGGGAGTGGCGCATCTATGATACAGTGAGTTGTAAGGCTTAATTACAGCTTGAACTATTGAGTTCTGTAAACAGACTTTCAACAGCTAGGAACAAATAGGTAAACACAGAAGCATACAGCTCTACCTTTTGGCTCCTTACTATATACTGTATTATCATAGATTACATTTACTCATCTGAAAATGAAAATAAAAACTGCAGTGTTAGTTTTCAGCCCTGAGAACAAGAACGAACATACAGTATATACGAAAACTCTGTATATTACCTTTAAGCAGTGATGTACTTTACAAAATGAGCGCTTGCCAACTGACCCTGAATTCTTTTATTTTGAATATCTGCCTCTGGAAATAATGTTCTTTAGCATTATCAATGAATTAAGCATGTCAAGCCCTTGAACATTTATAATTTTTTTTGACCAGATTAAAAATGTATCCTGGCCACTGAAATGAATGAAGCCCCAAACGCTAGACATGCCTAGCATTTAAACGCGTCAGGCATTTTTTTCTGCCAAAATTCTGTTCGTCCTGAATGTGATGGCAGTGATCTTTTTTTCCTGCCTCTCGCCCCTGCCTAAATATAGATCTGTAAATGGCTGTGTGTGACTGGGCACACAGGCTATCACTGAGGGGCGTCTAGAGCAGGGGAAAAAAAAGCACAAGGCCTATAGAAGCAGCATTTAAACATGAGGCCTAAAGCCTAACTCCAGGAAAACAAAAACGATATACACAACTGAAATACATACCTGCACGCTGCAAACCCAGGGAGCTATGCACCTATTCCACACTCCAGGTCAGGATCTGCAGAAATGCCCATTGTACCAATCTCAGGCTTTCTCCTTCCAGTCACTGTCTTTTGAGAAGGCATTGGACAGGCAGCGAGAAGTTACAGTATATCGCCTAATTATCCCTATAATGCTGCCCTACCACGCTGAAATTAAGTGCATTGCAGGCAGTTGTAGTTCAGCCCCACTGAACTCAATGGAAGTGTTTGACAAGTAGTGAAGCTCGTCAAACTCTGCACCCTGAATTAAAAATGCTGTGACCTGTGAACAACCTTCTTCAGTTGTAAATTTAAAGTTCACATGGATGGCCAGGGAGGTAGTAAAACAGGCAGCTCAAGACCCTTTTTAACCCCCCCAACCGCTGTCTGAAAAAGCCATATTTAATACCAATTATTCCTAACACCAGGTGTTTTTTTCTATATGTGCAAAATAAATTAATATTAAATTAATTAAAACCACGCTCTTTAGGTATGTGTCAAGTGCTATATTATACCGTGAATGTGCAATATCAACAAAGAACACTTGGTGTCACCAGTGAGTGACAATAGACATTGATCAACAGAATGATAAATTCATACAATAAAGTGCAAATGCATACATATGTAACAAATAACCAATAAATTGATATATAAAAAAGGTGCAATGTCCAGATAAGCAATTATAAGTTAATAGTGCAATGTCCAAAAAGAATATGGTGATGCATATAAAAGTGAAGATCTTCGTGATCCTGATGAAAACCAAATTAGGAGTGACTGTGTATCTTCCTCCACTCACCAGATCGCCATGACACCCATTACAGATAGTCATGTGCGCAGAAGATAAAGATAATCCAGAGAAATCAACCAGAGGGGGTCATAGCGGACTTGGATCATGGCGTCAGATCTCCAGACATCCGCGAGTAAAGTAAGAAACAGGCTTCCATAGTGAAGTTTGTCACGGATATTTATTAAAAATTTTAAAAAGTTCCATGGCAACATACGGTACATACAATGCAGGAAGCAGGGATGCCGTATGCAACTGCGTTCCAGTGAGGGCGGAAATGACGCATCACACTCAAGCAACCCAACGTGTTTCGTCCACACGTTCTGACGTCATCAGGGGTCATGTGTCATCCCTTCCATTAATAATGAAAGGAAGAAACAGGCTCCCATAGTGAATTTCGTCCCATAGTGAAGTTCCATTAATAATGACGATGACAGCGGTCCTTTACCGCGTGATCGCTCCGTCTAATGACGGAGTGATCAGTTGTAAACAAGCCGGCGCATGCCCGCTTCAGCTCTTCCCCTCTTCGCACCGATCAGTACAGTGTGAGAGAAGAGGGGAGAAATCGGGTGCAGCAGCGCTGTGGGCTGGATCTGTAGTGCCCACAGCGCTGATCCCTGCACATTCCTGCCTCATCCCCATCCATACTCAGCCATGCTCATTCATTCATGCTCAGCCATCCCATGCACGCCTCAGCCATCCCTCATTTATGCTCATCCATACCACATCAGTTCTCATCCGTGCCACATCAACGCCACTACAGTGCCCATCGGAGGCACTTTTGAGGCAGTTCCTCTTCATTTCAAGGGAAATGAGTGCTTTTGCTCTAAAGATGCTGCAAGCAGGGTTTTTTTCCCCGCCACAAAAGTGCCCTGCCTCAATGTGAAAACATTAATTGATTTTAAAGGGAGGCATTTTTTGTGAGTTTTTCAGGCGCTTTTTTATTTACTCAAAAGCGCTTAAAAAACTCCTCAGTGTTGAACTGCCCTAAAGCGGAGCTCCAGGCTCCTTCAGAAAAATTTAAAGTCAGCAGCTACAAAAACTGTAGCTGCTGACTTTTAACATAAGGACACTTAGCTGTCCACGAATCCAGCAGTGTCTTCTCCCCAGCTGTTTTTTCAATCGGCTCTCCAGTGAGAAGTAACGAAAGTAAAGTCATCGGCGCATGCGCACTGAAGAAAGGGCACGCGACTCTGGTCAGTCACAGAGCTGGAGTCTATTATGCATTTACTTTGCAGGGGAATAAAGAGGAAGTAAACCCAACAGGGATTACTACTACCTCTTTAAATTCCTTTAGCAGATCAAACTGTCCAGAAAAAGTGGTAGTTAGATTGTTGAGACAAATGTAACACTAGGGGTGCTTGCAATGGTCAGCTTTTATTCAATGTAATGATGCTAAATGGGGAAAAAAAAACTGCTGTTGTAACCTTTTAAAAAAAAGTGTTAGCTGGAGGTCTGCTTGAGTTTATTAGTTCCTTATCTAAAGTCCATCGAAATCTACAAGCCTAACATCACCCTTTCCACAGGTCAATGATGCTGCAGTCTAAAGCCTGGTACACACAATGAGAAAATCGGACCAATGATCGTCCGTTTTCTTTTTTTTGTATTTTCTACAGTTTTCAGATGAAAACTGTACGGATTAAACAAAAATCTGGTATCAGACGAGAAAAATTTTCGCGTTTGTCTCTTCGGAAAATTTCACACAAAAGCTGTGTACCAACGATCAGATTATCGTACAATCGTTTCGAAGGTGTATTTTTTGTACGATTTTCTGATCGCGTGTGTATGAGCCTTAAGGGTGGATATGCTGCTCCTCCACAGATACAGTGGAAGAGTAAGCGTAGCGACCCAAATATCAGAGGTGTAGTCCAATCATTAGGTGATAATAAAGGCTAAAAAATAAAACTACTGCAGCCAACACACCTAAGGACAGATCAGATGCAATATATGACATTTTTGTTCTTAAAGCAGGAGGTCCACCCAGATATTTTTTTAACACTAAAATTCCTAAAAAAAAAATAGAAAAAAATTTATAGAAAAAATAAATAAAATTTATACTCACCCGAAATGTCCGTTGCTATGCGGAAGTCCCCTAATCTGCCTCTTCCTTTGCCTCTGTGGTTCTCCTTCCGCTTCTTGTGAATAGGGCACGCTGCCTTCTGGGAACTGTGTGTAATCCCAGGAGGCAGCCGCCCATTCACAAAGTGCCGTGCGAGTCGCGCATGCGCAGTAGGAAATGGGCAATGAAGCCGTAAGGCTTCACTGCCCGTTTTCCTTAGTCAGGATGGAGGAGCGGGGAACTGCAAGGACCGAGCGATCGCCGTTGGGGGCCCTTCATCGCAGGAGAGTAGGACAAGTAAGTGTCCTTATTAAAAGTCAGCAGCTACAGTATTAGTAGCTGCTGACTTTTAAAAAAAAAATAAAAAATCGTGGGTGGAATCCCGCTTTAGGCATAAACACACTTCAGGGCTCACAGGACGTTTTTACAGCTGATTTTAGGGGCATCTGGCATTTTTTTTACTGCCTTTGAACTCTCCTCCATTTTAACCTATGTGTCCATGCACGCACAAACATTCAGAGGGGTTTGGAGGCATAAGCGTTTAGGGACAGTAAAAAAAAAAAAAAAGGACTACCTGTGCATCCAGGAGCAGAGGCCGTTAGCTGTAAAAACGTAAAAGGCAGCTTAACGCTATAACAAGCTTTTAGCCGCGTTAGGCGTTTTTACATTATAGGGAGTGATTTAACTGTAAAAAAAAATCCAAAAACACTAACGTGGCTAAATGCGCATAAACGCCTGTAAACGCTATTCAGAAACGCGGCGAAAATCAAGTATTTAACGCTGCTTTTTCCTGGCAGCAGTGCTGGCAATTTTTTTAAACGTCTTGTGTGTATGAGGCCTTAATGTTGCCTAGTTAAACTGAAAAGAATGGTGGTGGCAGAGATAGGAAATGCAGCAGTGGGCCTCTTCTTAGCCCCTAGTCCATAGAATGGACATCTGTGATCTGGAGATAAACAGGGCCCATCTGGCATGAGTTTCATGTCTACTGGAGAAGCCCTGCAAGTAGCACAGTCATAGGAAGTGTATATCTCTGTCCATGGTGCTGAACGTATTAAGGCAGTCTAGTGGAAAGGACAACAGGCACTCTCGCTATTTTATCTGACAGCTCGCAGAGGAATAACAGAATTGACTGCCTGTCAGAGGTTGCATTCCACAAGGAAAACTGGAACATCCTCAGCTAAGAAAGATCTCTGGTAGAAGTCAGCAGGTCAAACAGCCCCATCTGTAACAATTCCTAACTAGCATCGTTATGTCCCTCTCCAGGCAGATGGGCTGCGAGGCTTTCCCCGATCTACCAGCACAGCAACACAAGTGTTACATGTCATAATCCTTTTTTACATTTTTTTCCCCTGAAAATGTCTAAACATGGCAATTTGCACAACTAACCATACGGGTGCAAAACCCAATTTGAAAGCCACACGTCTAAATAAATCCAGCATGTTATTCACTTATTCACGCATGGCTAGACACAGACTGATTGTCGTTCTGCTTTTAACTACTGTCATAATTTGCAATGTCACAATGGAAAATAAAGAGTGAAGATGAAGAAGAGCTCACACAGAGAGAGCAGGACGATTCATTATCAATTCATAGACACCAGATAGTCACCTAAACATTCATCTTCATGCAGCCGTTTGGTTAAAGAGGAAGTAACCTTCCATCTTTAAAGGGGTTGCAAGCCCTCATGTTTTTTCACCTTAAATGCATCCTATGCATTAAGGTGAAAAAACGTATGTCTGTCACCGGCGCCCCAGCCCCCCCATTTTACTTACCTGAGCCCTCGAACTTGACCCGGTGGACACGCGCTCTTCCTCTTCTCGGGGTTCTCGGCTCTTGATTGGATAGATTGATAGCAGCGCAGCCGCTGGCTCCCGCTGCTGTCAATCAAATCCAATGACGCGGTCGCCGGGGCTGTGGCGGAGTCTTACATTCGGCGGCTATGGACGCCGAATGAATGACTTGGGAGCATGAACGCAAGGTAACCCCCCGGGAGAGCGCTTCTCCTATGGGGGTAACCTGATGAGAGGAGGAGCCGCGAGAGCCGCCGTGGGACCCCAAAACAGGAGGTTCGGGCCACTCTGGGCAAAACGAACTGCACAGTGGAGGTAAGTATGAAATGTTTATTTAAAAAAAAAAAAAAAAAAAAAAACAACTTTAAGGCTTACCTATAGGCAGTGTAAAAATCTCCTAACCATGCAACGTTTAGGAGATATTTACTGTACATGCAGCCAGTGAAATCACTGGCGCATGCGCTCTGAAGGAACGGCTGCCCGTGCTGTTTCTTTAGAGTCCTGTGCCGTGACCGGCGGCTCTGGCACACTTGTGCGGAAGTGACGTCATTGCGGCTCTGGCCAGTCACAGAGCCAGAGTCCGCGAACCCAGAAGGAAGACCGGGTGAAGATGGACGCCGTCTCCATCGTTGACAAGGCATCGCTGGAATGCTTTGTTTTGAGGCAAGTTTGACATAATCTGCTGCTACTAGAAGCTGTTTTTGGCTGTAGACGTTTTTTTTGGACAGTCAAACTCTCCATCATGTTATCCTCTGTGTCCATGCACACATAGGCTGTTATCAGCAGTTTTGGGCAGTGGTGTTTTTGAGCAGTAAAAAAAAAAAAAAAAAATAGTGGGTTCTGAGAGACGTTTTTCAGCTGTAAAAACGTTCTAACGCTGATAAACACTCAAAAACAACACTCACTAGCATTTACCGTTTTTGATCCATTGAAAAAGAACGAAAAAAAAAATTCTTAAAAAAAACAAACGCTACAGAATGGCAACACGGACAAACCCTAAAAAACGATAATAAACGCTAAAAACCGATATTGAAAAAAGCTGAAAAAACTGTTGAAAAACTATATATATATATATATATATATATATATATATATATATATATATATATATATATATATATATATATATATATTTATTAAGGCTGCGGAAATTAAAGATTAATTGTTCGATTAATCGTTAATTTCTTTGATCGATCAAAATAATTTTGATCGAGGACAATCTGCGGAGTGAGCTCCGCAGTCTCGTCCATAGGAAAGGCCGTGGCTTCAGCCTAGCTCCGGAGCCACGGGCATCTTGGTCCACCCAGCGGCGGCCTAGTACCAGCGCACTGACGTCATCATCAGCCGTCTGCTTGTGCCGTCTACTCTGCGGTTCTGCCAGGATTTTACGGTATGGGGGGAGATGTGGACATTACAGTATGGGGGGGCAGATGGTGGACATTACAGTATGGGGGGGGGGCAGATGGACATTTTACGGTATGGGGCAGATGTGGATATTACGGTATGGGGGGAGATGTGGAAAATTGTAAAAACAGTATGTGCGGTATAATTAATCGAAATTAGTCGATTAATCAATTAAAAAATAATAATTTGTGTTCGATTAATCAATCAGTAACAGCCCGTGTGTGTGTGTGTGTGTGTGTATGTGTGTATGTGTGTGTATATATATATATATATATATATATATATATATATATATATATATATATATATATCTATATATATATCTATCTCACACATTTTGTAACATGTTTTCCTCCGCTGAATTAGGCAAACCCCCTGGGAGCCCCTGAACCTGCCTGTTTGAGAATTCTGGGTTAACATCACCCTGGTGGGCATCGCACTTTCGCACTTCCACAAAATACAGATAGAGGGAGAGAGAGATGGATTGAGATTTAGCATCAAATAAAACATATCCAAGAACTCATTCCTCATGTGTATTTTGGGGAGGACTAATCTCTGCAATATAGGTATGTGCTTATACAGGAAACAGATGGGAAAGGGAATGAGACCCCACTGCAGGAAAAGCAAAATTGGTAATTTAGCCAAAAGTACATTAAAGCTCAACTTCAGGGATTATTTATATTGCATAATAGATTATCCAGTTTGTAAGTATCCATAAGTCATACCAGGTGGGCGCGCTTTGGAAGCCAAAAGGAACTAGAACCGGTCTTCTAGGCTCTGCTCAGGTTATGTACAAGCAGTTTCTCCTCCGCATACTGACCACAGGGGGGTTGCTCGTTCAACACCACCACCAAATAGAGATTGTGACTTCACCACTCATCACCCTGTTCAATAACAGAGCACCTTGCACTCATTTAAAAAATACAAGATGTTCAGTCAATGACAGTAGTGAGTGACAAGCAAGCAATCACCAGTTGTCGATGTGTACGGGGGAATCCACTTGCACAGAACCCAAGCAGGACCTGGAAGATCTCGGGACTGACTACTTCAGTGATTTTCAGCTTCACCAGCAGCCCATCAAGTATGATATATGCATACTCACATTGTGCTGAGCTGGAGTTCAGCTTCAAAGGCATTGATAGCATCTGACAAGGATGGTACATTGATTTTTAAAAACGTCTTGTACTGGAATTTTAGGAATTTGAACACACACATTCTTGGCACAAAGATTTTATCTTATGTCTTACTAGAACAGAATTTTTTTTTATTAATCACACTCAAAGAATATTTAACCACATCTGCAAAAGAAACATTCACTTACTGACCTTAAAGTAAACCTGTGTTGGAAAAAAACTATTGAAGATGAACAAGGCACCCGGCAAGAGGCACCACAAGGTACATGGATGTACCTCTTTTTTGTTAAAAGGAATCCCCTGACCTGCGATTCGGAGCCTCTGCAACACCACAAACCTGTCCCTCTCTCATTCTACAACACGGCACTCAGTGGATGGTTGGCCTAATGCTGGCCCAAGAACTGTCAGGAGGGTCAGGAGGGTCAGGAGGGTGGCGGGGCCGGGAGAGCTGTGACTAAGTATACAGAAATTCTGACTTTTACGGTAAAAACTGCAGGAGAAAATCTATAGCATCAACTAAAATAGGCCGAGTAATTTCTTACATAAAAAAAAAAGTAGCACAATTTGACACCATAATGTGGCCCTTTCCTTTGCTCGTGTAAAGAAAACTGAAATTGTCACTTATATGAGAAGTATAGCCAAAGATTTTATCCGTGCTAGACTTGAGAAGGATACTGACAATATTATAGGGATCCACCCTGCTACCTGATTGGCTGATGGCTCTGTCATTCAGCATGCGGCTGAGAGCTGGAGCGGGCGGCACCCGGCCCCTGCCCAGCCACTGCTCTCCACTCAGCAGAGACCGAGAACTGAACTTCAGTGGTCATTAGATCGCTCAGTTCTAGGTCTTATAGCCGACATGGGACAGATGCTGCAGCATGGAGGCGAGTATGTGTTTTGGTGGGGGGGTTTTTAAAGCCCATACTGCTCTATAAACTCATCTCCCCAATCAGTATGTACCTGCTTTATCCAGACAGGAAAAACAAATAAACTGGATGAAGTCCAACCCAACTTTTCAGAGTTAAAGGATTCCGAACTCCACCCCTGGCCTGATACGACAGTGCTAGTCATAAGGCACAAAGTGTGTCACCTTGGGAGAAGAGAGTGAGTCACATGCTCACCCATAGCCAGCAGTGCTGAGTACTTCACGTCCCTCCTTGTGGCTGAACAGAGTAGTGCAGGAGCGAGAGTACATGAGGCTGTGGAGGGGAAAGGAAGCAAGTGATGGGATTTATTTTTAGGTGGGTTTAGAGGACTAAAGAACACTGATACCTTTCTGTTAGAGAATAGGGAATGGCTCTTTAGACAAACTGAAGGTATATCACCTTGCTAGAACATCATTTGCCACAAAAAAAAAAAAATGCCCTCTGTTTTTTTTTACTGCCCATTACAAAATAAATGAAACATTGTTGACACTCTGTACTGCAACAAAAGCTTACAAAAGTTCTTTAGCAATGTTCTGCATACAATAAAGGTGGCTGAATAAATAATACTAAGCACAAGTTAAACAAGCTCTTCATACAACTGTTTTATTTGGTCAGCATTTCCTTGGATGTGGCCCAAGACCAGCAATAATATTAGTTTTATTTCCTCTGAACGGCTTCCCAGCTGCCTGTAGCAATCCTCCATTTATTGTGAATGCGGCTGTTTAAAGGCAGTCAGGCTTATTTGCTGCCAAACAATCAGCATCAATCCACAGGTAGACGCTAAGCCTTCTAATGACATTACAAGAGGCAGAGAAAGCAAGTTAAAGCGCTTGTAATGCTCTTTTCACACTGGTAGAGTCCACCAGTGGATCCGCATTCTTAGCAGGAAATCTGTCTGCTGATCCCCGCTGAGCAGGCGGATGACAGGTCCGTGTCTGCTCCGCTGATGCAGAGCAAACACGAACACAGCCCGCTGTTCTCTATGGGGCTGTCGGATGGAAATGGACTGCATGTCCATTTCCATAGGACTGTCATCTGATTCGATCCGCCAGGCGGATGGGGAATGGATCTCCATCCACCTGTTTTTAGCGGACAGGATCGTATCGAACGGCAGCAAGTGTCAGCGGACACATGTCCGTTGATATCCATCGCTACATAGAGAACAATGGATGGTCCCTTCGGGTCTGCCTGAAAAACTGACAGTGTGAAAGGGGCCTAAACCTTTGGTTTTTTATATAATAAACATGTCATACTTAGCTGCTCTGTGCAATGGTTTTGCACAGAGCAGCCCCAATCCTCCTCTCCTGTGGCCCTCGTCGGCACTCCTGGCTCCAACTCTTCAGCGAGTGCCCCCATTGGAAGCCGTTTCCTATGGGGGCACTCGTGCGGGATCGGTCCTGAGCTGTGCCACAGACCATGTGGCTCGGCCCTGTCCTCTGCTACATCACTAAAAATGGCTCCGCAGCTGCCTCTGTCCTTTGAAGAGGAATAGAGCCGCTGCCATCAGGCACAGCCCTGGATTGAGATTGGGCTCGGGTGAGTATAAAGTACGGCTGGGGGAGCATCTTGCAGAAGATTTTTTACCTTAATGCAGAGAATGCATCAAGTTAATTTTTTTTTACCTTAAGTGGATGTAAACTCTCACATATACCCAGTAAAGTGAACAGCCTCAGACAATACACAGGGATGAAATAAATCTCTCTACTTAAGTTTTACATGAATATCGTCTGTCTTTCTCTATTCTTTAGGACTCTTACATCACTTTGTGTAAGAATTTTCACTTCCTTACTCAACACTGGGAGTGTAGTCTTGGCTTATACTTGGAGACAGCTGACTGGAGGAAAGGCACACACACCCACTCCCCATAGGTAGAAGAAGAACAAAGATACTTTCCAAGCTGTGCTGTGACAAGACAAGCTCTCTGCCAATTTCTAGCAACATCCCACGACACAAACTTCAGGCTGCTTTTATCTCCCGTTTCAGAGAACTTGTCAGAAGTTATCATACTGATAACAGAGAAAAGAAACAGCAGAAACACACTGGACTCAGGGCTTTGGGGAGAGATAAGTAAACACTACAGATATCTGTGCCCAGGTCAAATTTCATGAATCGGATTTACATCCACTTTAAGCCTTTACAACCACTTTAAGTTATCTAAGAAGGGAGTTGCTTATTATGTGGCTGGGCAGTTCTGTTGTTGCATGGATAATCTATTAGGCCTCTTTTACATGCACGTTCCCATCAGGTCCACCTGTCAGTTTTTAAGATGGGCCTGAACGAAAGCTCAATGCAAGTGTATGGGCAGGCAAATGTAAACAGACTTGTGTCCATTTACATCCACCTACCTCAGAGTCTTTCCAGGTTCTGGACCTAAAATGTGAGAGATTGGAGGTAACCTGGATTTAAATGGACACAAGTTCAGTTACATCTGGCAGCCCTTCTTTCCAACGTAGGTCCGCCACAGTCTGCTGTCAAAACATGGACAAAAGCTGAAAGGGCATGGATTTCACAAGACTGACATCCACCCTGTTCTGATCCAAATCAGCAGAAGATCTGCTCATCAGTGGCGGTGTGTCCATAGAGGGCGCCGGAGCGCTGCCCCCTCTCGCTCCCGCACCACCACTGAAAGACAATACACAGATTCATGCATTGCATGAATCTGTGTATTGTCCGCGCTGCCCACTATTCATATGGCCGGCCTCCTGGTGAGCGCCGGCCATATGAATTAGAGCGGCGGCCGGCGGTGGGTGTGTTCTGGAAGTGTCCATCAGAGCCAGCGGCTCTGATAGGCTTTCCGAATACAGCTCTCGCGCTGTATTCGGCTTCCAAAAACTCCTCCCAGGTACGCACGGGGGTGCGTTCCTTGGAGAAGACTGTGGAGGTTTCAGCCAATCAGGTTCACCGGATCTGGTTACCGGTAACCTGATTGGCTGAAGCGACATCGAGGGCGGGAGAACACATCGAGGATGGCGCGGACTGAGGAAGGTAAGTGCAGGGCTGGGGGGGGGGAACAGGCTGTATATGGGGGACACACTGGCTGAATATGGGGGGAACTGGCTGTATATGGGGGACAAACTGGCTGCATTTGGGGGGAACTGGCTGTATATGGGGGACAAACTGGCTGCATTTGGGGGGAACTGGCTGTATATGGGGGACAAACTGGCTGCATTTGGGGGGAACTGGCTGTGTGTGTGTGTGTATATATATATATATATATATATATATATATATATATATATATATATATATAGACAAACTGGCTGTATATGGGGGCACACTGGCTATATATATATATATATATATATATATATATATATATATATATATATATATATATAAATATATAGGGGCACACTGGCTATACTGTGTGTGTATATATATATATATATATATATATATATAGGGGCACACTGGCTGTATATGGGGGCCCACTGGCTATATATATATATGGGGGCCCACTGGCTATATATATGGGGGGCACACTGGCTGTATATATGGGGGGGCACACTGGCTGTATATATGGGGGGGCACACTGGCTGTATATATGGGGGGGCACACTGGCTGTATATATGGGGGGGCACACTGGCTGTATATATGGGGGGGCACACTGGCTGTATATATGGGGGGGCACACTGGCTGTATATATAGGGGGGCACACTGGCTGTATATATAGGGGCACACTGGCTGTATATATAGGGGCACACTGGCTATATATATATATATATATATATATATATATATATATATATATGGGGGCACACTGGTTATATATATATATATATATATATATATATATATATATATATATATATAGGGGCACACTGGCTGTATATGGAAACAAACTGGCTGTATTTGAGGGGGCAAACTGGTGGCGTTTGGGCACAGTGGCTGCGTTTAATGGGCACAGTGGCGGCAATTTTTTTTTTTTCAGTTTGTTTGCGCCCCCCCAAAAATTTTGAGCACCAGCCGCCACTGCTGCTCACAGATCCCCTGCTAAACGCAATGGGGCGTGCCTGTTTTTAAGGACCCTAAGGAGTTCTTTGTAAACCAGCTTTCTGCACATACAGTATGTGTTTTGACATGTACTGAGTACTTATGAATTTTCAGTTTACTAAGAAGCCTTGACACACCGTGATATGTAGTTTCCTAAATTGATCCAGAATACAGTAGTTACATACATCCTTCTTTATTTATTTCAAGTACATTAAACAAATGTTTATGAATATAAAAAACAGAGCAGGGCTTTTTTTCAGCTGGAATTTGGTGGAACTCAGTTCCACCACCTCTGGCTCAAGCCCTCTGCTCCCTGCTGACCACAAAAGTCCGCCTTCTATGCTTACAAGTGACAGCTTGTTCAACAACAGCTCCCACAGATCAGATCTCTTGAGTGGCTCCCACTGAGTGAAGGATGGGGACAAGGGAGATGCAGGTACATGGGGTGCAGTGCAAATGCCAACATCACCACTGTATGATATCCCCACAAGTGAGAGAGGTGAAGCCAACTACAGTATGCGGGGAGGTACTAGAGGTGGCTGGCTGCTTCGGCAGAGGTCAGAGCTGAAGAGGGGTAAACATGACATGTGGATGGGGGATGCAGAGGTAAGCAGCTGTGGGAGAAGGCTGAATTCTTCACACTGTGTGTAGCGCACACCTGAACTCTGCACTATTTACGTAGCACATCCTGAACTCTGCAGTCTGTGTGTAACCTCCTCCCTGAACTCTGCACTTTGTACATAATGCACTCCTGGTATTTAATGACCCTGTTAAGACCCTCCCACTGCTAGTGAAATTTGACCACACCCAGTATTTGATGCGGTTTGGAGGGTGTGTGTAAGGGACGGGGGGCGTCGTGATTGAGTTCCTGTACCTGTTTTCTGAGAAAAAAAGCCCTGAGTATATAGGAAAGGAAACTTACAAGTAAAAAGGGTTTGCATCCAATGAGAAGTAGGAATAATGTATTTGTGGAGGAGCATGTTGGGAAAAGGAGTATAGAAGATAAAAATTATATAAAACATAGAAGATACCGTAGATGGCAGAAACAAAGTGGTCTATCAAGTCTTCCCTTTTAACTTTTTCAACCCTTTTGTCTGAAGATGGCGCTTTCCTTATCCCAAGCATGTTTCAATTGACTTACTGTTAATTGACTCGCTACCTCTGCTGAAAAAGCTAGTTCAAGCTCCCACAATTCTTTTGAGGTGCCTGAAAACTTTTCACAAACAAAAAGCAAACTGGTCCGGCTCCGGTTTACAATGGGCGACTGGTTAGAAAACGACTCAAGGTACTTCGAAGTGAACCTGTCGCAAACATGGGCAAATAAACCTGAACAAATAAGGAATAGAAATTTCAAATTGTCCTATAAAAATCAAGTTTGTCCATGCCTATCCCCACCTCCTGGGCCTCCCTATTGGTCCTTTAAATTATGAGCAGTTTCACAGTCCAATAGGAGGGGTTGGGAGACGAGAAGGGATAGGGCCACGTTGGAAAAGCAGAGATTTTCATGTGTATTCAGCTCCTCATATCTCTGGATCTACTGATCTTTTTTGGCATGCAGTTTTTGGTAAAGGTACTCTTATTATACATTTTTCTTCAGTTTCTTGGTTGGCTTGGTTAGATTTGTGTAAGTTTTTACTTTAGAATGCATCGCTATCCAAAAACTTGGGCATAAATCATATTATGGTGTGTGTGGAGAACCTCTTTAATGATGCTGTGCCTCACAGGCATATTGTACAGTAAATAGGTCAATTGAGCAGTATTATCAACTGTAGCATTAAGTGGGTTAATGTAGCAATATTGTGCAGGTTGCCAAGAGAATCCTGGGAGATTAAGGTTTAACAGCTGATCTCTTTAGAGTGCTTAACTTAGATCCTCTGGATATCATCTTGCCTATTTTATGTTGATATTTTATCACTTCGTAGACTTGTCTGTGTGCTCATATGCGAAGCTGCAAAATGCAGAATCCCACAGTAATTAATATGAGAGCCAGATCAGCAAAACACTCGGCGATTACCCAGGATGGTGTTGAGTTACACACTGCACCTCATGGTGCATTTAAAAGTTACTGCAACTAGTATGAGGGCTCAGTGTCCTCTACAAATCTGCACAGGCTGTTATAGTAAGACAGTAGAGTAGGTTTTTTTAATTTAAACAACTGGAATTGGGCCGGATGGCTGCGAATAACTTGTACCTCCAAACTGCCACCAATAAAGTGTACAATGCATCTTTCCTCTCCACTCATATAGAGAGAGGCACAGGTGCAGGCTTCACAGGGACTGATCACCATGGTAGCCAATCGGAGGCTACCACAGCGATCCAGAATCAGGAGTTCCGGCTCCCGATCGTTAGAATGAGGCCCTGGGCTCTCAGTGAGACCCCGGTCTCTGTGCTGTGGTGCGCTCCCAGCACAAAGGGAGATACGCAAATATGTGGCCACACGGAAAAAAAGCCCAGTGAAGTGGGGCCGCGTATATGTGTTACGTGACGTCGGCATCAAGGGGTTAATATACAGCATGGAAAGCAAATTGAATCAAATTAAACAATATTTCTGTAAACCTGCAGGTATGATAAAAGGTGAAAAACGATCCTAAAATCAACACACACTCCAAATGAAAAACATCAAGTAAAGCACCCAGTGATATATACAATATAGTCCACACAAGTGCATAAGCAGCAAAGATCTCTGCAAACCTTCTGAATTTTGGAACCTGTACCCCCAAAAAAAGTCAGGCAAAGGGCAAATAACTAATCACTACTATTGCCTATGGCCTCCCTATAGCTGGTTGTTTCTCCCATTAGACCCCTTTTACACCGAGGTGCTTTTTAGGCATTTTAGCGCTAAAAATAGCACCTGTAAAGCGCCTCTTATGCCTCCCCAGTGGGAAAGCCCAAGTGCTTTCACACTGGGGTGGTGCGCTTGCGGGACGGGAAAAAAAAGTCCTGCAAGCAGCATCTTTGGGGCGGTTTGGGAGCGGTGTATACACCGCTCCCAAAACGCCCTGCCCATTGAAATGAATGAATGGGAGGCGCTGCCGAAACGCCTGCAAAGCACTTCAGCAGCGCCGCAACACGGGCGTTTTTAACCCTTTCTTCTGCCACTAGCGGGGGTTAAAAGCTAGCGGCCGAAAAACGCCGCTAAAATGAGGGTAAAGAGCTGCTAAAACTAGCGGCGCTTGACCGCTAACGCCGGCACCACCCCAGTGTGAAAGAAGCCTTACTGACTTGCCTCCAGCAAGAACAATGAGATGAACGCTAGTCACATCACTAAATCTCACTCCAAACCTCCTGAGACAAGCAGTCAGATGCAGCAGTGCCTTAGATCTCACTCTGCAGATATACAGCTATGAGGAAGTAGTAGGGTTGCCACCTTCTCTTCAAGCCAAAGCCAAACCCAAACACTTTAGCAGTCTGAGACACCTTTCGGTGCACCAAGCAATGCTGTATCTTGGCCTAGGCCAACAAGGCCCAGGCCTAGGGCAACATGAAAAGAGTCCCCGCCGGCTTGCACTACACTTTTAGTGCAGCGCCAGTCTTAGGAGGTGGACTGGTCTGCAAGACAAATCGGTCTGGTGCCCCCATAAAGCGGGCGCACTGCTGCCGGTATGATAGGGATGCCGCAGACACAAGGGACACGGACATGGTCACCTATACCTGGCAGGTAGGTAGTTGGACTCAGAGTCTCCTGCAATCCTTTGCTTGTGTCAGTTGTATATATTAAGGAATCTTAATTTTATTTCTGTTGATTGCTGATGAGAAAAATAAACAGATGGATTTATTTGTTCCTGCCCACAATCCTTTCTTTGCTCACTGCCTGGACCACATACCTTCATCACTGTGCTATATGTTTTCTGCTGCACCACTGACATAGTTATACTGTATCCTCATAGTCCTCCATAAATTTAGCAGAAATTTGTGCTTAAAGTAGAACTATAGGCAACACTTTTTTTTCCATTGTGGATAGAGTAAGGGATGGTTATAGCCCCTGTTAATTTTTTTTTGCCATCCATTCTTTTCTCTTTATTTCCTGCCACATAGCCGAACAGGAAGTGAGAGGAAATCTCTGCAGATTAAGGGACACCCCCCCCCCAAGGCCCTCAGAACTAGGGTCCCCACTGGAAAATTTCAGGGCAGGTCTTAAACAGGAAGGGGTGTGACCTTAACAGGATCATATTTAAATTAGGGGGTGCATGAGTTTAGTCAGGCCTAGGGCAGCACAAAACCTAAATACACCACTGGCACCAAGGAGAGCAGAAATGCGGTGCGCATAACATGCCACAGCGAAAAGTGGGTGTGGCCAAATTGCTCTTGCTGACATCAACGCCCTGCCCCCCAGTGATGCCAACCCACCTCCAGACAGCCACCGGCAAATCCAGGAAAGCAACAGATGTGTGTGACTATCTTGGTTACTTGGTGAGCCACAGCCCGGTCTGAATAATTCTGTCCGCCTGAAACCTGGACACAGGATTCAAAACCTGGACTGTCTGGGTGAATCCCAGACAGGTGGCAAACTCTAGGGATGGAGGAGGGAATAGAGGGCGGGGGGGAGAAACTCCAGCTTAACTTGGGGATTAGATTGGGAAGAGGGGAACCTGCAGGCAGGTCGGACTATACATGGAGGGTACCCGCGTCCACCCCATCACACACCAAGGAAGAGAGGGGGGGTGTACTTACCTCTCCATTGATGCGGGTATCGCTCCAGACAGAACCACTTGCCACCTAAGTGGGGGTTGTCGGCCAGGGGGACGCTGCAACTCAAACCAGAGCCCGGTCATATGACACAGCAAGACGTTAAACTCACGGGCCAGCCTCCATCCATTGAGGCGATATAGCTGCAGTCTGCACGCGCTCGGTGGATGGGCTGGGGAGACCACTGGATCTAGATAATCCAGTCCCTCGCCCAGCCCGGCAGTTGATTGTAGATCTCCCAGGAGAAGGAAAAAAGCAAAAAGATTCATGGAAGGAAAAAAAAGGCAAATAAATTGCTAGGACAAGAAGATTCCAAAAGGGAGCCTAGGTCTTTACTCCTTACTAGACATTAACAAACTGAATACCTAAAGTACAAAAAGGGTTATATACCAGCTGAGTTTGGCCCATGGGCGTAGCCAAGTTTGTTTTGTTCTTCCTAGTCCTACTCCTGCAGAAGGCGATAGAACGCTATAGTCAGGATTAATGGAGTGCTGTGTTCATCGATGAACTAGAGAGAAATATTTTTGGTGTAGTTCAAAGGACGTGACAACAGAACTGCATTTCTGGCAAGATCAGCTGGTGTTAGCTGTACTTGCTGGAAAAGTTCCTAGCTTGAAAAAATGAAAACTAATGAAGCCACCACATCGAAGGACCGTAAGCTGAAATCTGTTTGTTCATGGGTTTAGTTGTCCTTTAAAAACATTTTTTTTTACTATTTTGGGCCTGTTTTTTTATTCACATTTTTCCTATAAAGCATAACCACTTTTTTGGAGACAAAAAACTTCCCCCCTCCTCGGGGTGATCTATGTACATTACAAGGATTTTAACAAACTTTGTTGCAGATTCCTACCTTATGTTATTCTGAAAAAAAAACCTGTGTTTGTGTCCATGTGGGACAGTGAGTTTAAGGCCCCTTTCACACTGAGGCGTTTTTTACCGCGTTTTCGCGCTAAAAATAGCGCTGTAATAACGCCCAAAATAATCCTGCCCCAGCATTCTCAATGTGAAAGCCCTGAGGGCTTTCACACTGAAGCGTTATGCTGGCTGGGCGTTGAAAAAAATCCTGCAAACCGCTTTTTTAGAGCAACTTTCGGGCGCATAAAATAGCGCTGTAAAAACGCCTATCCCCATTGAAATGAATGGGAACCGCGGTAAAAACGCATAGGCATAAGCGTTGTTTTACCAAATAGCGCTAATGCGTATGCGTTTTTACCACGTGTTTACCGCGTTCGCGCTTTTTTTACCGCGAACGCGGTAAAACCGCATACGCGTTAGCGCTATTTTTAGCGCGATCGCGGTAAAATAGAGGTACAAAATCCCATAATTTTTGAGCGTTTTTTCAACGCCTCAGTGTGAAAGGGGCCTAATAGGAGTGGTTTTAGAATTATTAATCAGCTGCTGCACCTGCAGGGCTCTAATGAGGAAAGTGGCTGGGCCTGCATCCCTTTAGATGTAATTTCCTATTGGGAGTATCTCACCAAAAATGACAATTTTGTTGCAGGGGATGCCTGAAATCTGACTTGCATCTTAGTGCAGACTTCTGGGAAAATTGGTGAGCGAATCACACAAGCAGGAAATGGTGTTTCTGGGGGACGTTCTGTACACATGCTGTGTACAGAACAGCTCCAGGTCAGCATATTGCATTTTCAGAAAATTAAAGAGCCGCAGATTGAAAAGGAAAAAGGTAATTATTTAATAACATTTAATTACAATATGACTAGTGTCGGAATTGTATACGCTATATTATTTTTTCTTTATTTGCTAATTTTTCCCCACGAAAGTGGAGTTACCCTTTAACATTTGTCACCAATCTGGCTTTGACGGCATGTGAAGTAGACGTGCATGTGTCAGCCTTAGAGAATAATAGTTGTCACCGGCACAAGGGCTGTGCTGGAGACAGGACAGCTGAACCCGATGCATGCACTCCATTGACTTCCATTGGGATAAAAGAGCAATATAAAAATAAAATATTACTGCCCTACTATTAGGAAGTACAGTATGCATGAGTACAAACCAAACATGGCTGTTTCCCAATACAAACATAATTACAACTAAAATAACACACGGATAAGCCTATTTACAGTACATCGAGCTGATCGCATTCATGTTTAGGTCTTAAAAAAAAAAATCAATCAAAGACAGCGGATTTCCCTTTAAGCCAGGCCTTTTGGGAGACGTAATCCAAGTACTTCAGTGTTATTACAAAGTAATATATTCCCATAAAACGACTGCTTCAAAAAAAACACCCTTTTGCTTGAAGCCAGACATGCTTTTTTAATGTGGTCTGTTCTCACCTGCATTAAACATTGCGCAGATTAAAACAAATCGCAGCAGGGAGACCACAGATGCACATCTGACTCAGAAACACTTTGTTTTACTATGTAAAAATATATTTTAAAATGAGCATACAGTACATCCCGATCTAAGGCAGAGAAAAGAATCAGAAAACGGGAGATAATGGGATCTTTGTAGTTTAACCACTTCAGCTCCGGAAGGTTTTACCCCCTTCATGACCAGGTCATTTTTTGCGATACAGCATTACGTTAGGTAAACTGACAATTACGCAGTCGAGCGACACTGTCCCCTACAAATAGAGCTTTCTTTTGGTGGTATTTGATTACCTCTGCGGTTTTTATATTTTGCGCTATAAACAAAAACAAAAAAAGATAGACCATTTTGTATAAAACAAACAATATTTTTTACTTTCTGCTTTAATACATATCAAATATTTTTATTTTTATTTTTAAATGTAAATTTCTTCATCAGTTTAGGCCAATTTGTATTCAGCTACAATTTTTTTGTAAAAAAAAATAAAAAATACAAAAAGCGTATATTGATTGGTTTACGCAAAATTTTACAAACAATGGGATAGATTCATGGACTTTGTATATTTGTTTTTACCAGTAATAGCGGTGATCAGCAATTTTAACTAGACTGCGACATTGCAAAAAGGTGTGCTCCTAGGGCAGTGATGGCGAACCTTGGCACCCCAGATGTTTTGGAACTACATTTCCCATGATGCTCTTGCACTCTGCAGTGTAGTTGAGCATCATGGGAAATGTAGTTCCAAAACATCTGGGGTGCCAAGGTTCGCCATCACTGCCCTAGGGAATGCTTTCTAACTGTGTGGGGGATGGACTGACTGGAAAAAGAGACACCGGTATTCCCGATTAGCAAGAACACAAGATCTCGCTCTTCCTCAGTGACAGAATGACGGTCTGCCTTATTTACATAGGCAGACGGCTGTTCTGCCTCTCCAGCAAATGATCACGGTGGCTGGCGGCCATCGCGGCGCCAGTCCCGCGGATAGGCCCACGCTGTGTCCAATGGATTAGGAGATATTTACTGCATATGCAGTCAATGACATCATCAGCGCATGCGCAAGAGCGACCACCCGTGCCGTTCCTTCAGAGCCCTGCGCCATGACCGCCGGCTCCCCGCGCATGCACAGGAGTGACGTCATGTGGCTCCGGCCAGTCACGCAGCCAGAGTCCGCGGACCAAGAAAGAAGAAGGGCCTCCAGCAGTGACGAGGGCTTCGTTTGCAGGTAAGTTTCACATAATGTGTTAGTATGCGATGCATAGCACATTATGCTTTTACTTTGAAGGTCAGGGGAAAAAAAAGGCAGCACTTTACTTCCTCTTCAAGCTGGCCATACATTGTACAATTTTCTTGTTCAATTTCCTTTAGATTTACATTCAACTATGTAGTGCAAGGGCCTGCCTGATTGCATACAAATAAAACGTGTTTAGGTGTGACCTCATATTATATGGTTTTGGTAAATCTAAAGGAAAATTGTACAAGAAAATTGTATAATGTATGGCTAGCCTTGGACGTGATTTCCCTTCGGGAGACATTTTAGTTGCAGGGGTTGCCCAAAATCTGATTTGTATCTTAGTGTATACCAATCACACAATCAGGAAATTACATATCTGGGGGGCGCTCTGTACACCATCTTACAGAAAATGCTGATTGAAAATGAAAGGTAATCTTTTAACAACATTTAATTACTACCAATTTCCCCACAAAGGCAGAGTTACCCTATAGGGAGCCTGCACAGATCAGTGGATACTACACTGTAGTACACTCATGTAAACAAGGCCATATTTAAATTGTTTTTAAAGGCTTAAGGTTTTTTGCCTTCATGCATTCTATCAGCTCCGACTGCTGTCAATCACAGCCAGTGAGCCAATGAGGAGAAAGAAGGGGCGGAGCCAAGCTGTGGCTGTGTGAATGGACATTTGGATTCATGGTTCGGGAGCGTGCCTGCTTCGGTGCCCCCATTTCTCTGGGGGCACTCGGCAGGGGGGAGGGACCAGGAGTGCCAGTGGAGGGACTCGAAAGGAGGATCGGGGCTGCTCTGTGAAAAAACACTGCACAGAGCAGGTAGGTATAACATGTTTGTTATAAAAAAAAAAAAAAGCCTTTAACCACTTATGGACCGCCCGCCGTCGTTATACGTTGGCTGTTTGAAGCTGATAGCTACCATAGCCCCGGTATCCTCTTCTCAGCGGGTGGTCTGCTTTCAGATAAAAGTGGTCTCAGTGGCAGATTTAATCAGGGGCAGGAGAGGGCCCCCTTGCGCCGTTCTTCAGTGGTCTGGAGCCGCCGGTAGTGTCGGAGACAATCGGGTCCTCTCTCCTATTTGGCTGACTTTTTTTAATGAACTTTTTATTGCATTTTAGTGTAAATCTCATATTTAAGAGGTCCTGTCATGCTTTTTTTCCATTACAAGGGATATTTACATTCCTTGTAATAGGAATAAAAGTGACCCAAATTTATTAAAAAAAAAAAAAAAGTAAAAAAAAAAAAAAAAAGTAAAATAAATAATAATTAAAAAAAAGTGCCCTGTCCCGACGAGCTCGCACGCAGAAGCGAGCGCATACATGAGTAGCGCCCGCATATGAAAACGGTGTTCAAACCACACATGAGGTATCGCCAAGATTGTTAGAGTGAGGGCAATAATTCTATCCCTAGACCTCCTCTGTAACTCAAAACTGGTAACCTGTAGAAATTTTTAAACATTGCCTATGGAGATTTTTAAGGGGAAAAGTTTGTCGCTATTCCACACGCGGGCACAATTTTGAAGCTTGACATGTTGGGTATCAATTTACTCGGCGTAACATTATCTTTCACAATAAAAAATACATTTGGGCTAACTTTACTGTTGTCTTATTTTTTCATTCAGAAAAGTGTATTTTATTTTATACAAAAAAAGTGCGCTTGCAAGACTGCTGCGCAAATACAGTGTGACAGAAAGTATTACAATGACCGCCATTTTATTCTCTAGGGTGTTAAAATAATATTATATATGTATATATTTTTTCCCTAACACCCTAGAGGGAAAAAAGGCGGTCATTGTAATACTTTCTGTCTCAGCGTATTTGTGGAGCGGTCTTACAAGCGCAATTGTTTTAGAAAAAATACACTTTTATTATAAATAAATATATATATATATATATATATATATATATATATATATATATATATATATATATATACATACATACATACATACATACACACATTATATATATATATATATATATATAAAATGTTTGGGGGTTTTAAATAATTTTCTAGCAAAAAAAGTGTCTGAAAAATAGACCCAGTCCTTAAGTGGTTAATATCACTTGAAACAAGCCTTCCAAAATGGCGCTCACATACTTGTGTCCATTTAGTGTAAAATAAAAATAATAAATTATATATACACAAACATGTATTTATATATTTTTTCATGCTAGAAAAAAAACGGGAGAAAAGGCCACAGGGTCTCCCAGAAACAGTGCAAGAAACCTCCTAAATTCATCATCCAGGCACCAATTACACGAAGCACCAGCAATTGAACTCACATTCTTTAGAGAAACTATTAAAGAACATATTTTCAATGGTAAGCTATTCATGTCAGTTCATAGATGTGACAATAGCATAGCAAACATTTAAATTATACCAATATTTCAAATTCACTGCTGCTGGTGACACCGTTACAATCATAAGAACAATGTTATACAATGATCAAAATCCAAACGAGAACAGAAGATGCCAAGAATTTTAGAGGATTTTAATTAGATACAGCGTTAGACTTCGTAATCATTACTGCCGATGCTTCCAAGAACAAAGTGCCAAATTTTCCCCGTTTCCTAGAAGAGAAAAATCACTGAAAGTCGAAGGAAAGGATTAAACTGCTAGAGCAAAAGTCATTTCTTCATAGAGAAATCCATCCTCAATTTACTTGAAAGGAATAAAAAAAAAAAAAAAAACCTCTATCTCAATGGCGTGCTATAAAGAGCCAGGGAAACTCAATGGGCTGGCTGCACATTCAGAACACAAATAAACAGGGAAGAATAGAGCTGCAGCCTGTTTTGTCAGTGCTAAGCATTTATGTTTTATAAAGTCATTGCTGTCCTTCTACAGACGCCAATGAAAACTACTTGGACTATGTTACAGCAACAACAATTACCGACGGCTAAATATAAGCACTGTTGACAGAAGTAGAGGACAAGGAAGCTGCGGGAATTGTGTGTAAGGGTCACAGACACAAATAATTAACTATAACGTAAATGGATAGTCATTAGGAAGGAATATATAAAATATTTGTGAACAAGACAATACAGCCCACAAGTGTGTGTAAATGTAGATATTGTATGGCGAACCTGCACTTTGTCCACAACAGATTCACTAAACAGTGACATCACTCCTTCACCAGCCTATACATACCACCCCTTCCCTTCGATGTAGCTCCATGCACCCCCCAGGAGTGGACAGTAATGACAGGTAACGTGCAAACTAAAGGATCTGGACAGCCGCACTCCAATATTATCAACTTTATTGAATAAAAAGACCGTCCATACAGCAAATGGAGGTAAAGGCATCAGATATAGCTAACACGTTTCACACCCTTACTGGTGCTTAGTGATAGTCCTAGCAATAAGCGTGTGAGTGCGGCTGTTCAGATACTTTCGTTATGCAGAGCCATCACCCTTTCATGTGCTGGGGAGGCCTTATGCCCCATACACACAAGCGGAATTTCCGCCAGCAAAAGTCTGATGTGAGCTTTTCTTCGGAAATTCCGACCGTGTGTAAGCTCCATCAGACTTTTGCTGGCGGAATTTCTGCCAGCAAAAGTGAGAGCAGGTTCTCAATTTTTCCGACGGAAAAAATTCCTATCAGAAAATCCGTTCATCTGTATGCAATTCCGACAGGGAAAAAAAGCATGCATGCTCAGAAACAATTTGACATGCTCGGAAGCATTGAACTTCTTTTTCTCGCTTCGTGGTAGTGTGGTACATCACCGCGTTCTTAACGCTCAAAAGTTCCGAGAACTTGTGTGACTGTGTATGCAAGCCAAGCTTGAGCGGAATTCTGTCGGAAAAACCATCCAACTTTTTTCAGATGGAAATTCCACTTGTGTGTACAGAGCATTAGGACTGCCATCTGGAGGGGTATACTACTTGTATTAGTAATAACAGGTACTCTTGGTTAGTGATAACCAGTAGCTAATTCTTATGTGACATGTCAGAGAGATCCCCTAAACCAAAGGTGCCCAACCAGTGACCCGAAGTCCACGTGCCCCATGGTACCCTCTGATGTGGGCCCTGATCTCTTGCTCTGGGATGGCGGGTCACCATCCCAGACCTCGGGTTGCTGACCTGCCATCACAAAGCACCAGTTTGGTAAATGAAGCCAGCGGTAGAGGAAGCAAGAGGCTGGGGAGTAGAGCCGCATAAGCCAATGCTTCCTGTATAGCGCCGACTTCTGTCCCAGGCGGAATGATACCAAATGCACTCCGCCTGGGACAGCAACAGCAGGCGATACCTGAATGGAAGACTGTTATTAAAGGTAAGTTTAATACTAAAATCACAGTGTATATATGGGTATATCTCTTCTGCAGTGGTTACTGGGCTGCTTTCAAACTGATCCGCAGGTGCAGGCGCAGTGCACCTGCGGGTTACCTGCACTGAGCCATAGACTTCTGGTATCATCTGCGGGCATAGGCATATGCAGGGGGTTTGACAGGTGTGCCTGGGCACACCCTAATCACTGCGTGCGGTGTGCTGCCAATTTTACCCCGTTGCGCTCCCAGAATGGAGAGTGGGGAAGGAACACAGTGAAAGCACTGTGTTCATTAATGGCTGAAGCATAGTAAACTGTTTACTATGCTTCTGTTTGTGAATGAACAGGAAGCCGCTCAGCACAGAGCACTATCCTGTTGATTCACTGTCAAGTGCAGCTGAGGCATGTGTGTTTGAGCTTTGCGGTGCACACTCTAATGCAATAGGCTGAGCACACCTATGCCTGTGAGTTTGGCACGCTTCCTGTCCAAGAAAAGGGGTGTGAGACAGCACAAGAAGAAAACTCAGTCAGAGACACAGCATTTCTAAAAAAAAAACCTTCCCTAATCTATCTAAAACTAAAACCAAAAAATGGCTGCAGCTGATAATTAAAAAGGTTCTCAACCATCCTTAAATTAATTCATTACTTTTAAACTTTGCAAATGTGGGGTGGGCAAGACGATGCATTTGATTATACCATCATACTATGGCAGAGCCTGCAGTCTTGATTATTATTACATTTAATACCATTTTGTACAGTAAAACTGATTAAAGATTTAGCAATTAGTATGCTTAGTTGTGGTAAGAGGATATGATAATTGGCAAGCTGAAAAGCTGGGGCTGAGGATAATTGGCAGCTGCCACAGGCTTTAGCGTTCAGTGTCTCAGAACTGTAACCAGAACTGGGGCCCTCGCCTGTAGCTGGCCTATGTCTTAAAGCGGAGCTCCGCCATAAAAAAAAATATTAAAAGCCAGCAGCTACAAATACTGCAGCTGCTGACTTTTAATAAATGGACACTTACCTGTTCTGGAGTCCAGCGACGTATGCAGCAGAAGACGAGCAATCACTCGTCTCTCGGCTGCCTCCACCGCCATCATCGGTGAGGGAATCAGGAAGTGAAGCATTGCGGCTTCAGTTCCCTACTGCGCATGCGCGAGCAGCGCTACGCGTCTTTCACTGGTCCCCGCTGTGTTCTGGGAGCCGCACGTTTCCCAGAACACAACAGAGGGGGACCGGGAAGTGACGCACTGCCGGCAGTCTACCCGCAGTGTGTATTCCCAGAAGTGGGTGCAAATACCGGTTTTAGACAGGTATCTAAACCCTCCCTCCCCCCTGAAAGGTGCCAATTGTGGCACTGGAGGGGAGGAGGAATCCGATGAGCGGAAGTTCCACTTTAGGGTGGAGCTCCGCTTTACCAGCGGACCTTCCAGGTGTCTAAGCGGACCTACTGGTAACTTTATAAATTGATAAGAATATATTCCTGACATGTCACATACACCGACAGTCTTCCCATAATCCTTTTATATTTAACCACTTAAGGACCGGCATATTTTTTTAGACTTTACAAGTTAAAATTATTTTTTTTGCTAGAAAATTACTTAGAATCCCCAAACATAAAAAAAGATTTTCAGACACCCTAGAGAATAAAATTGCGGTTGTTGCAATACTTTGTCACACCGTATTTGTGCAGCGGTCTTACAATCGCAATTTTTAGGGAAAAAATACACGTTTTTGAATTAAAAAATAAGACAACAGTAAAGTTAGCCCATTTTTTTTAGATTGTGAAAGATAAGGTTACCTAAAGTGATACTGTAGGCTTGATAAAAAAAAAAAAAAATATATATATATATATATATATATATATATATATATATTCATATTCATAACAAACATGTCATACTTACCTCCACTGTGCAGTTAGTTTTGCACATAGTGGCCCCGAACATCCTCTTCTGGGGTCCCTCCTCGCATTAGATAACCCCCTCTGGGAACCGCTCTCCCAAGCGGGTTACCTTGCGGGTGCACTCCCATGTCCAGCATTCGGCATCCATAGCCGCTGAATGCAGGACTTGGCGGCACCCCCCGAGCCTGTGTAATTGGATTTGATTGACAGCAGCGGGAGCCAATGGCTGCGCTGCTATCAATCTATCCAATGAAGAGCCGAGAACCCGTGGAGAGAGCGACGGCGGGATTGCGCCCACGGAAATTCGGGGCCAAGGTAAGTAAAACTGGGGGGCTGGGGCGCCAGACGCTGCAAGGTGTTTTTTCACCTAAATGCATGAGATGCATTAAGGTGAAAAAACACAAGGGTTTACAAGCTCTTTAACATGTCACGCTTCGAAATTGTGCTCCGCTCATAGAATGGCGACAAACTTTGACCCTTTAAAATCTCCAAAGGGTATGTTTAAAAATGTCTACAGGTTACCAGTTTTGTGTTACAGAGGGGGTCTAGTGCTAGAATTATTGCTCTCACTCTAACGATTGCAGCGATACCTCACATGTGTAGTTTGAACACCCTTTTCACATGTGGGGCGTGACTTATGTATGCGGTCACTTCTGCGTGCGAGCTCGGCATTCAATGGTGTCGAGCTGAGCGGGGGCATCTTTCCCTCACTCAGCATCCAGCCTGTGACGACTCTGGTAACGGTAGAGACCACAGGAGCGCTCTCCCGGCCCTGATAAAAGTGATCTCACTGCGAATCCGCCGCTGAGACCACTTTTATCTGAAAGCAGACCGCCCACTGTTGAAAAGGATGCTAGGGTTATAGCAGCTAGCTGGAGATCTACGTGGCACCAACATTTGGCTTTGTAAAGGCCGCTGCAGTTGCATTAAACTGGAAATACTGGTGGCTGCCCCTGCGTCCCCCAAGAGAAGAGAAACTGGGAGGCGCTGGCCTTTAAAACCTGTGATTTTCTACTTCCCCTTAAAATTAGACATTTATTTGCTGCTTTTACACTAACAACCTTCTCTTATGTTACTGCTTTTTAACACAAGCCTTGTCCATTCAGTTGTAGTCGTCCTATTATGACACTATACAGGCTAGCAATAGCTTTGCTTACAATAAAGAAGAGCAGATGGTCCTAACCAGACAAAATTACTCCACAACACAAGGATTAGTAGTTCATCATAACAGCAGGCCTTGTGCAGAAAACCTGGATGAAAAAACTATCTGTGTTATCCTCATCAACCAATCCTGTCAGTGCATTTGATGAAATGTTGCCTCCTGCCTCCAGTACACAACTTCTAGTATTTTGTCACGAAGGAAGCTGCAACAAGAAGCAACTAACTCCAGGCTAGTTATTTAGCGATATACTTCCAGCGCTGTGGGGATGACAGCTATGGCTATAGCAGTTAAAGAAGATCTAGGTATGGATATTTTATACATAGTTACATTGATCCAGCTAGGACCAAGTTTAACTATGTATAAATAATGCCTGGCCAATATGTAGATGTACCCTACCTGGGCCATACGCATGTACCCTACCTGGCCCATACGCATGTACCCTACCTGGCCCATACGCATGTACCCTACCTGGCCCATACGCATGTACCCTACCTGGCCCATACGCATGTACCCTACCTGGCCCATACGCATGTACCCTACCTGGCCCATACGCATGTACCCTACCTGGCCCATACGCATGTACCCTACCTGGCCCATACGCATGTACCCTACCTGGCCCATACGCATGTACCCTACCTGGCCCATACGCATGTACCATACCTGGCCCATACGCATGTACCATACCTGGCCCATACGCATGTACCCTACCTGGCCCATACGCATGTACCATACCTGGCCCATACGCATGTACCATACCTGGCCCATACGCATGTACCATACCTGGCCCATACGCATGTACCATACCTGGCCGAAGCAACTGGAAGCTGGATATAAATGAAGTAGTTTTTGCTACCCCAGTAATCTCCACTTGCCCATGCCGAGCGGCTGCCCTGCTGCATTCTGAACACAGGAGCTTGGTCGCTCGGCATGAGGGGCCGCCCTCCTGTGTACAGATTACAGCAGAGCAGCTGCTTGACATGGGACCCAGAAGCTTGTGGAGAACCCTGGAGTAGCGATGTATACTTTGGTGATTTTCAGCTTCCAGGTGGATCAGCCCGGTATGGTATATGCATAGCTACACTGGTCCAAGCTGGAGTTCAGCTTCAAACTCATGCCCAAAATACTGTGGAAACTACCCTGCCTGTAGCCACCAGAGTCCTTCAGTTCATGAACTTGCTATAATTTTTCTGCTTAAATCTGAAGCAACAAAGTCTTAAGACCCTTGAGCCCCCTTTTACTGAATAGGATTGTGAATGAAAATTAAAGCAGTAGTAAACTCTTAAAAAAATATGTTTTCCCCTGCAAGGTGATATCATAATGTGCTGCCGTTCCTTCAGAGCACACGTGCCAGTGACGTCACTGCTTGCTAGCATATCTCCCAAATCGTGCACGTTTAGAAGATGTTCATTTTACCTACATGTAAGCTTTTTTTTTTCCAAGCTTTTTTTCCCCAAAGGCTAATTTTTTTTTTTAGTCTGAACCCGTGACCAGCATCAGAGGACTAGAAGCTCCTAATGTTTATGTTTCCCTGCAGACAGGCTGGGAGAGAGCTGGGCCATGTGACAGTTGTATATCGATTAGAAAAAAGGTACTTAGAAGTTTTTTTTTTTATTAAAATTAAAATAATTACAGTGCCATCATCCATTTACAGAAATAGAAGGGACAGTGTAAATTAAACGGCGTGTGTTTAGGATCACTTTAAGTCATTCAGTTACTGCAATAATGTCCAACGCTGACATATCCCATTATTGGTGTATAAGGGCTGCTACTGGTAACAAATGAAAGTTACTACAGGTGAGCAAACAGCGAGGGTTGATAATAGTGTTTGATCACACAACTTACCAGTCTTTGACAAATATTCAGACTGGAACTGCTAATACTTTACTACACTGTGTAAATCCATTAGGAGTATTATCATGGTGCTACCACAGAGATGTGAAGCGACTGCTGAAACAAGGGATAAACCACTTCCGTCAAGAAGATATCAACACATTACATCCACCGGGCAACATTTAAAAAATTGTTGTTGCTTTTCCCTGTGAATTAGCTGACAAAAACGAAAACTTTTCTGTGAATTTTCTCAGCACCAATTACACAGAAGCACTGTAAGTGCAGGCGACATGTTAAAAAAAAAAAAAAAAACATTCTGACCTGTCCGTTCTGGTGTATTCATTCCTAAAGTGATACTGAACACGCACACAATTTAATTTACATTGTCCCTTCTCTTTCTGTATATGGTTGATGGCACTGTAATTATTTTAAAGGGGTTGTAAACCCTTGTGTTCCTTCACCTTAATGAATCCTACGCATTAAGTTTTACTCACCTGAGCCCGTTCGTTCCCCCGCCGAAGACGGGTCCTGTCCTGCCGGGGTTCTCGGTTCTTGATTGGATAGATTAATAGAAGGGCAGCCATTGGCTCCCGCTGCTGTCAATCAAATCTAAAGAAACGGGCGCCGGGCATTCTGTGTCTATGGATGCAAATGCTGGACTCGGGAGTGCGCCCACACGGTAACCCCCAGGGAAAGCGCTTCTCCCAGGGGGTTTACGGATGTGAGGAGGAGCCGCGAGCACCGTTGGGGGACCTCAGAAGACGATGATCGGGGCCACTCTGTGCCAAATGAACTGCACAGTGGAGGCAAATATGATACGTTATTTTAAAAAAATAATAATAAAAGTACCCTTTTTCCTAATAGATATACAGATGTCACATGACCCAGCTCTTTTTCAGCCGGTCTGCAGGGAAACATGTTTAAAATAAAAAATTAAATAAAAAGCCTTCGGGATACAGGGTAAAAATAATAATCATCAATAAATGGTTTTAAATTGTCATACAAATATATATTTAAAATCAAACCTTTTTTGGCAATAACATGGAGTGGGTGGATTTCTGCCAATCACAGGCTGTGTCACACCCCTCCAGTCTAGGTCTTAGAATAACAGGGAGGTGAAGCCTCCATCAATCAAGATGTAATATCCCACCCCCATTGTGCCTAGCTGGCTAGTGAACATGGAAGGAGGGAAGGAGGGGGCTGTCATTTACCATTGTGTATACACCCACATAAGTGACTCTATAGTCACATGGGCTGCTCAAATGTGATAGGTAGGAAATGCTCAGGGTAGAAAACACTGAAAACAGAGCATGTGCACTAGCTGCCAACACTGCTCTGCAAAATCCACAACTGCAGTGGGGACATGGGCAGAAGGGGGAGACACAACAGAAGGATCAACAAGTATTTTTGCAGATTACTGAAAATTAATCCCATAGCGACTGAGTGAGTTTGAACAGCATGAAATACAGCAAATATTGATAGATGTCAACGATGTGGGTTTTATGACACTTTAATAGCACCCCTATTTGTCGGCAACACAGCACATTTTTGTAACTGCCAAATCACATGGTGCTGCATGGTGACAGTGTGGTGCGGTTATATATACACAATATATATATATATATATATATATATATATATATATATATATATATATAAATAAAAAAGAGTAAAGGCCTTTATTTCTGTGAGTACGGCAGACTATTCAAATAAATGGCTGTTGTACCTGTGACGTGTGCACTCTAATGCGCTGCAAAAGCATGACCATAGTCTAACAAGCTGATCCGTTATATATATGTACGCACAGCTCAAAAGATAAAGGCTACTGCATAGACACCATGATTTACATTATAATCACTAAGGGAAAGACTTTAGCCCATGATGACCCTGAATGATGCCAGAATAAAGATGGTGATGGATTTCTGGGAGGAAAGAAAGATAGACATTTTCAGGAGTAATGTAAGCTCTTTGATAGGCAATACATGCCTGCAATTAATACACATTATTTAGCCAGCATGCATATAACATAAAATATATATCTAGCACTAGGCTTGATTTACGTTATTATCTGCATCCAACTGCGAGTTTCTAAACTAACAATTCAAACATTGCTTTTGTGTAACCATGACAACACTAAGAATGTTCATGTAAGTGGCTCCCAGTTTTTTTTTCAGCAGCTCTTCTCTGAGGCCTCGTACACACGACCGGTTTTCTCGGCAAGAACCAGCTATAAAATTGCTGGCAGAGCTTTCTTGCCGAGTAAACCGTGCGTGTGTACGAGACTTTCAGGTTTCTCGTCACGAAAACTGGCCAGAATCTCAACGAGAAAAATAGAGAACCTGTTCTCTATTTTCTCGTCGGGATTCTCGTCGGCCTGTTTCCCGACGAGAAACCCGAGCGTGTGTACACTTACCTGTTGCCGTGGAAACCCGCGCATGCTCGAAATTACTTTGACGCATGCGCAGTAGCTTCCTAGGCATAGGTAGGGTGTAGCAAGATAGCGGCAACGGCATCGAATGTAAGGAGTGCACGCTCGTCGTAGTCGATGACGTCACTGTGTTCGTGCCAATCAAAAGAACGGCGGTTCTTTTGAATCGTACGTGTGTACACTCGGCCGGGTCAAGATTCTTGTCAAGATTCTTGTCAGGAAAAACGATGGGTTTTTTCCTGACGAGATTCTCGGTCGTGTGTACGAGGCCTTACTGGCAATACTTGCAATGATTACAATAGTCAGATCCTTACACTTTGCATGGAACTGGAATGAATATGTCAGTATCCACAGAGCAGGAAAGAGCTCGAGTTCACTATATTTTTTATTAATACAATTAGAGTACCACTTAAGCCCCGGATCATTTTGAAAGTAAAGGCCACTTTTTGCGATTCGGCACTGGGTCGCTTTAACTGACAACGGTCGTGCGACGTGACTCCCAAACAAAATTGGCGTCTTTTTTTCCCACAAATAGAGCTTTCTTTTGGTGGTATTTGATCACCTCTGCGGTTTTTATTTTTTGCGCTATAAACAAAAATTCAATATTTTTTACTTTTTGCTATAATAAATATCCCCATTTTTTTTTAAAAAAAGCTATTTTTTTCCCCAGTTTAGGCCGATACGTATTCTTCTACATATTTTTGTTAAAAAAAAAAAAAAAATCACAATAAGCGTTTATTGATTGGTTTGAGCAAAAGTTATAGCGTCTACAAAATAGGGGATAGTTTTAAGGAATTTTTATTAATAATAATTTTTTAACTAGTAATGCCGGCGATCAGCGATTTTTATCGTGACTGCGACATTATGGCGGACACATCGGACACTTTTGACACTATTTTGGGACCATTGTAATTTTTTACAGCGATCAGTGCTATAAAAATGCACTGTTTACTGTGAAAATGACACTGGCAGTGAAGGGGTTAACCACTAGGTGGCGCTGAAGGGGTTAAGTGTGACCTAATGTGTGATTCTTACTGTGTGGGGGCGTGGCTTGGCGTGTGACGTCACTGATAGTCGTTCCCTATGACAAGGAACAGACGATCAGTGAAAGTCTCACTAGGAAGCACGGGGAGAGGTTTGTTTACACTTACCTCCCCCAGTTCTTCAGCTCTGTGACCCGATCGCGAAACACCGGCGACGATCGGGTTCGCGGGCACGGTCAAGGAGCTCAGGACCGGGTCACGAGCGACCCACGGCTGGGCTTCTTAAAGAGGATGTACCTGTACGTGCTTGTGCCCAGCCGTGCCATTCTGTCGACGTATATGTACAGGCAGAGGTCCTTAAGTGGTTAAAGTCACCTTCTCTTCGGTCTAGTAGTAAACATCAGACATGAACAAACCATATCCCTCTATAGTGTGTACTTGTCTCCATTAAGAGCACAGTGTCCTTTCTGTCTGCTGCTTCATTCCTCTGCTATCAGCACAAATCACTTCTGACATGTTTTCCTGACACCAAGGGAAGAATGGTGACAGAGGAGAGACCTCCAGCTCATTGAGAGCCTCACACTGTTCCTGTGGGAGGTGCGTCTCTTCCCTCCAATCAGCTATCAGAGATCCCACAGTGAGCTTTGCAGAATGTAACTTCAGCTCTTTGCCACCTTTTTCCTGAACTCTCAGACAAGCTTTAAATATTCAGCCCTTTGAACAGATATACAGGTGAAACTCAAAAAATTCGAATATCGTGCAAAAGTTCATTTATTTCACTAATGCAACTTAAAAAGTGAAACTAATATATGAGATAGACTCATTACATGCAAAGCAAGATAGTTCAAGCCGTGATTTGTCAGAATTGTGATGATTATGATTTACAGCTCATGAAAAACCCAAATCCACAATCTCAGAAAATTTGAATATTGTGAAAAGGTGCAATACTCTAGGCTCAAAGTGTCCCACTCTAATCAGCCAATTAAGCTATAACCTGCAAAGGGTTCCTGGGCCTTTAAATGGTCTCTCAGTCTGGTTCAGTAGAAATCACAATCATGGGAAAGACTGCTGACCTGACAGTTGTGCAGAAAACCATCCTCGACACCATCCATAAGGAGGGAAAGCCTCAAAAGGTAATTGCAAAAGAAGTTGGATGTTCCCAAAGTGCTGTATCAAAGCACATTAATAGAAAGTTATGTGGAAGGGAAAAGTGTGGAAGAAAAAAGGTGCACAAGCAGCAGGGATGATCGCAGCCTGGGGAGGATTGTCAGGAAAAGGCCATTCAAAAGTGTTGGAGACTTTCACAAGGGGTGGACTGAGGCTGGAGTCAGTGCATCAAGAGCCACCACACACAGACAGATCCTGGACATGGGCTTCAAATGTCGTATTCCTCTTGTCAAGCCACTCCTGAACAACAAACGTCAGAAGCGTCTTACCTGGGCTAAAGAAAAACACACCTGTTGCTCAGTGGTCCAAAGTCCTCTTTTCTGATGAGAGCAAATTTTGCATCTCATTTGGAAACCAAGGAGCCAGAGTATGGAGGAAGAGTGGAGAGGCACACACTGCAAGATGCTTGAAGTCCAGTGTGAAGTTTTCACAGTCTGTGTTGTTTTGGCGAGCCATGTCATCTGCTGGTGTTGGTCCACTGTGCTTCATTAGGTCCGGGGTCAACACAGCCGTCTACGAGGAGATTTTGGAGCACTTCATGCTTCCTTCCGCAGACGAGCTCTATGGGGATGCTGACTTTATTTTCCAGCAGGACTTGGCACCTGCCCACACTGCCAAAAGCACCAAAACCTGGTTCAATGACCGTGGGTAGGGATGAGCTCCGGCGTGTTCGCATTTAACACGTGCAGAGCCCGCCAGGAAGTCGGCACCACGCTGTGCTAATGACAGGCAGGGAGACATTTCCCGATGCTCGGATGCAGAGATCGGGAAATTTCTCCCTGGCTGTGATTTGCGCAGCGCGGTGCCGACTTCCTGGCGGGCTCTGCACGTGTTCAATGCGAACACGCCAAAGCTCATCCCTAACCGCGGGATTACTGTGCTTGATTGGCCAGCAAACTTGCTTGACCTGAACCCCATAGAGAATCTATGGGGCATTGCCAAGATAAAAATGAGAGACATGAGACCGAACAATGCAGAAGAGCTGAAGGCCGCTATTGAAGCCTCTTGGTCTTCCATAACACCTCAGCAGTGCCACAGGCTGATAGCTTCCATGCCACGCTGCATTGAGGCAGCAATTGCTGCAAAAGGGGCCCAAACCAAGTACGGAGTACATATGCATGCTTATACTTTTCACAGGTCTGATATTGTTCTATGTACAATCCTTCTTTCAGCCCTCAAAAATTCCACTCGCCTGCTCGCATTTTGCGAGTGGAATTTAGTGCAGGGCGAGTGAGGAGCAGGGTTGGACCAGGCTGACAGCTTCCTGGCTGATCGCTTCTGGCAGAAGCGGTGCAGGCTTTTTTACAGGACATCAGAGCGGCCCAGAGGGGGGATTCCCCGATCCCCCCGCCGCTCTGATGTCCTGTAAAAAATCCTGCACCGCTTCTGCCAGAAGCGGTAAGCTGGAGGACACAGAGCGGCAGGACCGGACTGAACTGGGGCCGCTTTGAGCGGAGGCTGCAGCGCTCCCCTCCCTCACTTCTCTTGTGTGTCACGGAGATACAAGCTGTGCGTTACAGAGCCGGGTCTGTGTTTGGCGACGCTCTAGCAAGGTCCCCCCTCCCAAGACCAGCTCGTGTGATAGAAGATTAAATCAGTGTTCCGCCTATCACATGACCCCGGACTAAGGGGGCGGGACCTTGCTACAGCACCGCCGAACACAGACCCAGCTCCATGACACACCATGGTGAGCATGTATTGATTATGGGCGTAGTGAGGCTACATTTATGGGCGCAGTGAGGCTGCATTTATGGGCGCAGTGTGGCTGCATTTATGGGCGCAGTGTGGCTGCATTTATGGGCGCAGTGTGGCTGCATTTATGGGCGCAGTGTGGCTGCATTTATGGGCGCAGTGTGGCTGCATTTATGGGCGCAGTGTGGCTGCATTTATGGGCGCAGTGTGGCTGCATTTATGGGCGCAGTGTGGCTGCATTTATGGGCGCAGTGTGGCTGCATTTATGGGCACAGTGAGCTGCATTTATGGGCACAGCGAGGCTGCATTTATGGACACAGCGAGGCTGCATTTATGGACACAGCGAGGCTGCATTTATGGGCACAGCGAGGCTGCATTTGATGGGCACAGCGAGGCTGCATTTGATGGGCACAGCGAGGCTGCATTTGATGGGCACAGCGAGGCTGCATTTGATGGGCACAGCGAGGCTGCATTTGATGGGCACAGCGAGGCTGCATTTGATGGGCACAGCGAGGCTGCATTTGATGGGCACAGCGAGGCTGCATTTGATGGGCAATATAAAGCTGCATTTGATGGGTACTGTGAGGCTTCACTAATGAGCACTGATGAGGCTTCACTGATGTGTACTGATATGCTTTATGTTAATATTGTTAAAGTTGTTGTAAATATTTATTTTTGGAACTTCATTCTGCATAAAACATTTAGCAATGTAATTTCATGAAATAATTTATAAGGGCGTGTTTAGGGGCGGACTTAGGGGCAGGGGTTGGGCGGGGCAGGGGTTGGGTGGGGTAACTGGTGGCGAGTAACTTTTAAGGCCTGGCTAGTGGCTCAGGACTTGACATTTTGAGCCCTGCTTCTTTTATTGATTGCATGTAATATTCTAATTTTCTGAGATTGTGGATTTCGGGTTTTCATGAGCTGCAAGCCATAATCACCACAATTATAACAAATCACGGCTTGAACTATCTTGCTTTGCATGTAATGAGTCTATCGCATATATTAGTTTCACCTTTTAAGTTGCATTAGTGAAACAAATTAACTTTTGCACGATATTCAAATTTTTCGAGTTTCATCTGTAGAGAAAAGAAGACTGCAGAAAAAAAACAGGTACAATTTATGTAGGAGGATTTGTTTAATCTCTGTGTAGCACCTGAGGCCAGTCACTTCAATGGATCTATGTAAGGGTTTAAAGCGAAGTTCCACCCAAATTTCGAACTTCCGCTTTATCCACTCCTCGCCCCCTTACATGCCACATTTGGCATGTAATTTTTTTGGGGGGGGAGTGGGGGCTTCAGTAGGAGTGGGACTTCCTGTCCCACTGCCTCCTTCTGCCCTGGGGTCGCCTAGGCGATACGTCATATCGCCTTGTGGCGGCCCCTCCCTGTAGGCGATCACCTGGGACGTGACAGGTCCCAGGCGATCACCTGTCCACTCAGAGAGCGCTGCGCCATTCGCTTGCTCAGTGAGTGCCCGGCCGTGAAGCCGAAAGCTGTCACGGCCGGGTGCTCACACAACGAATGGAGGCGCCGGCGAAGAGGGTGGAGAGAGGAGCGGAGCTCCGGGCGGCGCGTCGCTGGAAAGTGGAGCAGGTAAGTGTATGTTTATTAAAAGCCAGCAGCTACACTTTTTGTAGCTGCTGACTTTTAATAAAAATAAAAAACTCCCCTTTAACTGCTTCCCGCCTGGGCCATTGTAAAACGACATTCGGGCGGGAACCCAATTGTTCTGGAAGGACGTCCTGAGAACGCAGGTAGTGCTCTGGGCGCGATCTGCCACCCACAGTGTCCATCGGACACAGCAGATGACTGATCAATGTACCGTCCCACTGCCAGTACGACATGATCGCTGTGACCAATCAAAGCAGATCACCTGACAGTTGTAAACAATGGATGGCTTAATTTCATGCCATTCATTGTATACAACTGTGTTGCTAGCTGTGATTGCCAATGCACTATTCCCAACCCACACGTTCCTGTAGAAATGGCTGTGCGGAAACGTGGGTGCTAAAGCAACCACCGGCTGGAACCGCGTCAAGTCAGAGCAAAATAAGGTCCCCAGCACACCAAGGATCTCCAGAGTGGGTCCAAAGCTTTAATAAGCCATAACGTTGTTACAGAAGATTGCAACATAACGGAGCCATGCAGGACCCCCTTCACATGCCTGCGTGTCTCCAGAACGTTGCAATCTGCTGTAACGATGTGATGGCTGATTAAAGCTTTGGACCCACTCTGGAGATGCTTGGTGTGCTGGGGACATTCTTTTGCTTTGCGCTAGCTGTGATTGGTCACAGCGATCTCATGATACAGACGGGGCCAATCACAGCCCATTTGTACCATGTGATTATCTGTGGCCAATCGCAACAATACAATGTCTACACACTGCCATTCAGTAAAAAAATTTTGCTTATAGCCGTGAAATTCACTGCTATAAGCAATCATAGTATGTAAAAAAATAAATTAAAAAAATCCTGATCGACTGCCCAGAGTGGTACAGCGTCACTATGGTAATATTGTGTTGCTCTGGTCGCAGTATGTAAAAAATAAAAGTAAATAAAAATATTTAAAGAAAATTTTATTTCTTTATATGATGGTGCTGTACTTCACTGGTGACAGTATATGAAGGAAAAAAAAATACCTTTTTTCCCCTTCATATTCACCAAAAATTTTGACAGAAAATGACAACTCAAAAAAACGCGCCATGCCTCTTACTAAATACCTCAGACTGTCTACTTTCCAAAAAGGTCATATGGGGGATAATTGTACTGTCCTGGTGCCTTCAGGTTCCAAGAAGTTAGATTAGTACACCAGGATTGATCGATTTACAGAGAGATTATATAGGAGGAGTTTAGGGCCACAAGAAAGCCCTGTTTTACCACAAAAAAAACACACATACATATATATATATATATATATATATATATATATATATACACACACACACACACACACACACACACATATATACACACACACACACATACATATATACACACACACACACACACACACATATATATATATATATATATATATAGCACCCTCCGTCACCCCAGTTCTTGTCCTTTGGCTCACTCACAAAAGTGGGCGTGACGTGGCTACCATATCCGTACCCTCCGGTTTGCGGAAGCGGATATGTTTATTTATTTTAACGGGTCTTGTGATATGCCCCTCCAAATGGGTTCTGTCTCCTATGCATAAGAGACAGAGTCTTGCCCTTCCCAGAAATTCCGCTTTCCACACAGTAATCACTTTTCAAACAAGAACTTTATTTCTCTCAATGGCAGGAGAGAAATATAGGTGTGAGGGATAGAAAAAGAATTCAGGCATTCAAAGTTCTCACCACCACTCGGTCCCAAGTGGGTATTCAAAAACCGGACAGTTCCATTTGTGATCCTGGCAACCGGTGATAGCTCTCCCGGACAGGCGTTTATGCACTGGCAGCCGGGGTACAGCTCGGACACGCTACCTTCTCTCAAGTAGCATCCCTCAGATTTCCTTTATCCAGGGCGACTCTGGCCAGAACCACCAGGGCTGAAGGACGATGCAGCCCCAGGGCTAAAGGTGCCTGGGACTGATGGACAGAGGGCCTCGCGGTGGGGGAAGGCCCGCATCTGTTCCGCTCCAAGCACGCGCACCCAGGCTGAAGGTGCCTGGGCGCAAAGAAGACCCCGCACACGAGGACTCAGCCGCTTAAATACCCTATCCCCAGCATGCACAGCGGGTCTAAAAGACCAATCCACCATACGAGAGCTGCGGAGGGACATTCAAGCGCCACTTCAGTATCTGCTGTTCCACCCTCAGAATTGGCAACAGCGCCAAATAGGCCTCAGAGGGGGAACTATACACAGACACAAGAGTGACAAGACAGAGTATTTAAATCACACATCTGAGTTGAAGACCACTCAGATAACCCCCTAAATTTGGTAACTGGGTCCCTGCAATCTAGCACCCCGCTACACATACACACATATATACACACACACACACACACACACACACACACAATAGTTTGTGGACTCTACAATTTTCCTACAGACTAAATAATATACAAATGATTTGGATTATTTTCACCAAATAAATATAGCAGAATACATTTTGGCCTAAATGTACGAAGAAAGATCATTTATTTGCCAAATTTTATAACCAACTAAAAAAAAATGCATTTTCAAAAGAAAAAAAGTTTGTAATTTACTCAGAAAAAAATAAAAAACCCAGTGGTGAATAAATAGCACCAAATGAAAGCTCTGTTTGCGTGAATTTTTTTAAATAAAAAATTAATATGGGTACAGCGTTACTTGACAGCGCAATTGTCATTCAAAATATGTAACAGCGCTGACAGTTGGGAAGCTCCTGGTCACTCCAGAGCTCTGTTTCGAAGCACTGATGGTACCCTCCAACACTTCACTCTTACTGAAATGCCTAAAGATGAGTTTAGGGTCTTGAAAGGTCTGCTTTAAAATACCAGTTATCTTCATGATAACGGGATTCACTGTGGTGACTATACACCCTCTTCCTGGAAGTAGTAAGGCAGCACCATCGGAGCGGGTAGGCTCCATTTACATACTTTAGGTGCATTACACAAAGTTCTGCTAGTCTTTGATGTGGTTTCCAGGAAAGTATTGGTTTCACAAACATCTCACTGTTCAAAATATGACCCTCTTACACCAAATGGTGTGCTCTATCACACAGAGCCACTCTGCTCCATTCAGCAGGGGATCCATGAGCAGATCCCTTGCTAAATTAAAGCTCAACGGGATGGATATTAGCTTTTTGACATCCGTGCTGTTCAGTTTGCGTCCACATATACACAACAGACAGGGGCATGTCTACAGGCGGCCAGATGTAAACCAACCTTTGTCCGTTTACATCAGGCTATCTCCGATCCCTCTTGTTTTGGTCCAAAAAACTGAAAAATGAAACAACTGATTCTGTCATTAAAGTGGATGTAAACACGATTCATGAAATTTGAGCTGGGCACATATATATGTAGTGTTTCCTTATCTCTCTCCAAAGGACTATGTCCCGTAGCTTTCTCCTGCTCAGTTCCTCTGTTATCAGCCTGATCATTTTTGACAAGTTCTCAGAGACGGCAGCCTGAAGTGTGTGTTGGGGAAGGTTGCTATAAATAGATTAGCAGTCAGTTTGCCGTCACACAGGAGAGCTGTGCACATTTCTTTTTTTCCTTTGCCAATGTGGAGTGGCGTCGTGTGCCTTTCCTCCAATCAGCGGTCTTGGCTGTATGCCAATAATCCACTCCCAGTGCTAGACAGGAAGAGAAAATCTGTATCACGAAGAGCACTTTCTAAAAGATATATACACAGATGAAGACAGCAGATATACATGTAAAAGTTATATAGGGAGATTTGTTTCATATCAGTGTATCATCTGAGGCGGTTTACTTCACTAGGTATATGTGAGGGTTTACATCCACTTTAAACACACTTCCTGTCCTAGGGTGACAATGCTCACTTATGATACCGTATCCATGGAGGAGCTGCATTGGCACCCTAGGAAAGGACTGCAGAACATCTCCCCCTCTCTTTTTCCCCATAAACATGGTATTCTTACACTTATCAAATGTATACATTGTAACAGACCAAAAGGGACCAAATAATAACTTGCTGCCATTCATTGTTGGTGTTTACATATACTTAGTATTAAAGTGGATCAAAAGGCTCAAGGTTTTTTACCTTTATGCATTCTATGCATGAAGATAAAAGACCTTCTGTGTGCAGCAGCCCTCCCCCCCCCCCAATACTTACCTGAGCCGCATAGTAATCCTGAAATGTGCACGAAAGCCTCAGCTCTCCGGGAACTCTCCCTCCTCATTGGCTGAGTCAATCACAGCCAGTGAGCCAA